>CM035592.1:20369135-20464237 GCA_020423425.1 Chrysopa pallens | reverse complement strand
ACTGAGTTTAACACGTCGTTAGGAACTACAGTTTTTCTACCTGAATCGACCTCACCAAGTAATTTTATTTTTGGCCTTGACTCAACAAAATTTGTCTCATCTACAATTACATCTCTTACTACCACATATTTGTCATTCTCCAATTCATATACTCTATATCCATTTGGTTCGTAACCTACCAGTATTCCCTTGATGACTTTCATCAAACTTATTTTTACTGGTTTTTATATGCGCATATACGGTTGAACCGAAAACCTTTAGATATTTTAATTGTGGCTTCTTGTTATACCACATTTCATATGGTGTTTTATTTGCATTCAATGATTTTGTTGGTGCCATATTAATGAGATATGTTGTAGTTAAAACTGCATCACTCCAAAATATCTTTTCTAATTTTGCACCAGATATCATTGTTCGCGCCTTCGCGCCTTATCTGTGATGGTCCTGACCATCCTTTCAGATACACCATTTAACTGTGGAGTTCGTGGTACTGTAAGATGATAACTAATTCCTTTTTGTACACAATAATCCTTCATCTCGTAAGATAAATACTCTCTACCATTATCTGAATATAAAATCACTATCTTTAAATTAAATCTGGATTCACTCTTTGCTACATAATCTTTAAACATTCTAAATACATCAGATTTATTTTTCATTAAATAAGTTACACAATAATGAGTGAATTCATCAACAAATAATACAAAATAATTTTTATTATTTATCGCAGAAGGCGTAACAGGACCATAAACATCTGAATGTATATTAAATAATGGTCTTTCTATATAGTCTTTATTTTTGAATTTATTAAAAGATAGTCGCGCTTGTTTACCGTTAATACAAGCTTCACACAAGTCATTATCAGGTATTATTTTATTTAATTTTTCTACGTCATTAACTAATTGCCTATTTCTTATATCATTAAACTTATCTTTTCCTATATGGCCTAATCGTTCATGCTATAATTTATAATCGGAATTAGATGCATTATTTGAATAATTAATAAAGCTTTTACTTACCGAAAATTCAAGAGTAAATAGATTGTCCTTCGACTTACCAGTCATTACCGTCTTACCATTACGGCTTACTGTAACTCCAGATTCATTGAAGTTTACCGAGTATCCTGCTTCCCGCATCTTGTACACTGATAGCAAATTATACGGTCAAATTATACATCAGGACTGTCAGTACATTCTTGATTGTCCCTTGAATTCCTGTATTGCTTGTCAATACGATGGTTCCCATCTTAGTTGCAGTATAATGAAGGCTCCATTCTTTGCAATAGAAATTTTGATGGGTGTCTTCAGGTCAGAAAAATTATCAGCTAGGTCCTCGCGGTTTACCAGATGGTCAGAGGCACCTGAATCTAGTAGAAAAGAAATTTTATTTTCTTTATTTACTATCTGCAAGTTTCCAACCATAAATGCAAAACCGTCTTCTTTTTGTGGATCAGCTTGGATGGTTTGAACTGTCCTTGATCTTTCTGCATTCGGTTTTTGGTTTAAATTTCGCAGGTTGTAACGACATTCATTTTTATAATGCCCTCTCCTTCCGCAATGATGACACTTAATATTCTGCTTGTTATTTGCTCCATATTGCTTCGGCTTGACGATTCCACGATGATTTTTCCATGGTTTTCTAAAACCTTTATTATTTCGTTTGATGTCATTTTGTTTCTGCTCTACATGAAGAACCTTTTTGCTTGTATCAAGATTTTCATTTACAAGTTTAACTTCATGATCTAATAATCTTGATTTTACGAAACTCAACGTGATATTATCTTCCGATAAAGTCTCTATAGCTGTAATCACGCCATTGTAAGAAGTTGGTAAGGTCATTAATAGTTGAGCCACTTTATCTACTTCTGAGATTGTTGCTCCGGCTGATACTAACTCCGATATTAAACAATCAAAATGCATAAAATGTTTACACAAATCTGTTTCACCTTCTAGTTTTAAATTAAATAATTTCTTTCGAGCTCCTAGTTGTTTTGCTACACTTTTTCGCTCAAAGATATTGTCTAGAACAGCAAAAATTTGTTTTGTAGACGATTCTGGTTTCACATAACTTAAGTACGAATTGGGCAAATATTCGATTAACACATTTTTCGCGGTTGATTCCGACTTCTTCCACTTGTCGTCAGGATTCTCCGGTTCCACTTTATCGATCACATAAATCACTTCGAGCTCACTTAAAAGACTACGGATTCTAAACTTTCATATAATATAATTTTCACCGTTGAAAGGTTGAATGTTTCGCTATGATTTTAAATTTTCCATATTGTCTATTGTATAATTATTTATTTTTAATAATTGGAAATAGTTGATTGTTTTCACTGAAAAACACTTAACTCCTTACTTTTAGTTTGCACTCACTAATTTTTAATTGCACGAAGAAATTTAATTTTCTTGTAAGAAAATTTGTATTTTAATATTTTTAATTAATCACGAACGTAACCTGGACCCATAACCTGTTGGGATTGTGGATATATGCAAATAGAGTTTTCTGAAGTATGGTGTTAAGACAAGGATCAGAGATAACTTTTTACTTAGGCAAATCGCCGATATCACAGCATTTTAGTCGCACACGGAGCAACAGAAGTTGCTCCGACTTTGTAACGTTTTTTGAAGAAGGGGTAATACATAGTTTGTTTACTAATAACAAAATATGTATATAGTAATAAATAATATATATTATAATAGATTACACTTTAAGCCATTTGAAATTCGCATTTCGTCTTACAAATCTTATATATATATATATATATATATATATATATATATATATATATATATATATATATATATATATATATGTGTGTATATATATATATATATATATATAAGGTTAAGTCAGAGTATATTAGTATTTACCCATTTCAGTCTCCCGTTCGTCATGAAGATAACTAAAAAACGACAAGAGACAGCTAGTTGAACTTTTGGTGTCATATTCTGGATCTTAAGAGTGACTCTAAGTTCGTAAAGTGGCAAAATCGGTATAATGGGCTAATTAGATCTGTGATCCAACTTAACCATAAAAAAATATACAAAACAAACACAAAAAACTTGTATGAACATTTTTCGTATATAATAAGAATCTGTTAATTAGCTTAAACTGTGGCGAATATAAACATTCCGAAAAATGTTCATACATTTTTTTTTTTTTTAATCAAACAATTACCGTTTTGAATCTTTTTTAATGAATAAGTTGGGTCATGGATCTAATTATCCCATTATACCGATTTTGCTCATTTACGAACTTAGACACACTTTTAAGATCCAGAATATGACACCAAAAGTTCAACTACCTGTCTCTTGTCGTTTATCTTGATGACGAACGGGAGACTGAGATGGGTTAATACTAATATACTATGACTAAACCATATATATATATATATATAGATATATATATATATATATATATATATATATATATATATATATATATATATATATATATATATATATATATATATATATATATATATATATATATATATATATATATATATATATATATATATATACAGATTATAGCCACTGTACAATTACTATATTTCTACAGTTCATTTTGTAAACATAAAATAATAATAAGAAGTAGTATTTAATAGTATAAGATGTATTGGCTTAATTTTATAAAATAAGTCTAAAGTTCATTTCTGTTTATTTACCCTGTCATTGAAATGAATGAAATTAATATTGACGCTTGAAAAGTGTTATAAGAAAATAAGCTTATAAACTCTTGCAGAACGTCATTACTGCCATAATGAAGAAATTTTATATCTATTGCAACGTTGCTACAACAATTAGGAGAAGTATACCTAGAGAAAGAGGTTTTTCCCTTTTTGCTATCCACAAATAATAAATATGTCTAGAAATTTTTTAGGTTGAGCATTTAACTGAGTAATACTATAGGTGAAAGCTGTTATGTATTTGACAACGTTGCTTACGAATGTAAAATTACATACGATTGTTATTGCATCATGATGGAATTCTTACGATTTCAGTATTTGATTATGCATATCTTACACAGTGCGATTTCGTACATGTAATTTTCTTATTGAAAGTAATCTCTATCCGTATACGACACAACAGTTGCAACAATACTATATATGTGATAAAAGTATAGCATGTATTCAAAGATATAAATATTGCAGGATATTATAAGCATTTTTAATACTCGCTAATCTTCGTTCCTTTTCTTTAAAGCATATGTATGTATTTAAAAAAATTTATGATCTGCTTTATAAGATGCACCTATTAACCGATATCAAACGATATCGGCGATTTCGCCGATTTCACCTAAATCACCTCATATGCGATGTGCCTAACAACGATTTTTTTATCACATGTATGATTTCAAATCACGAAAATCACATCTTGTGCGACTATACATTGGTTTCCATAAGCAAATCATATGTATGATATCGCCGATTTTGCGCAAATCGCGTCGTGTGCGATGTGCCTTACTACTATATTTCTACAGTTGTCCTTTCTTACATCATGTAATTTTATTGTTTATTGGGTTTTTCAACATATCAATGTACCTAGTTTTTATGACAGGATGCTCGAGTACTTTAAACTATCTTTCTCCGAAATAATAAAATAAAATAAGAACTTTTTCAAAGGTAAACATGTGTTCAACAAATGTTACGTAAAATCCTTTAAAAAATATAGTATCGTAAAATACAAAGAGAATGATTTTTGCTTAGGTCCTGCTTAGGTGGTATCCAAGAATGTTTATTATTGTGTACAATTGCATCGTCGTTCAGTGAAATTTGTATTTAATATTCATTTAATATTATTTTTTACAATTTGTGCTCAAATATTTTAAATTAAATTTAAAATTATCAAAGTTAGCTTTTATAATTCATATGCATCCAAAATAAGATGGTATTTTAATCTGCGAAAATTTTTACTCAACAATATGTTTGTTATTGGGAATATTAAAAAAAAAAAAACAAGCGAATAATTGAATATAATAACTAAGTGAATATAATATTTTGAGCATAAATAGCTCAAGTTTTTCGCAATTTATTTTATTGGTATTATCGCGATTTTGCCAGCAATAATAAAAGTGCGTGTTAGTGTTTTAATAAAATGGAAAATTAAATGGATACTGGTAAGTGTTTTTAAAAATTTTTGGTATTTTTACAATAATTATTACTTATAAAATTTAAATTTTTTTATAAATATTTGTATCTACATGAATTTTTTATGTTTTTCCTTGGAAAACTTGTTGTTTTATTATCTTGTAAAATTAGTGTATGCCCATCCATGATGTAATGCTTTCACAACACAGACAAGGCTACGGGTAACACCATATTTTAACAAGTTTTTAAAAATATATTTTTGTGTTTATATAAGTTTCATAACACGATATTGTTTTCTTGAATTTTTATTAAATAGTATGCTACTTCTGGCAAACATAACACACAGTAAATGGTATATTCTTAAGTCGATTTTCTATCTTAAATAGACGGTGTGGTATTATTTTTTGTTTACTGCATTCGAATGTGCGTTGTTTAGTCTATACTTTTATTTCAATGATTAAACTTAAAATTTAATATCGTATATTCATCCCTAAATTTTATTATACTTGTTGTTGGGTTTATAAAAATAAATATATGAATATTGTTTTTAGTAGATAATTTTGAGATATTATGTGCGTGAGGTGTGTGAGGGGGGGGCATCACAGTCATGTATCATATTATACAATTGTGGGAGGAAATAAATAAAGTGTTAATCTGAAGTGAAAATTTAAACTCAGCCTATGGAAAGTGGAATAATAGGAGTACAATCAATTGTAATTGCATTATTGGATTTTTGGAAAGTTTATAAAAATGTGAGGAGATAAATGAAAATTTAGTAGAACGTTCAGCATTTCATTTTAAATCAGCTGTTTAAACTATTTAAAAGTTATTGCAATTTTAAAAAACTATTTTTTTTTTTACATATAATCTTATGAAGATTCATTAGCTGAACAAATTAAATTTATTTTTATTAACTGAAAAAATTTACCAAGAATTTCAAACAAAATAACATTAATTTTACGACCAGTAAACTAGTTTTATTGATATTGCATGTAATACATCCGCTGAATAGACCTTATTTTCGAAATCTACGGGTTAAACTACCTATATGGTCACAGTTTTTTTTTCAAAATCGGTGGGCAAGCTTTTTTCGAATTTTAGCAATTTTTTTAGAGTGTACCTTAAAATTTCTTTTCATCCGATTAGGACAAAATATGTGCTCTAGACTAGTTTTGAAACGTTGATTTCAAAATTAATATCTATTTAATGATTGGATGCGTTGTTTTTGAGATATCACTAGAAATCTAATCCAGTGTCCTATCAAATGGATTTCATGCAATATGTCGAAAATGTTGACTAGACTATTCATAAACAGCGGACAAAAAATTGATAGTTAATATTATGACGATAATTTATATTTTATTATTGCTGACAATAAATCTAATGTATTAATTTTGAATAAGCATTTCTTATGTAACATAATACATTTATAAAAAAAATTACTTAGCCAACCCACTAGCCGCAACGTTATAGTTATAGGACAATTGAAATGTTTGCCAATAGGTGGTCTTTTTACAAATAATTTCTTAGAATAATTATCTGGACCTACTTACCAAACGATTTAAAACTTGAATTACTGTTGTATAAAAATTTTTATAAAAAAAAAATCCAAAAGAATGATTCGAAAATCATAAGACTTAGAGAAACGGATATCGTGAAAATAATACACACAGAAATTGGACTGAACAATACTATCATGGAATTGACCACTTTTAAGAGAGCGAAAGCAGGGCCGAACTACAGGGACTGCTCGGCTAATATTATTTATCTCTTTCCGTAAGTTTTTGTCGGTTTTTTAAGGTTTTCTTATACAATCACATTTAAAATGCAATTAGTAGTTAATACATAGCACGAAATTCATTTTTCAGTTTTTAAAAATTAGTTGCAACGTACATGGTTTTTTTCTTTCACGCCCGGCCCCTGACAATTGCTAACGAAACAGACCGACTATTTCTCTACACCATAAATGAGTCATAATAACAAAATATTAGCCTTTAGAAAATGTTTGCACTTTTCCGTTGCTAACTCTCCGGATATTAGGAGTATTACATTACACTTCATTACAGATGAGGCTACTTGGTAGAAAACCATGTTATACCAGGATTTCCTTTCTGGTAAGCCTGGTATAATCATAGGATTAGTAAACCAAAATATCAGTGTGTGACATTCAGAGGAGGATCTAATACAATTTTTATTTATTTTATAATTTTATTTTTTTAATTCGTTTTAATATTTTTCATATTAGTTATTAGTAATAGTTTGCCACCGTGTTATTTGTAAAAATTTTTACTTAAAAAAATGTTTATAAATATATTTTATAATTACTACGCCATGAACATAACACACTGGGGTCTGTAAAACGTTTGAAATTTCTAAATAATTTTTAAGATTTTATTCATATTTATTCAATTCTATTTATTTTTATTTTCTGCATATTCAACATTATTTATGATTCGAAGAAGTCACGCGTGGTTCCCGTTCCCGTGGAAATACAGTGATAAAAAACCACTCGGGGATAGTTTACCTTTTCAAAGGGTGAAAAAGTTTTTCATATTGGTCCAGTAGTTTTTAAGTTTATTCGATTCTACTATAAAAAAGTACTTTAAAATGTTGATTTCCTAATAAGAAGCAAAAATAAAAATAAAATGGATGCGTGTGCTTATGTACGTGCGTCAGAAGTTATACTTCTTTGGCATCATTAAAAAACAATTTTTAATTATATATTTTTTTCTTACATTATTCATTTTTTAAATATTTATTATTTTCTTAATTTAATATTTATTTACTTTGAACGTTGAACCTGTGAATTTTCTGTGACATTGATGCGCGCGCATCTTAAAATTTCACTCTCATCATTTTTTATAACGTGCCTAAAGAAGTATAACTTCAATAATAATAATAATAATTTAGCAAAATAAATACGCTTTCTTGATATAAAATTACATTACAATTTAAACATTTATTATTCCCACAAAAACGTTGTCTATCATTTTGGTGACGTAATACTGGTATGTAAACAAAACATTCGTAAGCGACTGACTCCCCTTTGTATATTTGGTGTTTTTTGAAGAAATTATCAATTATCAATCGCTAGCGCATTATAAGATTGGGGGAATTGCAATAAATAATGAGGCATCTGGAATAAAGACAATCTATATAACTCCAGTATGCATTTAACAAAAACATTCATTCTTACGAAATATTTTTTCCCGGGAAGGTGGGGGGAGGGGGTATTTTTTCATAAATTCTCAGCCACACAAATAATAAAAATTAATAGGGTGTTGTCAAACTTTTGACATTGTTAAAAGTGTGCCATATCAAAAACAAAGGTTGAAAACACCTGAATAAAACAAGTTTTATTTTTATGAGAGGGATATTCATACGTTAATTGTTACAGCACATTGAAGAAGGATAATAAAATATATTGCAATACTTACAGGTGAATCATTTATTTTGTATACATATTTCAAAAGGGGAGATATTCAGAGGGGAGATTATCTAAAAAAGTTTCGATGTGTTATCATAGAGTCAGGTGCCCAAAATATTGTAAAAACAACGTTTCGTAAAACGTTCCCTTAATTTTTTTTTCTATTATCGCGCATAAATAACTTATTAAATAATACTAGTAGCTCTGTGAACTTCACACCTAACACGAAAAGAACGAGGATCAAGAGAAAAGTAAATTTTTTCAATTTTCCCTAATTGTGGCATTTTAAATTTCATGATTTGAAACAAATTGCGCCAATTCCTAAAAGTCGTTTTGTTTCACCTACGATTTTTTGAAATTTTTTTGATCTAAAGTAAATTTTTTCAATTTTCCCTAATTGTGGCATTTTAAATTTCATGATTTGAAACAAATTGCGCCATATCCTAAAAGTCGTTTTGTTTCACCTACGATTTTTTGAAATTTTTTTGATCTAAAAACAAACTTAACATTTTTCGTAAAAACCTTAAGAGTTTACAGTTTTCTGTCAGTACAATACTACTTATTTTTGCATACTGTTGTACCTTCAGATCCTGCTATAATAAACATTAGACTTGCTTGTTGATATTTCATGAAATTTATTATTACATTTTTATGAAAATAAATTAAATCATTATATGCATGTTGAATAAGAACTTAAAAAATAATTGTTTATGTACTAATTCATCTTATATTAATTTTGAATTCGTAAACAAAATTGAAATAGACTAAATAAATTATTAGTTTATTTAAAATGGTTCGAGTTAAAGGACATATTGTGGTTAAAGTGTGTTTATGTTTGAATATGTTAGTTTGGCACTTAAATCACAAAGTGTCCCATTCATTTTTTGAGGATGCGTTTTCGAAAGCCTAGTAGAACTAGTCTTTTAGATTTTTCAAAATAATTTGAAAACAATGAACAAATCAGGATTTATAGACCAGAGTAAAAGCCTTAAAAATTGATAAAAAGTGGAAGAAATTTAAAGTAGGATGAAACCCATGGGAAACACAAGATAATATGATAAAAATGGAAGAAAAAATAAATTACGGGCGATCTGAGTTTGGGAAGAAGGACGGGTGAGTTTTTAAGGGTAAAACACGGTTTATTTCTATTTCCGGCAAAACTACAAGTCTTATGGAAAAAAATTAAATGGCAAAGTTGTATATTATAAAAAGATCTACAACTTTTGTATTAACACTTTTTTTACATAAACTCAAAATTTTTCGATTGAAAATTAGGGTGCTTTTTCGATATTTATTCAAAATAAGATGAAAAAATCAATATTTTAAATCAAAAAAATTACAGTGTATTTGGAACACAAAAAGGTAAGTTTTCACCAAATTTCGGAGAAAAAAAAAATAAAAAAACCAAAAACTTATTTCAATTTTTCACATAAATTTTGAGGTTATTTAAAAAAAGTGTAAATACAAATGATGTAGATCTTTTTCTCACCTACAACTTTGCCTTTTTTTTCCATTTAACTTTTTTCCATAGGACTTGTAGTTTTGCCGGAAATTCAGATTAACCGAATTTTACCCTTAAAAACTCACCCACCTCCTACTTCCCGAACTCAGATCGCCCGTAATTTATTTATCCTTTCATTTTTATCATATTATCTCGCATTTCTAATTGGTTTCATCCTACTATAATTTTTTTTTGTTTTCAAAAATTATCTACCCTGGTATATAAGATGTTGTTTCTTTGTTATAATCTGTACGATCATCGGTAACCGAAATATTACCATTCAAAGTTGATCATTTGTAATTTTCAAGCGTACTAACAAGCAGTCTCTTTTTCACTTCATTTTCAGTAAATATATTTTTACTAGTGGATTAATAGAAATATTATCTTCTGAAATACATGTTCTGTAAGAAATAAGGCAGCTAGCTTTATGAATAAAACTAAAAATAAAATTATGAAATTCGGGGCACATTCTAAGACACATGGGAAACATAATTTGGAAATTTGGTGCCTTTAATAATAAAATCATGTAAGTAATATTGATATCTACTTGATTAAATAAATAACCTATTAATATTTTAGTTTTGTCATCATCACTTCTGAACAAAATACAGGAGTATACTTCGAAACAAAAAAATGTAACTACTTTTTAATTGTTTATTACACAGTATTCGTTACTAATCTATAAGTATTTCTATCTCTATTTAACTCACGTGTTCATTACACGTAACAAATAATTAAAAAACATGTATAAAAAATGATTTTCTATATTCTCGCTTAAGGATATTATTAAGTATTATATTCAGGTTTCTGATTTGATATTGTTAAAGCTGATACGCAGTCTATTTATTATTCTATGATTTACTGAAAATTATCTACCAAGTCTAAACGAATTATTATTATTTTTTCAATATTTCAAATTTTTTAAATTATGTCAATAAACATAAAAGGGTATAATAAATTCTGTAAAAGCGGGTCTTAAATTCTTGTTTGTCTATGAATACAGATATTATAGGTACTCTTAACTAAAAACAACCAATTTTATTATTACGATAAAATTTTTTAATTGGTATCAACCTTAAATGTCAATAAATTTAAATTACAGGTAAATATTTTTTATTCAACACTAAGTAATTATATTCAAATGAGGATATCCGACATACGCTTGATTATTAATTTATGGTCTATTTATAATTATTAACATTTATAAATTACACAAAATAAGTAGATAAATAAATTATAAAAATTTTTTTTAGTTATTTAATGTATTATAATTACATGGGCATAAATAACGGTGAATCTAAACAGTTTATGATAAATATTTCAAAAAAAAGTTGTTTGTTTTTACGAAACATTTTTTGTTTGTTTTTATATTTAAACTTTTCTTCTATCTCTTATGATTTAACAGATCGATAACATATGTATGGTATCAAATTGATCGATTTTGCACATTCGTGAACTTAAACTCACTTTTTCGACAATATGCTATCAAAATTTCAGCTTTGCTTGACGGTCGACGGACAAACAGATACTGAAAATGGTCTTGTTGATTCTAGGTGTAATACCCATACTAAATATTGATGCCTTCATTATTTTCTGACGTTACAAACTTCAGACTATATTATTGGACGAGCGAGTAAAGGCACTAACACTGTAGGCTATTTAGACTGGGAGGTTGTGGGTTTGAATCTTGGCATTGTTATTGATTACATTTGAAGAGACGGTAAATGGATCACACTGTTGTCGATAGGAGAATAACCAAGTAACGGACTCTAACCACATCATAAATTTTATTATATAGTAATAAATCGAAGGTACTTAAATACCCATTAAAAATAATGATGCGGGTGGTCTGTGTTACAGATGTATATTAGTTAGACAGTTATGTTATTCTACTAATTTCTTATTAAACCAGATTGATCATTTTTATCCTTTTGAAAATACAGGCAATAAATAAATTTCTTTGCCTGTAAATGAAATTTGTAGGCGATTAAATTTGTTATTAACGATACTAAACAAAAATAGATACTTTTAGAAAATAATTTTTTTAACTTCCCGCTAAGAAAATCGATGATTTTCAAGGAAGTTATTTTAACTTCCCGCTAAGAAAATCGAAAATTTTCAAGGAACTTATTGGTTTTACCCTGTTATGAAAAAATCGAGTTTTCATCAGATCTCGACGTTTTAAGGTCCTAGAAAACTATTTTGACGGTTTCTGTGAAGATGTCACCCTGTCTGTCTGTATGTGTGTGTATGTATGTCAGTATGTGACCCGCTTATAACTTTTAAACGGCTTGACCGATTTGAACCAAAAATGTGGGGTTTCAAAAAATAATCACGAAATTGGAACCGATTCGGACCAGTAGATTCCAAGAAATCTAAAAAAAAAAAAAAAACATTTTTCAATAATTAGTGTTGTTTTGGAATAACTTTTAAACGGCTGTATCGATCAACTCCAAAAACTAATCAGACCTTAACCTTTATAAACCACGTCGATCACCAACAAATATCCGGTTAAAATCGTTGATTCGTTCGAGATATATCGTAAACGAAAAATTTCATATAAAAGTGATTTTTTTTTACATAACTTCGACATTTCTTTTCGGATCGTTTTTGATGAAATAGAATAATTTAAGTGCTTAGGTATGAAATTAGCGGGAAGTTCTTTAGGGTCGTTCTTTAGGGTCGTTTCCCGTTTTCCAAATTTTTATAAAAAAAATATTCAAAGGAGATTCATACATACTAAGATCTTGTGTCACTGTTTATACTATGATATATTTTATGTTTTGTCGAATAGACTTTCCAACAACAAGTACTTTTTAAAAAGCCACTTCAAGCACTTGAGAACAATTAAACCATTATGTAAATTCTAAGAATGGTCTCACGGGAATCAAAAAACCTTATCAGCATTTTATTTTATATAAATGGCTCCGTAGTACTGATAAAGTAAGTATTTCTTTTATTTCAACAATACCCAAAAATCAAAGTCAACAAATGTTGTATTCAATTCAATTAAAATTGAAATACAAATTAAATAATTTTACAAATAATTAAACAACGATAACTTAATTACAACGATTGAATTAAACCAAAAATTAAATCGACATCAGTTTAATCGACTACAATTAAATCGATTACCCTCAAATCAATATCAATTAAATCGATAATACTTAAATCAACAATAATTGATTTAACAACGACCAGATTAAGAAATAAATACAAATCTATCTCTAACCAACAAAAAAGTGTGCTTATTGAAGTGAAAACTTCTTTATGTGCGTTGAACAATTTTATGAGTTAATTATTTGTGGGTACGTGTCACTGATATGGACGCATCATCATCATCAACTGACGATGATGCGATTAAATATATGGAGGGTTAAGAAAGGAGAAATGTCTTTGTGTGAAAAGTTATACGTCAAAATGCGTGAAATCGGAATGGCGCCACCACAACAGAATAATAAAATGAAATCTTTTTACGTCAACTGGGACAATTTTTTATGATACAAATTTTTCCCATGATTGTTTAAAAAGAATTTTATAAGTCACTGTATTTACAAACCTGTACGTTTTCTTGTTAGCAGTTATTTTAGGTTATATTAACTTAATTATTTCGGACTACGCAAATAGTTGAAGTTGTATAATAAATACTCTAGTCACTAAAAATAACAAGTTTTCTAATTCGCCATACTTCAATTTATCTGCTATACATACCATACCCTTTGCCTATGCTAGCATCACTTATGGCGGATTTTTTCAACATATATTTTATACTTACAGCAGGACTTTCTAATTTCGCCGTACCCCATTTGGATAGTACTCCTTAAATTATCTACCCACCATATTTTATACGCTAATACATTATATAATCTTGTGAGTTCGACACCGCCATGTAGTTGCATATAGCATTATATTTTTAGGTATATATGTGACATGATGTCATGGTGTACAACACTAGTATTGTGTATATTTATACAAGTATAATTTATTAAGCTGTGAAAGGATTATAAGCGTCTGCTATGTATTGTTTGAATTAATATTTTTTGTAGCTATAATTAATTTAAAAATTCAATAAAACGACTGTTATTGAAGTGAAACTTCTAATGCGACTTCCAACGAGGTTGCGTTAAACGTTTAACGCTATCATGGTGGGGGTATGAAAGCACTGTTGCGTTAAACGTTCGATGCTCTTGGGGAGGAGGAATAGAAGGAGACAGAGCGAAAGTGAATGCGTGGCACTCGAACGCATGCGAGTAGTATACCTGTTATACTAAAAATCAATTTCTACCCTTTCCTATTTTCATTTCCATATTACGAAGTTTCACTTCTTCCGCGCGGATGGACTCCACGAACAATTTCTTTTATATACTTTTAAGCGCTCCCTTCTTTTTTAGTTTACTGAATACATAATGATTTAGAACATTGCCTTTTTTTAAATTTTTTGCGTACTGTTAACAATAAGTCAAACGAAGTCTATTGTGTTGATTAATAAATATTACCATGGTCACTCATAAACATAACATAGGCTATTATTATCCTATTTTTATCTTCTTAACTTAAAACTTGCTTGGCATGTATTATGTCAAAGAACACCACTGATAAGAACATCTGGTAATTATCGGTGCCCACTAGACTAATGGTATTTAAGTATAGTTATTTTTAGTGATAGGTCATACACTACTCAGTACAATTACAACGTTCTTATATGAACCAGACCTGCATGAGTGAGCTTTAGTGCTCATATTTTCAATATGGTATATTAAATACCTAATATGAAAATGATTCCTCATTCTCAACCTTTTTTTATAATCGATGATTATATTTATATTTTGCCTTAGTTTAAAATATTTATTTATTGTTTTATCCATTTTGATAACCAAGAACTCAAAATGAATGATATTTATATCAACAGTATGTAGATAAAATTGATAATTTTATTTAATTAACCGCAGAGCGGATATGAAATCCAATATATACTAAATCTTATGTAATGAAATCATAAAAAATTAATAAAAATATCATTAAATTATACTTATAATATATGCTAATATACATAACATATAATTATGAACACAAGCGATTTGTATCATTTTTTATGTTGTCAGATTCTACAACTTAGATGTTTTAAACAAATTTTGTTCTATTAACATATTTGCTTTGATGGTGACACTTACAAGGTCTCCGCTTCGTTTAGCTTTTGCTCTCAGAGCTTAATAGGATTGATGGAATTTTACGAATATTAGTAGGACTAAAAATACCATATTTCTTAAGAAAAATAGCAGTAATTGAAGACTAACGCCATGTTGTTCCTCAACAGAATTCGTTTGGAATCAGTCATTTCGATTTGCTGAATTCAGGTGTTATTTTCTTATCGCGAATTTATCTCTATAATCAAAATTAGAGATCATACAAATAATTCTATATCTAATGCACCTAATAAGCATATCCACGATTTATTCCTTATGTGACGATTTTAAAAATGTATACATTTCGTGGATTCATACCGATTATTTAATACAAATTTTAAAGTAATGGGATTTTTCACTTTGTGTTTCACATGTGAAATTATTTTCTGAATGTACGAAAATCAAAACCATTAAAATTTCATTTTATCAAACATTAGTTTTCAAAAATGGTGCAAGAATAATCTCTACTAGCATTTCTAGAATATGGCTTTGAACATGCGTGGAATGTTTGTACGCTTGCGTACATTGTTACAATTGTTACAATTGCAATTGCGCACAATCACTAATAAATGCAACATATAAAATGAAAATTTCAAATATGTTAGCGTAGTTGATTTTTATTTTTTTTTCTATTGAAACTATCTTTTCTAATTCCATCGCCTTTCAAAAATTTATTTCGATTTTTCAACCATATAAATTTATCAATCAATTTTCAAAATGAAAAATTTGAAATCATTTTTTTTTTATCACTACATAGTTCGCTTTCTCTGTCACTATATCCCTATGTAGGCTTAAATCTTTAAAACTACGAAACGGATTTTGTTGCGGTTTTTTTAATAGATAGAGTGATTGAAGAGGAAGGTTTATATGTATAATAATATCCATTAAATAGTGGAGAAATACTGTTATTTATGAGGTTTCTAATGTGATGTAAATAATTACATTTTTTCCGCTTACATTGCAAACGCAGGCTGAACCCTACGAGATTTATCAAAATCATGTACTAAGTATTGTGCACATTGAAAAGGTCTACAGAAAATTCCGCTATGGTATATGTTTATCTCTTATGAATATCCCACAATAACATTTTTTTGTCATTTTCTTTTTACGACAAATAATGGCTAATTTACGAAGCGATTTATTTTTAATTATTAATTTAATATCTAGGAACCAAGGTCGTTGGCCAACCCAGAGGTACCGGATGTCACATATCAAATAGGAGGTGTAAATATAAAAATTTCGTAGCACGGGTTTCCTACACGAAATACCGGGTGACTCGCAATAAATACCGGGTGGTCCAAATTGACACAACAACGCGTGGACGTGTCTGCTAGTTTAACAATAAATTAAATAAAAATATATATGCGAAGTACATTTTAGAATGTAGTAAATATTTTTTATATTATTTGTAAGAAATATTGGTAATAAACAAAAATTAAGGTGTTAATAACAAAAAAAAATTAAATAATATTTACTTTTTAATTTTAGAATTTTATCCCATAATTTTTCTTTGTTATCGTTTTTTTTTTTTTTTTTAGTATAAACGCCTTAATTTTTAAATATTTCGTGTTACATTTAAATTCTGGACGGTAGAATTACCAATTGACAAAATTGACAAAGTAACTTTCATACTTAAAACTTGAACTGAACTATAAAATGCTTGGGAAGTGCAATTTATATGATTTTAGTTCTCCCTACTCCAAAAAATAAATTTTTATTCAGACGTTATCATGTATAAATTTTATTTATTTTTTATAATCTCAGCATTTTTACCCTACAAATATTCAATAAGCGTCTTTAAACCTGTCGTTAAGTCTTCATATTGATTCAATTACTGCGCAGTTTTGTTACTTGAGAGATGTATTAGCAGTGTGTGTACACTCTATTTAGTAAACAACATATCATAAACAGATGTAAAACTATTTTTAAAATATTTTATAGTTTAATGGAATTTGTGACTGAAGTTATTATGTGTAAAATTTAAAAATATATTTATTATTTTTGTTTTATAAGTGAAAGAAAATATTTGTGTTTTAATTGTTTTGACAAATTTTTCCTGAAAATATTAAGGTACGTACGATCTATCGACATATACTCATGCTTCAAATTTCCTAAATTTTTTAATTTAATTTAAATATTTCTCTTTTAAAGTATAATCTATATTATTTATTACTTGATGTATTTCATCCTTTAAGACACTGTTTATATATATTTTGTTATTAGTAAATAAACTCCGTGTGCGACTAAAATGATGTGATATCGGCGATTTCGCCGATTTCACCCAAATCACCTCATGTGCGATGTGCCTAAGTGGCAAATCATTTTTTCGGTATGACAGACATCTCTGAAATTTTTAACTTCGATTCATATCTTATCACGAATTAAATTCAATTAATTTTTTCTTCTAATTAAATTTATGTATTTATATTTTACAGTATTTGATCAAAGCCTTGCTTGCTTGTTTTTATATTATTACAAATAATTAATAATTTTTATATTTTATTGCAATACATTTTCATTAATTATATTGAATATCGAAAAAAATAAAATTTTTTTTTGTGACGTTTGCGTAACGCAAACACTACTGGATTATCAAATAAATTTTCACGCTCAATGCATTTAAAACAAAGTTTTTAAAGTCTTAAGAATGCGTACTGTTCAATAATTTTTTTTCTGATATTTTATACAATATTTGTACATCATAGTTTAACAAGTTGCCTATACACACGGAAAGATTAAATCGAACTGCTATAAAATATAATATGTATGTGTACATTTCCAACAGCATCGGGTACCTGCTAGTAACAAAATATAATTAATTAAACATCCTAGTTGCAATATATCATACTCTATCCATGATATTGATAAATAGTCTTTTTTTTAAAGATTATTACATATGTTACTATTATTTTGTCACGAACATTGCACACTGATTCCTATATAGCTTTGTAGTTTGTGAATATTTGAAATATTTTTTCATTCATTAATATTTATTTAATTGCAATTGAAAGGGGACTCTTTTTACTATAAATTTATTTGAAGTAATATAATTGATTACAATAAGGCATTTACATGAATTTCAAAAAGTCTTTTTATTATTGTCTCATTAAATAGCCATAGGTTCAAAACATTCGCCTAAAGTTTTAAGTCAATTCAATTAAAAATCTAGTAGATCAGTTTGAAAGTTCCGCTAAATTGGAGCGTGCTATTTTTGTTGAAAACTTTAATCGCGGTTTTTTTTTTTGAAAAGTCGGACATGATTTTTCAAAAAATAATTGACTTATCTTGAACCAATATTGTACAATCCTTTGTGATAAGCTTGACTCGTGCTTGAACGAAGGATTTTTGTGTTATTCGAAATCTACAAGACAAAATGATGTGCCGATTTAACCAAAAACAGTTTTTAGCACATTTCTGTCAAAAGTTAAAAATTTAATTTGTTTTCTTCTATCAAGGACTAACTTTATATAGCTGTTAATAGAAGAGAAATTAAATTATGTATTTTTACCCTTCGTAACTCATGTAACCCCTTAACATGAAGATAACCTCCAGAGTGAATGATGCATTTGTATGTTGACATTATGCCTAAACATGTGGGCTCAAATTGATGATTTATTTTCAATGTTGCATTTTAAACATTTCTAATTTTTAAAAATACTGTTTTTAAAAACAGTGTATAATTTTTAAAAACGTATTTTTATTCAAATCGAGCAAATCACATCTTTCTGGGTCATATTAAAAAAAGTTTGTATTCTTGTTGATCCCAAAGTAGAGAGATGTAATTTTCCCAAAAACATGACAACAAATTTTCTGAATGTGATAAACTTGTTTACCAAATTTTATCAAAAACGGAAAATACGTTCGAAAATTCAAGGGGAACAAGCGTATATAGGTAGATCGATACAAACGTAATGCATAATCGTCTAGTTCAACTTCTTTGTTAAAACTAATTATTTTTATCACAGGATGATGATGGTTTTTCCATTATTCCGGAAGTAATGTACACAATGGCATAGTTTGGGCAGTATAGTATTAAAAATAACTTTTAAATATATTTTCTATACATATAAAATACTTTGTCCTGGATGACTGATTCACGGATCAATACACAGCAGAAATCGCTGATAGTAGAGGGTGTGTTGTTTTTTGTTTGACATAGGCCGATAAGAATGCATTTTCAGAAATTCTATCTCTATGGGATTGATGGAACACTCTTTTTATCTTTTCGCCTAACAGGGTTGAAAAGGAGCAGAAAGTTATTTTGTGGGTAATTTGCATCGAAGTTGAATTCTATCGATTCTCCTTAGTGTTTTTCATTTTATGTATAGATAAAATGCTTTGTTAAACTTTATACGTATTCAAACATTTTAACAGAATAATTTATATGTTAATCATGTAAAAAAACCAATTAAAATTCTATTAGAACCATTTACGATTTCCACGCGGGCATGGCCAAATGTAAAAAAAAAAAATATTTATAAAAAATAAAATAGTTGATTAATTCTATATTATTTTGTTACAGTAATTGAAAATTCGACAATGCCGTCCTGTACAAATAAACGGTAAGACAAAATACTTTATTTTCTTGGTTACTACAATCTCTGGCTTTAACACTTAAGAGTCTTTGAAACAAAAAACGAGACACCTATAAAATATACAATGTAATATAAATTATATGGCTTTCAATTTCCGCGCACAATTAAATGAAAAATAAATTATCTAAATGACATGAAATTTCGCATACACAATCTTGACATTAAAATGGAGGGTGAATCGAAATATTTCGCGAAAAAAGAGAACATTAAATACAATTTTGATTTTTAACTTGAGCATTTTTTCGGGAAAAATTCTTTGACCCGTTCTCTATTTTCAATTCAAGAGAATTATTTTTTTAGTTATTCATAGACAAAATTTTACAAATATACAATGTATGTCGTTTATAGATGTTTCATTTTATGTATTATAGAGTGTAATGCTTTTGTAATGGTATTGATTTAATTTGTTTATTTGCTTTTAAAATTTATAATGTATAATCTATGGTAAATAACCAGAGCCACGCCATTTTCATTAAAAATCTAATTTTTTGAAATATAAAAACAAAGTTACTATTATTTTATCATAGTAAATATATCTGAAGAATAAGTCTTCCTGCGCACATAACTTTGGTCCGGGGAGGGCTAACATGCCCTCTACCCATCAGATGGAAAAATGCTGATGGGCGTCCCCCTATCCGCCACCCGGGGACCCGCCTGGTTGCAGTTGTGCTGCTGCATCCACAGGTATGCGTAGTTATGCCATTTCTGGCTACCAAGACATACCCATGAAAGGGAATAGGACATACAATAGATTGTGCACATAACAGATAATCGTCAGGTATATCATCTTCATTATATGAAACTTGGCTACGATTTTTGAGTCTATTACTCCGCCTAAGTCCTACATTATCTTTATCTTGAGATGAAGAATTATCGATTTGTTTTTCAAATCTGTTAGTCTGTGTGTCATTAAGTTGAGGTACTGTGTTTTGTATATTTTCAATACTACTATTACTATCTGTCTTATTATTGTCAAGTTTATTACAAAGGTCGTCTACTGAGTTTAACACATCGTTAGGAACTACAGTTTTTCTACCTGAATCGACCTCACCAAGTAATTTTATTTGTGGCCTTGACTCAACAAAATTTGTCTCATCTACAATTACATCTCTTACTACCACATATTTGTCATTCTCCACTTCATATACTCTATATCCATTTGGTTCGTAACCTACCAGTATTCCCTTTGATGACTTTTCATCAAACTTATTTTTACTGGTTTTTATATGCGCATATACGGTTGAACCGAAAACCTTTAGATATTTTAATTGTGGCTTCTTGTTATACCACATTTCATATGGTGTTTTATTTGCATTCAATGATTTTGTTGGTGTCATATTAATGAGATATGTTGTAGTTAAAACTGCATCACTCCAAAATATCTTTTCTAATTTTGCACCAGATATCATTGTTCGCGCCTTCGCGCCTTATCTGTGATGGTCCTGACCATCCTTTCAGATACACCATTTAACTGTGGAGTTCGTGGTACTGTAAGATGATAACTAATTCCTTTTTGTACACAATAATCCTTCATCTCGTAAGATAAATACTCTCTACCATTATCTGAATATAAAATCACTATCTTTAAATTAAATCTGGATTCACTCTTTGCTACATAATCTTTAAACATTCTAAATACATCAGATTTATTTTTCATTAAATAAGTTACACAATAATGAGTGAATTCATCAACAAATAATACAAAATAATTTTTATTATTTATCGCAGAAGGCGTAATAGGACCACAAACATCTGAATGTATATTAAATAATGGTCTTTCTATATAGTCTTTATTTTTGAATTTATTAAAAGATAGTCGCGCTTGTTTACCGTTAATACAAGCTTCACACAAGTCATTATCAGGTATTATTTTATTTAATTTTTCTACGTCATTAACTAATTGCCTATTTCTTATATCATTAAACTTATCTTTTCCTATATGGCCTAATCGTTCATGCTATAATTTATAATCGGAATTAGATGCATTATTTGAATAATTAATAAAGCTTTTACTTACCGAAAATTCAAGAGTAAATAGATTGTTCTTCGACTTACCAGTCATTACCGTCTTACCATTACGGCTTACTGTAACTCCAGATTCATTGCAGTTTACCGAGTATCCTGCTTCCCGCATCTTGTACACTGATAGCAAATTATACGGTACATCAGGACTGTACAGTACATTCTTGATTGTCCCTTGAATTCCTGTATTGCTTGTCAATACGATGGTTCCCATCTTAGTTGCAGTATAATGAAGGCTCTATTCTTTGCAATAGAAATTTTGATGGGTGTCTTCAGGTCAGAAAAATTATCAGCTAGGTCCTCGCGGTTTATCAGATGGTCAGAGGCACCGGAATCTAGTGAAAAGAAATTTTATTTTCTTTATTTACTATCTGCAAGTTTCCAGCCATAAATGCAAAACCTTCTTCTTTTTGTGGATCAGCTTGGATGGTTTGAACTGTCCTTGATCTTTCTGCATTCGGTTTTTGGTTTAAATTTCGCAGGTTGTAACGACATTCATTTTTATAATGCCCTCTCCTTCCGCAATGATGACACTTAATATTCTTCTTGTTATTTGCTCCATATTGCTTTGGCTTGACGATTCCACGATGATTTTTCCATGGTTTTCTAAAACCTTTATTATTTCGTTTGATGTCATTTTGTTTCTGCTCTACATGAAGAACCTTTTTGCTTGTATCAAGATTTTCATTTACAAGTTTAACTTCATGATCTAATAATCTTGATTTTACGAAACTCAACATGATATTATCTTCCGATAAAGTCTCTATAGCTGTAATCACGACATTGTAAGAAGTTGGTAAGGTCATTAATAGTTGAGCCACTTTATCTACTTCTGAGATGGTTGCTCCGGCTGATACTAACTCCGATATTAAACAATCAAAATGCATAAAATGTTTACACAAATCTGTTTCACCTTCTTATTTTAAATTAAATAATTTCTTTCGAGCTCCTAGTTGTTTTGCTACACTTTTTCGCTCAAAGATATTGTCTAGAACAGCAAAAATTTGTTTTGTCGACGATTCTGGTTTCACATAACTTAAGTACGAATTGGGCAAATATTCGATTAACACATTTTTCGCGGTTGATTCCGACTTCTTCCACTTGTCGTCCGGATTCTCCGGTTCCACTTTATCGATCACATAAATCACTTCGAGCTCACTTAAAAGACTACGGATTCTGAACTTCCATATATTATAATTTTCACCGTTGAAAGGTTGAATGTTTCGCTTCGATTTTAAATTTTCCATATTGTCTATTAAATAATTATTTATTTTTAATAATTGGAAATAGTTGATTGTTTTCACTGAAAAACACTTAACTCCTTACTTTTAGTTTGCACTCACTAATTTTTAATTGCACAAAGAAATTTAATTTTCTTGTAAGAAAATTTGTATTTTAATATTTTTAATTAATCACGAACGTAACCTGGACCCATAACCTGTTGGGATTATGGATAAGTGATAATGTATTATTTTAAATAATTGAATACTTGATTCATTGGAAGATATTCTTTTATTCAAATAGAGTTTTCAGAAGTTTGTCTTAACACCATCAAGGATCAGAGAGAACTTACTACTTTATTTCTACAGTTGTCCTTTTACATCGTGTAACATTAAGTGTTTGGGGTCTATAAAACACACCAATGTACCTAGTTTTTAAGACAAGATGCTCGAGCACTTTAAACTATCTTTCTCCGAAATAATAAAACAAAATAAAACCTTTTTCAAAGGTAAACATGTGTTCAACATTGAGTCGATTCCCTCATTGCAATTCGGACGTTCTACAAGTGATAAATATTAATTTTTCCCTTGTATACGAACAGAGAAATGTGGTAAATGAAAATTAATCAACATCCATTTTCAAGCGTCAATTTTTTTTTTTCACTCATTTCCATAACTTGAAAGTAAATAAACACTTCTTTTATTAGGTTAGCCCAATACATTCTATACTATTAACCAAAAATATATAATAAATATATCTTGTAATTATTTGTTAAGAATATAAATTGTATTATGAGTAGTGGTTGTACAGTCTGTAAATAAGTTTCAACACGTTAAATATTCTTAACTAAAATCATTTCCAAAATAAAAAAAAAAAACAAGTTAAGAAACATAATAGAGTTAATTTCTTATATAATCAACATATCATTGAGGATCAATGTTTGATCTACTTTTAATCACAAGCATTTATAAAATACTCTAAATATCCAGTCTATAAAATTATAAATACACATATAATACTAACATAAATTATAATTATATATGTGTTAATTAGTCTAAATTGTGACGAATCCTAACATTTTCTGAAAAAAAATGTTCATATTAACTTTTAAGATATATTATTTCGTTTGTAAGTTATCTTGTTGACGAACAGACAAACGGAAATGGTCTAATACTAATATAGTCTGTATGTCGAGTGTAAAAATGATACAAAATAATGGAAAAATTAACATCAAATTTATGATCAAAATTGTAATAAATTATAAATATACATATACTAAATGTAAATTCGCTCGGCGATTTCACTGAAATCGTTCCGTATGCGAGTGTCTTAGCGACTAACGTTAAGATGTGTATTATATGCGACTATTTAACATCAGTTATATAAATACACTCATCCCTACTCCAGCGTGCAAATGTTTTTATTGAACATAGTGGAGGGAGAGAATAATCACCCCATACGAAAAAAAAATTTTAATTGTTGTTATTCAATTAAAAGTGTTTATCTTAACACGTATATCAGCGTTGTAGCGCTTCAATATTTTTGGTATATTTAATGTGAAATTTGTATTTATTTTTTGTTGTATGTGAAATTGTTTTTGAAAATAAGAGCCAGGTAATATTAATTAATATTTTAGGTTAACCATATTTTATTATAATTCTATTTGTTGGTATTATTATTATGCAACTTCAAGCTTGCATTTTATATATGTATAAACAAACATTGTTTGAAGTAAACCGACAGGTGAAATGATTCAATCCTGGTTAGAAAGAAATCGGGTTTCACAATTTAATACGCTTGCAATTTGCATATACATGTATATTTTACGAAATTTCCTTCAAATAAATTTGTCTTCAAAAAGGCGACATATTTTAATTAAATATCTGTAGAGTTTTGTTTTCTAAATTCTCCAAAGTAGTAAATTTAAATGCAATAAAATCATTGAATGTATTATAATAATATTATTTTGATATTCATATCAAATATAAATTAATTTAAAATGCGTACTTCTATAAATATGAAGTTATAATTGTATTATTATTTAATAAACAAAACAATGTTTGCACATTAATTAAAATTATTTAAAGCTCGATTACGATAACCAGGGCGCCTCGATTTTTTGATGAATTTTGGCAAAACAAGCCAAAATAAGACAAAAATGAAGAATACTAATTTTCGAGTTTTCGTCTATTTTTCTGTGATATTTATGTGACATAAGCACGATAATTTCTAAAAAACAGTGTCGATAACTCAATAAATACGCGAAAACTCGAAAATTGGTATTCTTCATTTTCGTCTTATTTTAGCTTGTTTTATCATAATTAATCGTCAAATCATGGCGCCCTGAATATCGTAATCTCTAGTCAAATTTTTGTAAAAGTTTCGTAAAATGTACAACTTTTATAATTTCAAAATACGTACCTATTCTTTAAACAAAATCTTTTTTAATTGTTATGAGAGTTTTCGAAAAATCTTTTGGTTTGAATAATCAAATCTTAATTGTTAACTGATATTTAATTTTGTCAATTTAATCAACTGTATAAAATATGATTTAAAAGATTAAGTAAACAATATGCTGTCGAAGGCTTACATATATCTTTACTCGTAGTATGCCGGATTGTTGAAAATATAAATCCGCGGATAAAGATACGAACGCGTATCATTAGTGTCCAATTCTGGATACGGATCTTATTGATTTATTTAATATTGTTATTTGTTACAAATTGTTAGTAATTTGTTTCAATTTACAAGTCGAGAATAGAGAAGTACACTGCTCGTGGTTTTATTACTACCTTTACTTGTAAAATCATACAGGTAATGAAATTGGGTAATGCGTTCAAGATTCGTCGAAAGACTAACGCTGCTAGTTTTTACATATTGAAAATAATATATTAATAAAGCATTTCACAGCAGACACGCTAGGGTTTTTTTTGAACGCTGCAACACCTTGGACGCTTTAGTGTACGTCAAACGGACGTAGCTTTCAATGAAATAAATGTAGACACATAGATTTATATATTTTTAATTTGTTGACAGATTTGTGCTTCTTTAGTTTAAAAGGTAGTTTGTTAAATCAACGTGCGTTGATTTCCAAGAAACGCGCCGGGTACCATGTAAAATAAAAATTAAAAAATACGACTGCCTAGTCAAACAACGAACTAAAAAGGTTACGCAATTATTCGCTAAGTTGACAAAAACAGATAAATGAAATTACCACTACAATCAAAGGTTGTTTTGTAGAAAACTTTTTAATCTAAGAGTAAATAAGTAATATTTTCGCTTTGTATATACAGATTAAATAATACAAATTGTTTTTTAATTTTTAGTTCGTTTTTTTTATAGGAAAACGGTTCAATTTATCAACAGTATCTTAATTAGTTTCCCCTTGTTTAAGTTACCATAACGATATTTCTAAGACTGTAAAAATTGATTAGATGTACTGCGGAATTTGACTGCCAATCTATCATTACGAGATGAAATTCAATAATACTATTGTTATCAAATGTTTGTTATATAAATTATTATAAATAAATGTTAATAAAACAGTGGATTGGTTCATTATATATGAAATCAAAACTTTGTCTTTTATCGCTTGAATGTTATCTTTAAAATTCTTTTTATTTATAATATCGTTTATTAATTAATAATATATTTTATTTAATGAGAAATAAAATAATAAAACCGATATAATATACAATGGAAATTTGAGTTAAATGTGACATCAAATGTCTGATTATAGATTTCTTAAACAATCACTATATAAGCAGTTTATACGAATTATATTATATAACCACGTTTTTGAAACGAAATAAATAGTAAAAAAATTCAAAAACTCTTCTTAAGGTAGTTTGGCACCAAAATGACTTAAAGTTAACCCAATATTTTTTTGTGTTTATTCGAAAGATTATAATTAAATGCATCTATAGAAAAAATAAGATTTTTTTACCACACCGTTAAAAGTTTAGTAAGAATACTTGAGCTCTTATGAGTGTCCTTGTTCAATAATACCGAAAATGGAAGGTTTGTAGAAAATTGGCAAAGTTGACCCGGCATAAAAAAAACTTTTAAATTGATAGAACTATATCCCAAATATACACTGAAAAAATTTCAGAATAATTTACCGTGTACTTTCGATGTAATTAATTTTTCAATATTGGCATGTGGCTTCTATCTCTCTCCTCTATATTTACTAGTAAAAAAATGATCGTTCCGTTAAGCACGCCAATTTCAAATAGTAACTAGCGTTTTTATTGGTATATAACAACAAAAGGATATTGAACATTAATAAATATAGAAAATATTTTTTATAATATTAAATTTATTATCTAACGAAATAATTTATTTATTTATATTAAAATTAAAAAAAAAAAAAAAAGAATTCACGATATAAAAAATTAAGTTGATAGTTCAGGGTTATGTTTTGAAAATCATTTAAAGTTATTATCTAGTGACAGTTGAGTATATTATTTGACTAGTCAAATAATATTTTATTTATTACATATTTTATTTATTTAATTATAAACCATATTAAATTATATCAATTAAATTCTTATGTAAATTTCTATTAATTATTCTTCGTATATTTATTAGTAAAAAAAATTAAAAAAAAATTTTTTATTTGACATCGATTTGTGGGTACCAAACTACCTTAAAAGTTATCCAAAAAGTTTCTATGGAAATATTTGTAATACATTAAAATAAAAACTTGGGGTGCGTGAAAAAGATAATTGAAGCATTAATAATTTAGAGAATATTTTTCTTGAACTGCACAAATGATATCAAATAAAATGATATTTTTCTCATTGATAGCTATTCTTAACACTTACTATTATATACTGCATTAGTCCTATATTTAAACCTGAAGAATATTTTCATGATCGTTTCAAATGCATTACCATAATTTTTGAAGGATAATTTTGCAGTTGTTAACAATCTCAATATAATTTGGTACAATAAGTTTTACAACGCTGACCTAATACTTAATTTTTTAGTTTGTTTAAAATCAATTTCAAAATTCCTCCTGAACACACGCATAAGAAAGCGAGATAAAAGACGTGCAATAAATTTATATCCTTAATAAAAAGTATGCCTCTAAGATGGCATCTAGACAAAAATTTGCCGAAAAGACAAGCTTGATTCTTACTACTTTTTATTCAATCAATAAACTGAATGGATTATAATACAATCTGGATAGTGTGGATAGACTCTCAAATACAGTTTATCTAGAAGTTTTTCCAATTCAGGACAAAGTTTTGTTAAAATCTATAAATGCACTATTTACAATGTTTATTAATAGACAAAGTTTATTGACTGACTGCACAAACCAAAAACGTAAATAAGTTTAATGGCATGCGACCGCGATTCTGTGCCATCTCGTATATTATTTCTTTAAAACTGGTATCAAATAACTCTAGTTTTGTGAAAATAATTCGTAATATATAGAAAACGGTAATTATATATAAAAAATATATTTATTGTTTAAAGTAATCTTTTTTACATCACTATTTCGTTTTCATCACGGTACCAGAGTTTACAAAATAAAACACTAGATGGCAATATACTTTAATACCGTATATTCTTAACTATTCAAAATTTTACTTAAGCTTTATACTTGTTCTTGTCTTAACTACATTTTAAAGCAATATGTTAGACAAGGCGAAGTATATATGATGGCGTAATTACTTTTCTAGACTTATTTCTCAGTACGATGGAAAAAATGTGTTTAAAAAATCAATAAACAATTCGAATTCCCAGAATTTTAATTACGATGCAAGTCAAATTAAAAAGTTTTGTCATATCCAATTAATAAAATTAAATAATTAATTTAATCTCTTAATTAATTATAATGTCGACAAAAAAAAAAAAAACAAAACAAAGTAACTTATCTCGATTGTGTAAATAGTTTAGTCATAGCTGAGATCAAAAGTTATCAAACCAAGTATTTTTATTATTAATATCTTAGCTTGTTTAAACATGTTCATAATAGAAATCTAAGAATTGAACTCTTTTTTGAGATCAAAGGTGACCGTCATTACTCTATCATTATCTGCTTGTTTAAAAATATTCTAATAATTAATGAGGTCACGACTTCCGCTAACATCATGTTAGGTAATAAGCGTTAAAAATATTCTAAGAATTAACAAAGTTTGCTTATCATTCTTTTTCCATCATGGGACCTGCCATCCAAGATAAGAAGTTGTAATTTAATTGAACACAAAAATTATATAAAAATATGTTCTTTAATTTTCCAAACGTTACATATGAAAGCTGTATAATAATTAATGTATAAATTTAATCTAACTACAAACATCAACTAGTTCCATAGCCAACTTCAACTGCATTCATGTTCATATAATATATACCAAGGTGAATAATTTTTAAAAACAAAAAAAATTATAGTAGGATGAAAGCAATAACAAACGGAAAATAATATGATAAAAAAATGAAAGGAGAAATAAATTACGGGCGATCTGAATTCGGGAAGTAAGGGGGGTGAGTGTTTAAGGGTAAAATTCGGTTTATCTGAATTTCCGGCAAAACTACAAGTTCTATGGAAAAAGTTAAATGGCAAAGTTTTAGATAATAAAAAGACCTACAGCTTTTGTATTAACACCTCAAAATTAATAAATTGAAATAACCAAGTCTTTGGTTTTTTATTTTTTTTTTCCGAAATTTGGTGAAAACTTACCTTTTTATGTTCCAAATACACTGTAATTTTTTTGATTTAAAATATTTTTCATCTTATTTTGATTAAATATCTAAAAAGTACCCTAATTTTCAATCGAAAAATTTTGAGGTTATGTGAAAAAAGTGTAGATACAAAAGTTGTAGATCTTTTTATTACCTACAACTTTGCCATTTAACTATTTTCCATAGGACTTGTAATTTTGACGGAAATCGAAATAAACCGTGTTTTACCCTTAAACACTCACCTCACCCCTAATACTTCTCGAATTCAGATCACCCGTAATTGTAATTTATTTTTCCTTTCATTTTTATCGTATTATTTTCCGTTTGCAATTGGTTTAATTCTACTATAATTTATTTTGTTTTCAAAAATTATCTACCCTGGCATGCATTTGTATGGAAATATTTCAGATTGTGTATTGATTTAACTTTTTATTTCTACAATTTTGGACATTTAAAATATAGGTTTCCTCTTGTAAAAACCAAATGTTTATTTATAAAATTTATTTATTAAAAAAAGTATGTTTTTATACTTTAATCATTATATAATACATTTATTTAGTTTTTTCCAAAACGACTGAAAATAACAACTAACGCTGATAATTGTTTAAATATTCAATATATAATTATCAATATTTCAACTATATATTTTGAAAAAGGCGCGGAAATTTTAATTGAAACAATTATTAATTTAATTTAACATATTAAATTAGATATTCTAGAAGGAACAGGCTCATGAGTACGGAAAACTCTTACGGGATTCTATTCAAATAATCCTACTGATGACTGAAATGTACGTTATCAGACAACAAAACTTGGCGTTATATTACCGAAATTGTTTAAAATTTTTTAAAGAATTTAATTTTAAACGAGATAAATTTTTTGACATTTTCCCATTAAATACTAATAAAAACGGTTGTATGACTTTTACGATAAAGTTATATTTTTTGAGATATTTTTAAAGATTTTGGATTCTTTTGATCTATTAAAAATATAGAAAGAAAAATAATAAGACATAAGAGATACTTTTTTATACTTTTTATACAACAGTTAATAATATCCTTAAGCAAGAGTAAAAAAAATTTCTTATACCTCGTTTTTAATTATTGCTAACTAGTAAGCAACGCGTGAGTCGGACAAAGATCAAATAACCAAAGAGACAAATTTTAGCGACTGTAACTTTGATTTCTATTATTCACAAATGAAAAAAATTACTCCATTTACCATTAATTTTTTTCTTAAAATTCCTTAAAACTGAATATATTCATTTATTTTCATTGCTATTGCTTGGGGGAAAATAACTAAATGAATTTAAAAAGAAAAAAAAAAAAATCCAAAATAATTTATTTTATCAATTAATTCATTAAAATATCAATGAAATGTTACTATAATAACTAAAAGAGTTAATTGTTTAGATATACATATGATTCAATATGATTTTGATCATTTAAATATATAAACTCACTTTTTATGTTTCGAATACGTCATCAAAATTTCAGCTCGCTATCTCTTTTTATTTTTGAGTTATCATGATGACGGGCGCAAGAATAGTAGTCGGAAATGGACTAATTCGGTGTTTCTATAAACATCTATACTAAAATGTTTTTGCAGTCAATATTAGAAACTTATTATACTCTGACATATTATGTATCATATATTATGTATAAAATGGGAAATTTACACCTCAAAGGCTAGATGAAAATGGCTGATCTATTAAATGAAATTGTTTGAAATCATTGAACTACGATTTATTAAAAAAAAATCGGATCCTTCTGTAAAACTTTGTTTACTCTTTTTAATCTTCAGACAAAAAATATACTACCATTATTGGACACAAAATTCGTGATGTATGAAAATGTTTACTTAAATAGCTATGGCTAAAACGTCTTATTCGCTTTTCAATATGAATATGAGGTGAAAATATACATTTTCTACATTTTAATCAGTTTTGCGTAACAGTAAGCTGACTAAGTTTACTTCATTTTTTTTTGTCATAATTGGTTTCTGAATATTCAGAATATCGATTTCAACAAATTTACTTTTGCAAAGCTATATCAAATGTCTACATACAAAATTTGCTTCTACTCGCGTCTCCTGAATCTCTAAGTAACAGAGTTGTCAAATGGGGCGATTTATCGCGAATTGGGCGATTTTTTCTATAGGTACGCTCCTTTTTTTAAGTTTGGGCGATAAGTCGCAAATTGGGCTCTTTTTACTTTTCAGCTTTGGCAACAAGTTAAAAGTAAAAACTTTGTCTAATAATCTGTTGTACTCTGTACTTTTTAGTGAGAAAAGTAATAAATTGAAATTATTTATATAAAGACGTATAAAATCTATATTGTTGAGTTTCGTATTCACTGTAATATTATATTATAAGATAATATTCAAAAATTTATTTTAGCTCTCCAGAATTTTAATTAAAAAAATGTATTTCAAATTACGCGGTAAGTTCAAGTCTGTTATGTAGAGTATTTTAAAACGTTCATTGGGCGATTCTTCAGAATATTTTTCGACTTTCGATGATAGATGGGGCGACTTGAATAAAAACTTTCTGGCAACTCTGTAAAGTAATAGAAAAACAATATACAAGCGTAAAGACACTTCATTGAATATTGGACGACTTTTGGTTAAATTTCACCTGCGTGTGACGTTTCATGTCTAACATTACTCCGGAAATTATAAATTGTTCACATACATAAAGGTGCAATTTCATGATGACGCTCGACGCAGGCTTACGTGATATAATTTCGACTGGAACAAATTGTGAATGAATTTTTTTTTTTTAAATTTGTATAATTAGTTTTAAATAAATAGAAAAATTCCAAAAAAACTCATGATTATTAGAAAACCTATGCAAGTTTTAAGCTTAAATTTATAGAGAAAAAAAATAATATTTTTTAATAATTGGTGTTTATACAAGTTAGTGGTTTTCAATATCCATTTACATTGTACGATATTCTTTGAATATGATATTTTCAAACATTATTCTTACGTTATAGTTTTTATTATGAAGATATTTTTAGCACTTCATAAACTGGTGCTATATGACAAACAAAAACCTTCTAACACAACCATAAATAATATTTGTCATAAATGTTATTGTTTTTTGGTATAATATATATACATATGTCCGATGAAAAATAAATTAAAATGAATTTTGTAGATTTGATGAAAAAATCTATAAGATTTTATTTTTTTAAACATACTCGCACAAAATAACCGTTGAAAAGTTCCAATTATCGTCAATTTTTGTTATTATACTCCACATAATATATAGAATATGTCATTCGTTTTTTTCTAAAATTTGTAATGCTAGTAAATATTGATGGCGCGAACAAAATTTTGGCATAGAAGTAGCTTCATAGAACTAATAAGTCCTTTAATAAGTTACTTAATAAGTCCATTTTCGTTTGTCAAATCAAAAGTGTCGATTTTGTTTTATTCATTAGTAGTATGTAATCAAGAATATCGTACTCATATAAGTATCGAGTCAAAAGTATGAAGTATTCAGGTATCGGAGCACATTTCAATACCTGAAAATATCAATATTTTGAATATTATGGTTGTATTGGAAAAAAAGAATTGATATAATATCGTTTGGAAAAAGTATCCATACCTGAAATTATCGATACCGATTATGGTTATTACTTTGAAGAATCAATAATTATCGATGCTTTTGAAGTATAAAATATTATCGATACTTTCGGATTCAAAAAAATATCCATACATTGACGAATTAAATTGCCCTTCTTCCTCAATTCAGACGCTCAAAAATAGTAACTTATTTGAACGTGTTATTCGTGTGCCTCCAATGGATCAATTATCCAATTTTTGAACAATAAAAGATAGAGGTAAAGTAAACAAATAACTAATGTTTGAAATATTTTTTTTCGTAAAATGTATCGATTCACCATAATTTTAGCTCAAATTAAGCTAATAGAGGTAAATATAATTACAATCCATTAATATATGTGTATTTATGACTGTATAGACTGGATATTTAGAGTATTTTATAGATGATTAAAAATAGTTCAAACATTGAATTCCAATGATATGTGTAGTATCTAAACAATTAACGTTGATAGTTTTTTTCAGTCGTTTAATTTTCATCAATAATTATCGAAGGTGTAGATTAAAGGTGAGAGCTTTATGAGCCAAATAAACTTCTTTTTTTATTATCGAAAACTTCAATATTCTGCAAGAAATCGTTTCTATTATTTGAAAAAAAAACTCGTGTGTGTGTTTTTCTTTTTCTAAAGGGGGAAATACATTGACGTATTCTATAGGCTTAGGTGTTTCGCCTGGATATGTCGGACTCGAACATTGAGTCAATGCTAATACCGATTAAAACCTTTCCTTTTCTCTAATCTCTAATCCACATGGAAACCGCCGTTAGGCACTACTTCGTGTGGAGAGGATCTAGCTAGCTATTGCCTTTTTTTCTTATGGCTAATAATTTCCTTTCTTCTACCTTTTATCGTTTGCTCTTCTTCGTTCGTTAGAACGCTTTTCCATGAGGACCTCTGTTGCGAACGTGCTTGTAGCGTTCCAGGCGGCTTCTGATAATAGCATTTCTTTTACTATTGTCCCTGGTCACACAAAAAATACGTGTTCCACATGTTCTGCGAGTCCTGGGCAGGACGGGCACTCAGGGGAATCAACATGTTTAAGGCGGTAAAGTACGCCCGAAAACAGCCGTGTCCTGACAGTATGTGTGCGTGTGTGTGTGAAACGCTTATAACTTTTGAACGGCTCGACCGATTTTATGGCGGCTGGGTTTGTGGGCTTGATTTTGAATACAATGAATTGATTCGGACTGGTAGACTTTGAGGAATCTAAAAAAAAAAACTAAAGAAAAAATTTTTTTTAATGTGGTTTTTTTTCAAATATCTTTTAACCGACTCTATCGATCAACTCCAAATACTAATCAGCGCTTAACCTTGATAAACCACGACGATCGCCGCCAAGAACGTGAAAATCGATTGATTGGTTCGAGAGATATCGTTATCGAAATATTCGGAAACAGCTAGCTTTTGAGCTCGGAGAGCCAAAAATACAAAACGTATATTTTGCATAAATACAAAACGTATATATAAAACATTGTAATATGTTAAATTTTAAGTGCTCAGGTATAGAATTAGCTGAAGTTGAAGGGATCATATTACCCTACCGATTACGCAATGTAAACTAGCAACAACAGTCAAAGTCAGTACTTGTATTAGTGCCCGTTTGGGAATCCTATAGTCTGTTGTTGTAAGTAAATACTGTAGTCACTTATGACCATAGGAGTTAAAAGTGACTTAAAAAATTTTTTTTTTAAATAATTATTTTGATTGAGATAATTTTTTTTGGTATAATGTCTTATTTTCGAAAAATTTAAAAGTAAAATTTTCTAATCGCAAAAGAAAAAAAAAACGTTTTTGTCTAAGATGTTTGCTTTTATCTAGATTTTCTAATATTTTTTTTTTTTTTTTTTTAATTATTTGAGTTTATTTTTATGTACAAATTTAATGTGTAGTTCTTTTGTGAATATTGTAGTAAATAATTAAAATTTTCTCAACATTAAAAATTCATTAAAAATTTTACACCACAACCCTCCCAAGTAATCCGAGTATACAAAAAGAATTTGAAGTGTGATTAATGATAAGCATTTTCAAAAGTTAAAGCTCTTTTTGTTGAGAAATTAGGCAATTTTTCGAAGCTTTTAACTTTTGAACAGGACAGAAAAATAGTTATAATTATTTTTTTTGAAAACTCATTTACGTTAATTTTGAAAAATTTTCGTTACAAATTTGACTATTGACTAGAGAGAGCATAGAGAGAGAGCATCTATATGTTTTTAAATAAATTATGAACAAAAGGAATTATCTAGAATAAAATAATACACTTACGAAAATAATTTTTTTCCTTCCAAATAGTTTAAATGTCATCTCACTAAAATTCAAAATCAAATACTAAATTCTCGAATAATAAACAATATTTAACGTAACTATGGGATAAATAAATTTTTGTTTCAATATTCAATCAATGTGTGCCACGATTGTAACTACCAATAACTAAATTTTTCGAAACAAACAAAAAACAAATTTTATTATATTTTTTGTTGTTATTTTATTACCACAACTATTTTTTTTTTTTTAATTTTAATTAGTGATTTCAAGTGAATATTATATTAAACTAATAATTGTATCGTTGTATCACATCTGTAATCAAACTTATATTTTATGAAGAGGATAGGTATGTATATGCATGTGATTGATACAAATATGATTCTTTTAAATTATTATCCAATCCACTATTAAGTGTTGGTAAAATTTGCGTATATCTCTGCCCAGTGGAAAAACGTTTTTCTAATTTATCCAAATTGGATTTATGAAAAAGTATTTTTAAACAAATTTTATTATAAAAATGATTTCTTCTCGCAATGCTTGTGTGTACATTCAGCCGTACACTCAAACATGTGACTTATTCGAGCAGCATAGCACTGGAAAAAAAATAGTATATTGCATATGGTGTTTGCGTATTGACAAACAGTTTCATGACTTCTTGTCAATAGTAAGCCATTTTCTCAGTAGAAAAATTAATAGTAAAAATTTTGAATTTCCATTCTTACCTTGTTTATTTCCAATATTTGTTCAAATTAATTTTTTTTTTTTTTTTTTTTGTGTAGTAAGAATTAATTTTTGTTCTTTCATATTGTTTAAATCATATTTTAATAATATTTTAGTCTAATAAATTATTTTCATTTATAACAAAACACATTTTTATTGCCTAGATACTAAAATTACCTATATAAGGCTGCTAGATAATGCAAAGGACAAAAATAAACAAAAGTAGTGAATTAGTAAAATGAGTATTTACAAAAATATAATGATCAGGTGCTGTATTTTTTTTTTCGAAATGAAGGAATTGCTTGTATAATTTTATAGTAGTATATATTGAGGGTATATTAAATTCAGTATAAGTCATTAGTAAATAATTAGTTCATTTTCATTGTCTGATCAAAGAATAATTCAAATAAAACAATTTTTTTCGAATCAAGATAAATTGAAGAAAAATTTTCCTATATTATTTTTCTAACGGAGCATTTGAAAGCTATATTTTCGAAAATATTTTCATGCTGCCACCAATTATTAATATGAAAAGTAATTATGTGATTTTAAAAATTAACCTTGTGGTACAATACATAGTTTTCGAGAGTGCTAAATCGAAGAGATGAAAATCACCCCAACCCTTTATTCATCAAACTTGTGGGCTGGATCCTTTTTTTTTTTAAAATTTTTTAATAGTGAATCTCCCTAATGTAATCTTTTTTTTATTAATTAGTATTTATTTATCAGTTAATCTTATGTCATACCGTTCATCCGAATACGATACGTATTTATAAACTAATTGCTTGCACTTACTTAAATATATTGAAAAAATAAAATTTCAAAATTGATTATCGATTTAGACAAACAGTAAACGTTACGTTTTATTCGCAGTTTTATGTTCTGCAGTAGCAATGCGTTGGGTTAACTGATTGAAACAAATAATATATATATATATATATATATATATATATATATATATATATATATATATATATATATATATATATATATATATATATATATATATATATATATATATATATATATATATATATATATATATATATATATATATATATATATATATATATATATATATATATATATATATATATATATATATATATATATATATATATATATATATATATATATATATATATATATATATATATATATATAGATATAGATATATATATATATATATATATATATATTAAAACACGGGTTTAAACGTACACGTACTTAAAACTTAAGGGTTTTAAAAATTAATGAAAAAATTCTGAAATCATAATTTCAGAAGATTTCGATTCATAAAATTCTTAAAGCTCTGTTGTTCAATTTCTAGAAATGTCGTTGAATACGTGTTTAAGATAATAATTACATTCAAATAAATTTTCCACCCAATAACTTTCGTTTAATATTTTTATGGTGTATGAAGATAATTCAAATAAATATTTACTAATGATATATTATAATTGTCAAGTTTTAATGGCAAATTATTCAAAGATTATGTTTCCTACCAAAATAATTCTATTTTTATCGAATATCCTTTTTGATTTACAGTCAGTTTTTTTTTTTTTATCTTCAATTATATTTTTCATTGAATGTTGCTCTTCGAATTTACGACTACTCTGACAAGCGGTAAGGGAACTCCGTTTTTACCTCGCTTTATAAAACTTAAGAATTAACCAATCTTGTTGGAAAATGCTATCTATTATCGTAAATTTTGAAAGTATAAATTTAATTTTTTGTTTTCAGAAAAAAATCAGTGGAAGAAACGTATATTCATTCAAAGGTAAATAAACGTCTTCATTTTGGAGAGTATTCAACTTCTCGTATTGGTAATCGCAAAATAACTTACAGTGTGAAAAGAAAATCACAAATATTAGAATCTGAAGTGACAACATCATTCGAAAATCATGAAACGAATAATCATGATCTAGAATTAAGAATCGATGAGAATTCGATTCGAACTCTTGATATTGATAAACATCAAGAATCCATCTTATCATCAGTAAGTGATGATAAAGAAATATTAGATAATCATGATGAAGGAACTTCTTGTGATTCTGGAATAAAACCAATAAGATTTTTTAATGAACTTGGTAACATATCACCGGATAATTTTGCCGAACCAAATGATTACAATGATTTTATAATTGAAAATAATGATATAATTGATTTAACGTCTAACGATGATTTAAATGATAAATTATCAGTTGATAATGAGAATTATAGTGAAGTTGATAGTACTGTAATTAATGAGAATTATAATGAAGTTGACAGTACTGTAACTAATAATATAGTTGATAAAGATATACTTGATAATTTTGATGCATACGATGTGAATCGTTTATGGAAAAGTGAAGAAATGGAAACGCATCTTAATAACAAAATTTTAATGTCTGTTCAAGACTTCAACAAAATTAAAGAAAAAATTATAACAAAAACATCGTTTGTAGAAGATGAAATAATGGGTGCACATACGGTCCTAAATATATCAATTGATGGTGATTTAACCCAATTAGAAAATGAGAAGAATGATAAAAACAAAAACAATAATCAAAAAGAGTTGATTATTGTGAAGCACAAATTACCGGTACGCCCCGTACCAAGTATCCATGAAAAATCTGTTAATTCAACTTCTAGTTCAGATATTAATCAAATTTTTCAAAAGCAAATTGCTTTATCGGAAAATGATCCAAAAAAAAAGGAAGAGCAAGCTAGAATATTTAGAATTTTAATGCAAAACAAATTAATTAACGAAGAAACAAGGAATTTGATGAAGAATAAAATTAATCAAGCTGAAATTCAACATAAAAGATCGTCAATAACAGAATATGCATCAAAACAAGATGAAAATAATCCTTCCAAACGTTTAAAACCCTCAGACACAGTCACTAAATTGAATAACACACTTCCAACAAATCCGAAAGATATAGTTCGAAATCGAATTGGATCACCACTTCAGGGAAATGAATCAAAATTAAATTCCGTTCTTTCAGAAGTATCGTCAAATCAAAATAAAATTAGGATACAACCGGATAAAAATATTGAAATAAAACAATGTAAAAAATCAGGAGTTATAAAATCATCAATTCGAGAGAGTAAAATTGATAAAAAAGAGAAAAAAGTGGTCAAAAAACAGAATAATATTCATCAACATAATGAATCAGGGAATAAAAACGTGATTAAGAATCAAAACGAAACTGTAGATACAAAATTACGAATTGATGTACACGAATCTAAGAAAAATGATCAAAAAGTAACTCAGAAAGTGTCATTTTCTGAATCAAATAATAAATATGAATCTTCAAAGAAAAACGTTAATGATTATTCAAAAAAAGATTTAGTTTCGCCTCCTGAAAAAAGTAAATATGCGAAATTGGAGAAAGAATGTTTAGTTCGATTAGAGCGGTGTGATGATAAAAATGATCTGAAACATCATATATCCCAAGAAAATTCTAATATTAATAAAAAGCGTAAAAATGAGAATAGTGACAAAACTAAAGACGAAAAATCGAAAAAGCATCGAGATCATTCACATAAATCAACGAGTCATCATAAATCTTTACATTCATCATCGAAGCATAAATCTTCCTCGAAACATAAATCGTCCTCGTCAAAAACCAAAATTACCGCAGAGGATAAAATCACAAATGATTTAAACGAACCGATACAATTAGCTGATTTGACGAATAAGGCAAAATATACTGATTATAAAATACAACACTCCGATAGCAATCAATTGAAAATGAAACTTGGCAAAATTCGAGAAGAAAGTACAAATCAAGTTCGAGAAATATTATCCACATCCGAGCAAGTATACAAACCGTGTAATAATGATTTAATTAGTATTGAAGAACGATTAGAATTATTGGAAAGAGGTAATCAAACGACGGATAAGGTATCAATAACAAACGGAATGGAACCTTGTGTTGAACAACATACAACACCTTCTCCAGAAATATCAACATCGTGTGTTACGCCACCAGCTATTATCAATGAAGAATTGCCAGAAATATCGACAGTCAACATAGTTCCACTAAATGAAACAAATATAATGGAACATGTTGAAATAATTTCAAGTGAAGGACAAAATTTAAACTTGCAAAACACTTTGCCGATAATCGAACAAGAATCAACAGAAATAGTGGAATTTGATTGTGAAAAAATATTGTTAAATAATGTAGAAATCGAACAAATGTCTGCAGTTGATACACAAATTGACAAGCACTGTGAATCAACAATTAAAAATATACCTGAAACTATAGTTGAAATAAAAAATGACTCCACAAATGATTTAAACGAACCGCAACAATTGGCTAATTTGAATAATAAAGCTAATCATAATGATTATAAAATACAACAATCCGATAGCAATCAATTAAAAAAGAAAATTGATCCACAAATTGAGAAACACGGCGAATCATCAAATAAAAATGTACCTGAAACTATAGTAGAAAAAAAAATTGATCCCGAAATTCCTATCATAGATTTAACAATCCCCGAATTTATAAAGAAAGAAGAACCCTTGGAAGATGATATTATTGAGGTACAAGATGTACCAATGTTACGAGTTAAAGCGAGCGTATTTTTAAGCGAGGAGGCAAATAATATTATTGAGAAAATAAAAACTTGTATGTCGTTTACATGCACTGATGTGCGTACATTCAACGAACGTATTCGTATCTTAACAAATCGAATGGATAAAACTCGTGAAGAAGTACTTAAAACTGAGCATATTGAATCTAGGGCCCTTGCAATACAGCCCATTTTAGCTAATAATTTACATTATTTTAACGATACGAATATGTTTAAAGCTTTAACACAATCGATAAACGATTTATCGAATGAGAAATTCACTATTGATCATGTGGAACACGTGTTCCAATTATTATTGCGTCAATCGCCAGTTCTGCGTAAAGAATTCCTTGGAAGTAAAAGTAACGAACTATCGAATAATCGACCATCATCAGCACATAATTCTATTGTGAGTTCATCGAATATACCTTATAATGCATCGACTAATTTAACACTGCAACAGCCGTTACATAATAATAATTCAATATCGAATCAAACATATAGCAATATTCCAAATAATTTAACTATGGCATATTCGAATACAATTGGAAGCAGTGATGGCCAGGAAAGTAATTATTTAATAAATTCTTCTGTTCGGCCTCAATCGAACGGATATTATAACCCACAGTCAGCTCAAATAAACGATAGTTACCAAGTTCGGCATACGAATATTCCATTGGCAATAAATTCAGCTAAAAATAACAACATAATAAATAGTCCGACAAGTCAGATTTCAAACAATTTATCACCTACATACAACAATACAAATGCTTTGCCAAATTTGACACAAATGGTGAAGAATCCAAATAAAAATGATAATTATTATTCTGTTAATAATACTTCAAACAATTATTTGATACAACAACGAATTGAGAATACTCAAAAATATAATACAGATATGTATATATCGATGAATTCACCTTACGCAAATAATGAACAACAACAACGACAAAATCCACAAGCTCACTCACAATTTCAATTACAACAAGCTTATCAATTGCAAACCGAACAGTATGAACGGCAAAAGTGTCAAGAAATATTATATCAGCAGCATTTAAATAATCGACAGGTTATTCAAAATTATCAAAGACAACCGCAAGTACAATATCAATCTGGCCAACAAAATCAACAATCACTTATTCCGAATCAACCACAAACAGAAAATCAACAGCAACCGGATCATCAACAACAGTTGCAACAATCAAAATTAGTGCATCAAACACAGTCAATGGCTGCGAAACACCAATCGCAATTGCAGCAGGTAAAGCAAAATCGTCATGAATTGCAGAAAGATCAAACATATTTAACTATGCTTAAGACATTCCAACGACAGCAATTATCGACGGAAATCCCAACTACAATTACGGAACACTTGGATCAACAAAAACAACAACATTTTCACAACCGAAAGGAAACAGAAACTGGACGTACATCCTCAATAGCGGTTGGAAATTCAATAAACAGGAATAATTTTGTAAATTCTTATTACTTGAAGCCAATGTCAAATAAAAATATCAACGGAGAAGAAAATTTATGTAAGCAATAATTTATACTGTTGAATATTATGTACATAAGGATAAGTTAGTGGAAATGACAGCTGGAAAGTTTTTAGGGTAAGATATTTGTGTAATTTTATAAGCCATTCTTCTGTTGTTAGTCTGCTTATATCATGGCTATATATATATATATATATATTCTAAACCTATTAAGTGGTGTCTCAAAACTAAACGGTATTTTAATTTAAAACTTTTTAACTATTTCAAATAAAAAATTTACTTTGTTAGAATTCTTGTCTACTGTGTTTTTTATAAGGTTTTATACAGATAAATTTTAGAAAAATTAATAAATTTATTAAAAATCACACATTCCGTACTCGATTTTTTTTATAGACATTTCCCTTGTCTTTGTCTTACACGTTACTTTAATCCATGGTTAATTTTATACCTTTTTATACGGGTAAAATTTATTTTTTTTTTTAAATATTAACACGATAATCCTCAAATTATTATCTTTTAAAATTTTATTTTCAAAGTTTTAAGAAATATTTTTTAAATAATATAATTTCATATTAAAAATCAATTTTGTGGTTGTTTGTATTATTGAGCCCGGATATGCATCAGAATAATTATTGCAAATTCCTCACTTGACCATAATTAACAAATCAAAATATACAAAATTGACTTATTTATTTATTTTTATTTGTTATAATATTAATAATATTTAAAACGATTTATTATCACTTCGAAATTAAAATTTTAAATGTTAATGATTTTACCTTTCACGTAATTTTTTCTTAAAAATAAAATTTATGTGTATAAAAATTTAAAATACTCATACAATAAAACAATGTGCAAGACAATGACAACGGAAATTCTGACAATAAGAAAATAACAAATAAACGTGACGAAACACCACCTATTACAATAAGGATAATTACAATAATTTTTTGATTCCTATTTAAAAATAATTTTTATATTACAATAACGAATTCTTTTCTCAATTATAATAATAATAATGTCACTTAATTTTGAGCTACCCGGTAGTAAATAATAGCTTAAACTGATTATTTTGTCTATAATCTCGTTTTTCGCTTAGGTGAATTATTTTTGGTTTTGATTTTTAAACAAATTTTTTGTTCATATTTTATATATAACAATATTCATGAGATCATATTTTAAATTTATATGGCTTTGTAAAATTACTTTCCAGCATTTCCATCCGCTAATTATATTTAGTAATGATTATAGGTGTGTTAATATAGGACATTTACCTCAAAAAAAAATATATATATAATAATAATAAAAAAATCGAATGCAATAAGTAACATAAAACTTCCGATAATTTCTTTATTTATATAGATTACTGTGAGAAATCAAAAATATAAGATGCTATTTATGCAAATAATAAACACTAAGTTTCAAAATTTGTTAGTGATAATCGTTTAACCTTTTTTCCAATGCCTTATTTAACGCAAATTGTCATTTGAATTTACAACGTTTTTTGTTTGCAATTCCGCTTCATTGATTTTTGTAATCACATTTGAAAATTTGTAAAAATTATGTAATTATCTCATTCTGTTCTTCCGATTTCTATTGTATATGTTTTCTTTATAGAGAATCTGCGTCAAAACTACTAACGCCTTTTCTTGCCTCCTACCTTTTTTATATGTTCATACGAGAAATATAATAATGTTCATTAAGACTGGTTTTTTAGTTAGGAAAACTTTTAAATAGTGGCGGCTTTCATTAGTGATGTTTAAATTTGTTAATAATTTCTAATAAAATGTAGTTTTAATTAATCTTATTAACAAATCATTAAAAATAACTTTAATTTAAAATAAATTGTATAATCAGCATTAAATAATTAGGTTTGTAATAATTAAAACGGTACCATCTATTAGTCGTTAAATGAACTAAAATTTCTAGCATGATATACGCTAACACCTTAGGCGCTACTATATTATTATAGAGATCGCATAATTTTTTAAAAAATAATTAAAAAAATATAGGTTTCAGTTCGTTATTTGGTTTTATTTTTTGCGAGGAAATATCCTTGATTGATTCACTCTTTTAAATATATGTGTTAGAAGTGAAACTTCTTTTAACGTTTTTAATAAGGTGAGAAAAAAGCAATGTCATGAAAATTAAAACTTGAAACTTTGAAACGAAAAGTTTATTTGCTGTAAAATTGACTTGAAAATTAAACTAATAACCGGAAATGAATTAAGGTTTTTCACAGTGTGTCCCGTTTATGTAAAAGAAAGAACAAGTTTTATAAATGTACTAATCCATTAGCTCTATCAAATGGTATAATAAATGAGTTGAAGCCATAATTCTATGACTGTGTAATTCCATAACTATAAAATACGAAAAATTTATTAGGCATTTATTTATTTTTAAAAAGGCCATTCTACTGAAAAATAAAAAAGCGATTATATATGAACCGGGACACACTATAGATACGTTGCTAAAGAAGTTTCATTTTAATTTTAGAATTGACATCAAATTTTTTCATTTGGTTTACAAATACAATTTTTTATATTACAGCAATGCCAAACTCACGTGAAGCGGATAATGTACAAGATGTCACGTCGTCTATGCCAAATACACGAACAGTAATTGGTAATGGTACAGTGTATCCATTAGCTTTAAGCGATTCACGACCAACCAATGTTCCCGGTCAAAGTATTGCAACGACAGTACCAACAACTACGTTTAGTTATTATGCGCTACCTGTATCCAATCATATACGCACAACGAATGCAAATTTAAATAGTTTCCAAGCGAATACTAATAAGGTAATTAATGATATTAAAGTGGAAACAGATGAAATAACGATAGAAATTACTAAAATTGAAGAAAATTTGATGAGAACCACTTAAATTTGATGATAAAATCTCATGTCAGTATTTTCAGAAATAAACCTTTTAATAGTGGATAGAAAATATTACTAGTGATGAGGAAATTTACTTTCAAATCATTATTCACTACTGGTGTACAATATATTAACAAAAGGTTAATATGCTTTGAATAGAAGACCATTCTTGAGTCCAAATTTATTTACGTTATGTTTAAAAATTAAACGATTTATTTGTTTAAAATAGTGCAATTATACTTATACTTGCCTTATACTTACTTCAATTATTAAAAACACTTAATTAGTCTTCATTATGACAGTAGAAGCTAATTTGGTGGCTGTATTCGTTGCTAATTTTATTAGCACTTAAAATAATTTCATCTTGGTTAAAATTGTATTTCTCAAATACAAAAAAACAAAATTTCCTCCTTCAAAAACGAAAAAGTTTATGCTTTAGAAATTGACTAAAAATCCATTTATAAGGTATTTTTAGTGAGGAATCTTTTTCACAACAAATATATCTGAGTGAGATACGATGCTTACTAAACTAAAAAAAAGCCATTAGGTACGAGAGCCATTTTTATATTTATTATAAACGACTTATGTCTTCAATTAATAAGTTATTTCGAATTCTGATCTAATTTATTAAATTCAAATTGAATTTATAACGAAAATATATTGACTAATAACTTCTAGTCATTTGATTAAATATATTTTTATTTTTATTTCAGACTTGAAATTAAGTTCTGAAGGTGGTTTCGACAGCGAAGAAGCTCTCCACTGTTTGCATAGTGGCCATTATTTTTTTAATTAATTATTTATCGGTGCATTTTTATATTCGTACCAATTGAACACGAATGTTAAATAAACGTCTTCATTTTGGAAAGTATTCAACTTCTCGTATTGGTAATCACAAAATAACTTACAGTTTGAAAAGAAAATCACAAACATTAGAATCTGAAGTGACAACGTCATTCGAAAATCATTAAACGAATAATCATGATCTAGAATTAATAATCGATGAGAATTCGATTCGAACTCTTGATATTGATAAACATCAAGAATCAATCTTATCACCAGTATGCGATGATAAAGAATAATTAGATAATCAAGACGAAGGAACTTATTGTAATTTTGAAATAAAACCAATACAATTTTTTAATAAAGTTACGAGTTAAAGGAAGCGTATTTTTAAGCGAAGAGGCGAAGAGGAGAAAATAAAAACTTGTGTGTCGTTTACATGCACTGATGTGCGTATTTTGAAGGAATGTATTTGTATCTTAACAAATCAAATGGATAAAACTCGTGAAGAAGTAATAATACAGCGTATTTGGATTAATAATTGCAATACAGCGTATTTGGATTAATAATTTACATTATTCTAACGATACGAACATGTATAAAGCTTTAAAAATGTGGAAAACGTGTTTCAATCACCACGTAAGTCAATCATCAGTACTGCGTAAAGAATTTCTTGGATTAAAAAAATTAATGAATCGTTTAATAATCGACCTTCATCAGCCTGTAATCAAGTTAAGTGAATCGAACATACATAACTCTATTTTGAGTTCATCGCATTTAACAATGCAACAGCCATTACATAATAATGATTCAATATGGAATCAAACATATAACAAAACAATTCGTAGTAATGTTGTCCAGGAAAGTAATTATTTAATAACGTCGGTTCGGCGTCCATCGAACGGATATTTAAACATACAATCAGCTCAAATAAACGATAGTTACCAAATTCTTCCTACAAATATTCCATCGGCAGTAAATTCAGCTAAAAATAACTGCACAATAAATAATCCAACAAGTCAAATTTTAATTATTATATCACCCATATATAGCAACTCAAATGCTTTTCAAAATTTGACGCACATGGCGGGGAATCCAAATCAAAATTATAATTTAAATATGTATACATATACAAATTTGTCTTACGCAAGTAATGAACAACAACAACGACAAAATCCACAAGCTCACTCACAATTTCAATTACAACAAGCTTATCAATTGCAAACCGAACAGAATGAACGGCAAAAACGTCAAGAAATATTATATCAGCAGCTGTTAAATAATCGACAGGTTATTCAAAATTATCAAAGACAAGCGCAAGTGCAATATCAATCTGGCTAACAAAATCAACAAGCACTTATTCCGAATCAACCACAAACAGGAAATCAACAGAAACCAGGGCATCAACAACAGTTGCAACATTCAAAATTAGTGTATCAAACACAGTCAATGGCTGCGAAACATCAATCGCAATTACAGCAGGTAAAGCAAAATCGTCAAGAATTGCAGAAAGATCAAACATATTTAACTATGCTCGACATTCCAACGACAAGAATTACCGAAGAAATCAGAAAGATCAAAAAAATTTACAGTACAAACAAAATACAGTTATATACGATTGAAAAAAATACTAGTTTATATATGTTTTTATTTTTTTGTAATTTTTCCTTAAAAATCTATGATTCCAAATTTTCGAGTAAATCAAGGAAATATTGCATTCTTATATTCGATTTCAGGCAAGAAATTCTTTAAGCAGTTTTTACATGTTAGTTTGTGATTTTGATAGAGATCTCTATAGGCTCTATTTAATAAACACACTTTGTATTTTTTTCAATTTTCACGCTTAAATAACTAAAAAAAATAATGGTATGAAATTGGGTATGCCCAATTTTGGCATGAAAACGGAGGGCATGTCCAAGAGTTTATCCCGAAAAAAGGAATCTAAAGTAAAAATCAGTATATTACATCACGGATTATTTTTATTAACAGAGCCTGTGTCTGTATCAAAATCACGTACCACTTAAGAAATAGAATATTCGTTGATTTCTTTTCAATTTAAATTTGTTTTTCTGAGAATTTATTATTTGATTAAATACCAGATATAATACAAGCTTCAATAAATTTAAACCTTAAATTTTGAAGGTTTAATACTTGTTTGTGATAATTAAGTTAGAATATATTATTTTTAGATTAGTAATTTAGTAAAAAAAAGTATATATAAATATATACATGCATTCTTTGTTAAGTAAAGACAAAAAAAATTACTACCATTTGTACCTGAGTAATATTAATTTATTTCTATTAAGTTATCATTTAAAAAAAAAAAAAAAAAAAACGTAATTAAAAATTAAAAGGAAATTAATATGAATAAACGTCTAAACAATTTTTCCAACTTTTCCATAAATAATTTCTTCTTCGTAAATATAAATCGCTTCTATAAGGCTCTATTACTTTGTAATACTTTACTTTGAGATAAATTATTTCATTCGTAAAAATTTTGTAACATATATATGCAGACAGATAATTACTTTATCGTAACAATTTGTTTGTTACTATTGAATAATTTATCAGATCTTTTTTTTTTTTTACATATTTTATATGTAAAACTACGGTGTTTTTTTTTTTGCAAGTGTTTTGTTTACTTTTCGTATCAAATGTAAGCGTCGGCAATCTTTTTGATGCAAAACAAAAAAAAAAAAAACGAATTCCTGTTATGTTAGAAGTATTTTATTCGTTTTGATTATTATCATATTGCTTTTGTTTAAATAGTAAAAGGCGTCTGTCTTCCTCTTAAAATAAACTATTTTATGAATGCTAGTAAACTATATTGCCATCTCGTGTTAAATTTTTTAAGATGCACCGTGCAAACCGTCACCAAATTAGCAACGAGTATGTTTATTTAATGCATTTCCTTATTTTCGAAAGTGTTCTTGCTAAAATGTTGCTGTTAGAACGGAATAATAAAAGAAAATGTTAAAAATTATATTTTCATTATTTCTACGTGTTTTTATTGTTAGTTTTATGTTTGTCTTTTTTTTTTTAAATATACGTGGATCATTTAGGGATCCACAAATAACAAAGATTGCCGACGTATTGCAGTTTATGATCCATAAAAAAGTTTCTATTGTTTTTTTTTATATTTTCATTTTTAAAATATAATTTTTCATAGCATTCAAGTTTGATAATTTGTTTATAATACGTAACTCATCATCAATTTAATGCTTTTCACGAAGCATTTTAGCTGACAACTTTGAAATAAACGTTAATTTTTGTATTTCCTCCACGACACTTTTTTTAATGATTAATAACAAGCTGAAAAATCAAGAATAGCTTTGTTAGATTTAGTACAAGAATTCTTCTCAAAAATTCTGAAACTGGGCTGTTTTCGTTTCGATAGGTATTCATTCTATTGTTATAATGTAAATTTTTATTTGCATGATACGTGATAAAACTTAGTGTCCGTTGCTCGAAAACCTGAAAATAACAATTTTCAGATTGCCGGACAATGAAAAATTCGATACGTTAGGTATCGGACTAAATGGTTTAAAAACTCAGAAATAGAAAATGATACTCGTTTCGAAATAGAAACGACCTATTTTTCAGAATTTTCGTAGAGGAAAAATCAGGAAGTATAATTTTCAAAATAAAAAAATTTAATTTACCATATAATTTTACGAAAGAAAACAGATAATTAATTAATTAAATTTATCAAACGTTATTTTTCTAAATTTTCAGTTAAAGAATTAGAGCGAGTTGCTGTACTTTATAGTGTATATATATATATATATATATATATATATATATATATATATATATATATATATATATATATATTAGTATTATATTTTTATTCCAAAGTGCTGTGATTAATATATTAATTATAATTAATTGATTAAACTAATGCGGCGTGTTTGACCGCAAGAATAAACACAAAAGAAGGTGTGGAACAGTATTAGTTATTTCATAAATTAATCGTTTAAACATTAAAAATATCACATGAATACTTTTAAAGGCCCCTCAGTTATCGCAAAATATGCAAAAAAAAAAAATTATTTATTATACTAAAATTTCGCATGCACAACTGAATTCAGGGCTAGAGTTGAGGTTTGGTTGAAAAAATACTCCAAGAGAAAAATAAATCATTATACATTTTCCTTTTTCTAAAAACTTAACAGGCTACCCTTCGGTTTTATATACAAATTATGTATGTGAAACTCGATTATGTGCGAAAATTGTTAAATTTTCATATCATTTTAGGAATACAACTCTAAAAATAAGTTAAGTATTCAAATGTTATGGAATTTGGTATGCAAAATCTTGACATAAAAATTTTTTGTTTAGAAATGTTTTTTTTATTTGGTACGCCCTCCGTTTTCATGTCAGGTCTGTATATACCAAATTTCATAATATTTGGATAATTATTTTGCCTCTCATGTTTGTTTCAATTAGCCTGAATACTATTTATGTGTGTGTGTTTCAATAATCGATCATTTCTTTAATGCAATGGATCATTAAATAAATAATTGAGATTTTGCCTATAGACTGAACTTCTTTCGTAATTGAATTTTACAAATATAATATGCGCTTATGAATCAAAAGTAATTTTTAAGTTTATAATAATTCGTAACATATATGTCGCTTACCATATATGGTTTTTTTAAGTTTTCAATAAATAATTTAAATTAATACAATCACTAAATGAGTACAAAACTATTTTTGTTGAACATTATAATTATATAAACAGTTTTCAATATTAAATTTTTTAATAAAACCATTTATATGAATTTCTATATATCTACATTGTATTATTTTTTATCCTTTACTTTTTATGATTTCTAGCTGTTAAGGTTGTTTCAGCGTGAGATTCCTTTTGACAGATTGTCTATTTTTTTTCCCGGACTCAGAATAACGTTATCTATGCGATCCCGAAGTTCGAGAATTTTTGACCGTTTAGATCTCGTAGTAATCAAGTTAGTAATTTCGAGGGACACTTCGCATTAAAAGCATGTAAAATCGACTGTCCTTAAAACATTTTTCTATTATATTATCATAATAAAGTTTCGAGAAAATAAAAAAATAGTAGGAAAGTTGGAAGAAATTTTTTAAGAATAAGTAAAAAAATAGCACCTCAAAAAAATAGCACCTCACTTTTGTTCTCGAGTATTTAAATTAAAAATATTAATATAATATAGGCAAAATATTTAACATAACACAAAATATTTGACATAATGCATTACATGATGAGTGAATGCTGGCACAGCCTTAAAAACATAATCGTAAACATTACGTTTTCTATAAATCGTTGTGTATAATTAGGCTTTTCTTCTGAAGATTAGAAAAAAGTGAAGGTAGTAACTAATAGAATTAATTGTTTAGATACTTTTTCCGCGTTATTATTTTTTTAGTTATTTGTTCCCGAAAATTGTAAGATAGCGCATAAGTTCATAAAAATGGAATGATAAAATGAATCTTTATTCAAAATCCTAACGTTTAAGAGCTTTTTGATCGTTAGGTTATAATTAGTTAATTATTTCCTTCACACTTCATTATACCAACAAATGCCATTTTCATACCATAACCTTTGCATATGCTAGCTCCACTTATGGCGGATATTTCAACTGTTATCTACCACTTACAGTTAGATGCTTGTCAATTCGTCTCCCATATGAGATAATATTCCCTAAAATATCTATCTACACTCCATAATTCTAATCTTGACAGGTGCATTTTCATTAAGACGCTTGATGCCACTTTTTAGCGTCAAATGTGGCCATGTGGTATGAATTCAACAAAAACCCTATATAGATAAGTTGTAGTTTTAAAACTAAACTATGCTCAGTTATGTCTCTGGTTTGGATATGATTTGTGGCTTCAAAACTAAACCCATAGACACATATTATTTTTATGACTACCCTATTTGGATATGGCGACCCAAGTTTATTGGCGGCAAACCTTTTTTATTTTTAATAAGTACACTTTTACAAAAAATAAATAATCTAATAAATTATTAAAAAAAAAAAAAAAAGGAAAAAAATTTGAAAAATTAAATAAATAAAAATATTTTTTCTTACATTAAGTTTAACATAAATTCTCTCATTATACGAACGTTATATTTTTTTAATTATGTTTACTGCAATAGCGTATTCCGATAATGATTGAATTGGAACTCGGATCAGTTTATCACTAGTGGCTTATAAACTAAAATATGATATTTAATGAGCGGTTTTGCGGACAGCTTTTCTACCAGTGAATTTTGTGTGACGGTGATGCACGCGAATCTTAAAATTTGTATGAATATATTATCAATATGTATGAATATATTATGAGTTCCTAATAAACTCTCTGTACCATTTGAAGTGTCATTTGAAAATTTCTTGTTTGATATTTTGAGAAAAGGGAACCTAAATTATTATTGTTAATAATGATGATGATGAGGTGGACAACAAAAATACAGTAAGTATTGTATATTCAGTTTCCATACCTAAAAGTTAACCTAGAAATATATATTATTAATTCTATTCTGTAGCCAACAAGTTTTAATAATATAGTTAGAATATAATTGTATATAATTAGAATTAATATATATCGATCGTTGTATATATATATATATATTATATATATATATATATATACAACGATCATAATTAGAATTAATAATATATATTTCTAAAAAAATCATATTCTCCTGATACAAAAAATCATCATGTCTATATTGTTTTCTCAAATAATGTTTCTTTTATATTTCCTTTTTCCTGGGTCGTTTTAAAACATCCCACTCCCAAATAGTTGTTGACCCACACATCACAACACACAGGTTGAAGATATTATATACTCTAAAATTTAACATTTAGCCTGTCACCACTCTACTGCTTCCATGGAATCCAAGAATGTTTATTATTGTGTACAATTGTGTTGCCATTCAGTGGCATTCGTATTTAATATTCATTTAATAATATTTTTTAAAATTTGTGCTCAAATATTTTAAATTAAATTTTAAAATTATCAAAGTTAGTTTTTATTATTCATATGCATCCAAAATAAGATGCTATTTTAATCGGCGAAAATTTTTACTCAACAATATGTTTATTGGGAATCTTAAAAACAAAAACAAGCGAATAATTTCGCTGCCTTAAAAATAACATTTTGATAAACTTTTATATCTTTATTAACAGATTTTCCCTTTCTGTTAAGTGACTCTAAGTGAATATAATATTTTGAGCATAAATAACGAATTTTTCGCAATTTATTTTATTGGTATTATCGCGATTTTTCCACCGATGAGAAAAGTTCGTGTTTAAAGTTTTTGATATTTTTATAATAAATATATTACTTACAAAATTAATATTTTTAAAAAATGATTGTATTTGTATCTACATAAATTTTTTTTGTTTTTCCTTGAAAAACTTCGCGTGAAGGTGTTTGTCGATATGACAGACATCTCTGAAATTTTTAACTTCGATTCATATCTTATCACGAATTAAATTAAATTATATTTTTCTTTAATATAAATGTGTATTCTTTATTTTATGGCCTTAATAAATTTAAATAAATCTAATTAAATTTATGTATCTAATAATTATTAAAATAATTAATTATTAATTAAAAATTTTTTTTTAAATAATTATCAATTAGTTTATTTTATTTCAATTTGATATCATAAATTATATCGAATATAGGAAAAAAATTGTTCTTAATCTATACAAATAATATAAATATTTTTGTGTGCCGTGCGCATAACTGAATCACTACTGGAACCATTTTCGACTTCTACGCGGGCGATGTCGCGGCCAAAAGCTAATAAATCTTGAAATGTGGTGGGCCTAGCACTTGATAATATTTGTCACTTTTCGCCCACTTGAAAATTTCCTCCAATACTTAATATTCCTTCAATCCCAAAAGTTGACAAGTTTGGACTTGACTCATATATATATATATATATATATATATATATATATATATATATATATATATATATATATATATATATATATATATATATATATATATATATATATATATATATATATATATATATATATATATATATATATATATATATATATATATATATATATATATATATATATATATATATAATTATATATAATGCTAGGCATTTGTCACTAAAATAGAAGTCGGCACTAATATATTTTCTTAATAAGAAATGTTTAAACTTTAATTTGATTAAATTTAAGTACGGTAACACAACAACAAAAAAATTAAAAAATGTGTCGTGCCATGGGGTTAGCACCAGATTTAACGAGGCACTTGTTCATAATTATTTTCTACTCACTCGAAACTAAATTTTAAAATCAGTTTCAAGCGGTTACTCGATTGGTACAGTTTATGTGCAAAAAAAGTACCGTAGAAAAAATATAGCAATGTTATGCATCATATTTGCCATGGCACTAAATGATTTTTTCAATAGTGACAGTGAGTAGTACATTTAAAAAATACTTTATCCGGTAACTCGATAGTTCAGGTTTTTTGAAGCCAGCTCTCGGTCTATTAAGTTATAATCATTAAACAAATGGTAATTAAATCTTTGACATGTTTTAAATTGTGATATTTATGTGCCATTAACAATAAGATATTATGTAAAAAAATGTGTAAGATTCAATATGCAACGTTGTCAAATACATAAAAGCTTTTACAGTATTATTCAGTTCAACAAATTTTTACAAATTATGTATGGATCGAATAAGGGAATCTTAAGGGAAAATCGCCTTTCTCTAGGTATACCTCTTATCATTGTCGTGACAACGTCGAGTATAAAAATGATTCAAATTAAAAGAAAAATTAACATCAAAATTGTAATAAATTATATATTTATATATACTAAATATTTTTTAAATAGAAATGCATATTTTAAATGGTTTAAATTATATTATACTTTGCATTACTTATTACTTGATGCATTTCACCCTTAAGACAGTGTGCATTCATATTTTAATTATAAGAAAATAAATTATGTATAAGCCTCGCTTCATAAAACTTTAGCTGGTTGTTTAGTGATTGTGTGCACGTAAGTTACTCTGAGTGCGAATAGCGACTAACGTTAAGATGTATATTCTATGCGACTATTTTACACCAGTAATATAAATACATTCATCCCTACTGCAGCGTACAAATGTTTTTATTAAACATAGTGGAGGGAGAGAATAATCACCACATGCCAAAAATAATTTTAATTGTTATTCAATTAATACGTTTATCAGCGTTGTATCGTTTCAAATTTGTTAGTATATTTAATGTGAAATATACATTTATTTTTTTTTTGTTTAATGTGAAATTGTTTTTGAAAATAATTGCCAGGTAATATTTAGCATACAGTTACCAATTAATTAAAATTTTATTATAATTCTATTTGTTGTTTTTATTATTATGCATCTTCAAGCTTGCATTTTATATATGTATAAACAAACATTCTTTGAAGTAAACCGACAGGTGAAATGATTCAATCCTGGTTAGAAAGAAATCGGGTTTCGCAATTTAATACGTTTACAATTTTTATATACATGTATATTTTACGAAATTTCCTTCAAACAAATTTGTCTTCAAAAAGGCGGCATATTTTAATTAAATATCTGTAGAGTTTTGTTTCCTAAATTCTCCAAAGTAGTAAATTTAAATGCAATAAAATCATTGAATGTATTATAATAATATTATTTTGATTTAATATTAATTTAAAATGCGTACTTCTATAAATATGAAGGCTTACATATATCTTTACTCGTAGTATGCCGGATTGTTGAAAATGTAAATCCGCGGATAAAGATACGAACGCGTATCATTAGTGACCAATTCTGGATACGGATCTTATTGATTTATTTAGTATTGTTATTTGTTACAAATTGTTAGTAATTTGTTTCAATTTACAAGTCGAAACGAGTCGAGAATAGAAAAGTACACTGCTCGTGGTTTTATTGTTATCTTTACTTGTAAAATTATACAGGTAATGAAATTGGGTAATGCAAAAGTTCCGTTCAAGATTCGTAGAAAGACTAACGCTGCTAGTTTTTATAGACTGAAAATAATCACTACATAGTATAAAACAAATTCGCTTTCTCTTTCCCTATGTATGCTTAAATCTTTAAAACTACGCAACGGCGGGTTTTTTTTTAATAGATAGAGTGATTGAAGGGGAAGGTTTATATGTATAATAATATCCATTAAATATATACCAGGGTAGATATTTTTTGAAAACAAAAAAAATTATAGTAGGATGAAACCAATTAGAAATGCGAGATAATATGATAAAAATGAAAGGAAAAATAAATTACGGGTGATCTGAGTTCGGGAAGTAAGAGGGGGGGTGAGTTTTTAAGGGTAAAATTCGGTTTATCTGAATTTACGGCAAAACTACAAGTCCTATGGAAAACAGTTAAATGGAAAAAAAAGGCAAAGTTGTAGGTGAGAAAAAGATCTACATCATTTGTATTTACACTTTTTTTAAATAACCTCAAAATTTATGTGAAATTAAAAAAACCAAGTTTTTGTTTTTTTATTTTTTTTCTCCGAAATTTGGTGAAAACTTGCCTTTTTATGTTCCAAATACACTGTAATTTTTTTTATTTAAAATATTTATTTTTTCATCTTATTTTGAATAAATATCGAAAAAGCACCCTAATTTTCAATCGAAAAATTTTGAGTTTATGTGAAAAAAGTGTTAATACAAAAGTTGTAGATCTTTTTATTACCTACAACTTTGCCATTTAACTATTTTCCATAGGACTTGTAATTTTGACGGAAATCGAAATAAACCGTGTTTTACTCTTAAAAACTCACCCCCTCCCATTTCCCGAACTCAGATCGCCCGTAATTTATTTTTCCTATCATTTTTATCATATTATCTTGCGTTTCCAATGGGTTTCACCCAACTGTAATTTTCTTCCACTTTTTATCATTTTTTAAGGCCTACCTTGGTCTAATAGTGGAGAAATACTGTTATTTTTGAGGTTTCTTATGTGATGTCGTAAATAATTACATTTTATTAACGCTAGAGAGCTTTAATTTGTGGTATTCCATAGTATTAATTATGTTAGGTGGATAAATAAATTTACACACTTCAATTTTTTTATTTTGCTTAACCACTTTATTTTATTCTAATTATGCGACATGTTTCGGATGTTACTCCATATTCAACTGCAGCAAAATTATTTATCCACCTAACATAATTAATAAATTACATTTTATTCCACTTACATTGCAAACGAAGGCTGCACCCTACGAGATTTATCAAAATAATGTATCAAAAATAAGTATTGTACACATTGAAAAGGTCTACAGAAAAGTCCGCTATGGTAATATGGTATATGTCTATCTCTTATGGATATCCCACAATAACATTTTTTTGTCATTTACATTTTACGACAAATAATGGCTAATTTTCGAAGCGATTTATTTTTAATTATTAATTTAATATCTATATAAAAATAACCGTCATTTGCTACAAAATTTCTATGATACGGGGCTAAGGCCGAACATCGACCGTGGGTCAAAGGGTCGAGGTACCGGGTGGCTACAACAAATACCGGGTAAAAATTTCGTGTCAAGGGTTTCGTATTTTTTGCTGACGCGGAACCAAGGTCGTAGGCCAACTCAGAGGTACCAGGTGTCGCATACCAAATACGAGGTGTAAATATAAAAATTTCGTGGTACGGGTTTTCTACACGAAATACCGGGTGATCGCAATGAATACCGGTTGACCCACAACAAATACCGGGTGCTCCAAATTGTCACAGCAACGCGTGGCCGGGTCTGCTATATTAATAAAGCCTTTCACAGCAGCTACGCTAACGTTTTTTTTCAACGCTGCAACGGACGCTTTAGTGCACATCAAACGGACGTTGTAGCTTAAAATGAAATTAAATGTAGCTTGTGATACATAGTATAGCCTTAAATATTTTTAATTTGTTGATAGTTATAAAAATAATTTGTTGTTTTTACTACTAAATTTCTGTGTTATGTTTATATTATACTTCTAAATAATTCTTCGTTTGTTATATTGTATATGTATGTATATTACGGGTAACTCGTATGATAAGGTATGTATATGTTTCTTCAATATTTAATAAATACAAGGTGGTCCACAATGCATTTAGCAAAAGTAATTTCAAAAAAACAAATTTTTTTCTATACATACTAGAAAGTTGCGATTTTTTTACAATTGATGTGATATTAAATGGCATAGTTAAGGGACACTGGAAAATAATATTTTTATTACCGTACATTGGGGAAAATAAAATGTTTTTTTTAATATACGACTTTCCTTTGAAACATTTTTTTGTAAAGTCATAACAATTTGGATATAATTTTAGCCTATATAGCCAAAATATACATATTTTACTTTTTTTTCACTTTATATTTTATACAAATTCTATAGAAATTGAAAAATTTGTATATACTTGATATGCTTTAAATGTAACATATAGCTTTCTACACGAGGAAATATTATTGATCTAGTGATGTACTTATTGAGAGTCTTTTGAATTTCGTTAATCAGAATATTTAAACTCTTAATATAAATTTTTTATTTACGAGCGATTAGAATCCGATTGCTTCCCCCGACTATTTTGTGAGCAAGGCAGTACAATAAGGCAGAATGCCGAGCCGACGTTTTCAGAGAAGGCCAAAGATCATTCTTATCATGCGAGCGAAGCCAGCTTTTACGCTAAAGAGTTGTAACTTATTATTCAAACTTCCCTTGCAAATTTTGAGATTGGAGACAGCTTTATTGTTTTTTCTGAGAAACGTGCTGGGTATTATGTAAAATAAAAATTAAAAAATACGACTGCCTAGTTAAACAACGAACAAAAAAGGTTACGCAAGTTGACAAAAACAGATAAATGAAATTACCACTACAATCAAAGGTTCTTTTGTAGAAAATGTTTAAATCAAAAGAGTAAATAAGTGATTTTCGCTTTGTATATACAGATTAAATAATAAAAACTATTTTTTAATTTTTAGTTCGTTTTTGTGTTGTTATATTAGTATTCTCAATATTATATACCAATATTACGTCACTGGAAATGGTAGACAGCGTTATTACTTTGCTGTTTATTTTACAAAAATATTTATTTTTTGTACTTTTTACTAAGAAATTAATATTTTGAAGTACATTTTTAAACATGCTTAATAACTACCCTATTATAGTGGGTATTGCGAATTCGGAACTACTTAAAAATTTTCTAGTTTTCCCTTTTTTTCTTAGGTAACCATAAAAATATTTTAGTACTTTAAAAATTGATTAGATGTACTGCGGAATTTGACTGCCAATCTATCATTTCGACATGAAATTCAATAATACTATTGTTATCAAATGTTTGTTATATAAATTATTATAAATTAATGTTAATAAAACAGTGGATTGGTTCATTATATATGAAATCAAAACATTGTCTTTTATCGCTTGAATGTTATCTTTAAAATTCTTTTTATTTATAATATCGTTTATTAATTAATTAAATATTTTATTTAATGAGAAATAAAATAATAAAACCGATAATGTATACAACGGAAATTTGAGTCAAATGTGATATCGAATGTCTAATTGATTATAGATTTTTTCAACAATCACTATATAAGCAGTTTATACGAATAATATAATTAAAATTAAATTAAAATTTTAGATATACCGCATTTTTAAAACAAAATAAATAGTACAAAAATTTTATTCGTCTGGTAAAAATTGAATGAACTCTTCTTAAAAGTTTTCCTGAAAGTTTCTATTGAAATATTTGTAATACATTATATGTGGCATTACGGTGGAAATTAAACCTACTAACGATGTGATAATTGTGATTGGCTGGTACAATACTCTGCCTCGAAGTAGAAATACATGATTATATATAAAAACACTAGTTTGAACGTATGCGTACTGAAACTTATTTTAATGTAAAGCGGAATCGTAATTTCAGAAGGTTTTGGTTTATAAAATTCTTAAAGCTCTGTTATCTATCGTTCAGTTTATAGAAATGTTGTTGAATACGTGTTGTTGAATAATTACATTCAAATAAATTTTTTACCCATTAACTTTCGTTTAGTATTTTTTTGGTGTATAAGGATAATTCAAATAAATATTTACTAATAATATAATTGCAGTGGGAAAATGGATGACCCTGTGTAAAAATTGCGCAATTGGTCAATATATTATGTCAATTAATTATGAAGTATTTTCCAATAGGAGCGTTTGAAATTAAAAATAATCAACTTTCAATGGCAAATTATTCAAAGATTGTGTTGCCTATCAAAAGAATTTTAATTTTTTGTTACAATCAGTTCTTTTTTTTAATCTTAAATTGTAATTTTCATTGAGTGTTGCTCTTCTTAGAATATTTTTTGAATCTGCGACTATTCTGATAAGCGATAACGGAACTCCGTTTTCACCTCGCTTTATAAAACTTAAAAATTAAACAGTCTTATTGGAAAATGCTATCTATTTCGTAAATTTTGAAGGTGTTACTTAAAATTTTTGTTTTCAGGAGAAAATCACGGTATGAAACGTATGTTACTCATTCAGTGGTAAGTAAACGGCAGTGTTTTGGGGAGTATACAACTTCACGTATTGGTAATCGAAAAATAAATTCTAGTTTAAAAAGAAAATCACAAAAATTAGAATCTGAAGTGAAAACCTCATTGGATAATCATGATCTAGAATTAATAATCGATGAGAATTCGATTCGAACTCTTGATATTGATAAACATCAAGAATCAATCTTATAATCAGTAAGTGATGATAAAAAAAATATTAGATAATCATGATGAAGGAACTTCTTGTGATTCTGGAATAAAACCAATAAGATTTTTTAAATAACTTTGTAACATATCAACGAATAATTTTGCAGAACCAAATAATTACAATGATTGTATTTTCGAAAATAATGATATAACTGATTTCACATCTAACGATGAATTAAATGGTATATTATACCTTTAATTATCACATGATAATTCGGATTATAATAAAGTTCATAGTACTGTAATTAATGAGAATTATAATAAAGTTGACAGTACTGTAACTAATAATATAGTTGATAAAGATATGTTTGATAATTATGATGCATACGATGTAAATCGTTTACGGAAAAGAGAAAAAATGGAGAAACATTGTAAGAATGAACTTTTATTGTCCGTATTCAAAAAAGCTAAAACAAAAACATCGTTTGTTCAAGATGAAAGAAAGGGTGCACATACGGCACCAAATATATCAATTGATGAGGTTTTAAACCGATTAGAAAAAGAGAAGAATAATAAAAACAAAAACAATAATCAAGAAGAGTTTTTTAGTGGCCATGAAAAATCTGTTACTTCCAGCTCAAAACCTAATCAAATTTTTCAAAAACAAATTGCTTTATCGCAAAATGATCCCAAAAAAAGGAAAGAACATATTGAAATAAAAAAATGTAATGAATCAGTAGTTAAAAAATCACCAATTAGAGTCAGTAAAAAAAACGAAACTGTAGATACAAGATTACCAAATGATGTACACAAATATATGAAAAATGATAAAAAAGTATCTTCAAAAGAAGCTTCATGTGCTGAATCAAAAAATCGTAAATATAAATCTTCAAAGAAAAACATTAATGAATATTCAAAAAAAGATTTAGTTTCGCCTCCTAAAAAAAGTAAATACACCAAATTGGAGGAAAAATGTGCAGTGCGATTAGAGCGGTGTAATGATTTGGAACGTCATATTTCACAAGAAAATATCAATATTAATAAAAAGCGTACAAATGAGAATAGTGACAATAATAAAGACGATAAATCGAAAAAGCATCGAGATCATTCACATAAATCATCGAGTCATGATAAATCCTTACGTTCATCATCAAAACATAAATCATCCTCGTCAAAAACCAAAATTACCACAGAGGATAAAATCACAAATGATTTAAACGAACCGCAACAATTAGCTAATTTGAATAATAAAGCTAATCATAATGATTATAAAATACAACAATCCGATAGCAATCAATTAAAAAAGAAAATTGATCCACAAATTGAGAAACACGGCGAATCATCAAATAAAAATGTACCTGAAACTATAGTAGAAAAAAAAATTGATCCCGAAATTCCTATCATAGATTTAACAATCCCCGAATTTATAAAGAAAGAAGAACCCTTGGAAGATGATATTATTGGGGTACAAGATGTACCAATGCTGCGAGTTAAAGAAATTGTATTTTTAAGCAAAGAGGCATCTAATATTATTGAGGAAATAAAAACTAGTATGTCTTTTACATGCACTGATGTGCGTACTTGCAACGAACGTATTTGTATCTTAACAAATCGAATGGATAAAACTCGCGAAGAAGTACTTAAAACTGAGCAAATTGAATCTAGGGCCCTTGCAATACAGCCCATTTTAGCTAATAATTTACATTATTTTAACGATACGAATATGTTTAAAGCTTTAACACAATCGATAAACGATTTATCGAATGAGAAATTCACTATTGATTATGTGGAACACGTGTTCCAATTATTAGTAAGTCAATCGCCATTACTGCGTAAAGAATTTCATATATGTACAAATAATAATGAATCATCGAACAATCGACCATCACCAGCCAGTATTCAAGTTAGTGAATCGAACATACATAACTCTATTGTAAGTTCATCTTATAATACACCAACTGATTTAATAATGCAACAGTTACATAATAATAATTCAATATCGAATCAAACATATAGCAATATTCCAAATAATTCAACTATGGCAAATTCTAATACAATTGGAAGCAGTGATGGCCAGGAAAGTAATTATTTAATAAATTCTTCGGTTCCGCCTCAATCGAACGGATATTATAACCCACAGTCAGCTCAAATGAACGATAGTTACCAAGTTCGGCATACGAATATTCCACTGGCAATAAATTCAGCTAAAAATAACAACATAATAAATAGTCCGACAAGTCAAATTTTAAACAATTTATCACCTGCATACAACAATCCAAATGCTTTGCAACATTTGACACAAACGGTGAGGAATCCAAATGAAAATGATAATTATTATACTTTAAATAATACTCCAAATAAGTATTTGGCACAAAAACGAATTGAGAATACTCAAAAATATAATACAGATATGTATACATCGATGAATTCACCTTACGCAAATAACGAACAACAAAAACGGCAAAATCCACAAGCTCACTCACAACTGCCATTACAAGCTTATCAAATGCAAACCGAACAGTATGGCCAGCAAAAGCATCAAGAAACATTATATCAGCAGGAATTAAATAATCGACAAGTTATTCAAAATTATCAAGGACAAGCGCAGGTACAATATCAATCTGGCCAACACAATCAACAATCACTTACTCCGAATCAACCACACACAGGAAATCAACAGCAACCGGATCATCAACAACTCTTGCAACAATCAAAATTTGTGCAGCAAACACAGTTAAAATCAATTGCAGAAAAACCTCAACCGCAATTGCAGCAGATAAAGCAAAATCATCAAGACTTGCAGAAAAGTCAAACATATTTAACTATGCTTGAGACATTCCCACGACAGCAAATACCGAAGGAAATCATAATTACAGAACAATTGGATCAACATAAACAACAACATTTTCACAACCAAAAGGAAACAGAAACTGGACGTACATCCTCAATAGCGGTTGGAAATTCAATAAACAGGAATAATTTTGTAAATTCTTATTACTTGAATCCAATGTCAAATAAAAATATCAACGGAGAAGAAAATTTATGTAAGCAATAATTTATACTGTTGAATATTATGTACATAAGGATAAGTTAGTGGAAATGACAGCTGGAAAGTTTTTAGGGTAAGATATTTGTGTAATTTTATAAGCCATTCTTCTGTTGTTAGTCTGCTTATATCATGGCGATTGGTCAACAGAGTATTATTTTTAAGTGTATTATATGGTTTGAGTTCATATATCCTTAATTACTTAGTATTATTCTGAACCTATTAAGTGGTGTCTCAAAACTAAACGGTATTTTAATTTAAAACTTTTTAACTATTTCAAATAAAAAATTTACTTTGTTAGAATTCTTGTCTCCCGTGTTTTTTATATGTAACTTTTTATGCAGAATAATGAATAAATACCTATATTTTACAAGAAACTGAAAATCATAAGTATTCCATACTCAATTTTGTAATGGATATTTAAAATATGATTTTCATATAGGCTTGTTTAAAACTATAGACCGGTAAAATTTATTTAAAAAAAAAATATATATATATATTTTTCACGATAATCCTCAAATTATTATCATTTAAAATTTTACTTTCGAAGTTTTAAGAAGTCTTTTTTTATAGCTATAATTTCATATTAAAAATCCAATTTGTGTTTATGTTTATCATTGAGCCCGGATATGCATCAGAGTAATGTTTGCATATTCCACACTTTACCATAATTAGAAAATCGAAACCTAATCTACAAAATTGACTTGTTTATTTATTAACGGAACAAATCCAAAATATTAATTGTTATAATATTAATAATACGAAATTAAAATTTTAAATGTTAATGATTTTACCTTACCTTTCTTAATTATTTAAAAATATTAATTATTATTTAAAAATAAATTTCTTAGTACAATAACGAATTCTTTTCTCAAAAATGATAATAATAATATCACCAAATTTTGAGACACCCCGTACTAAATAATAACTTAAGCTGTTTATTTTGCCAATAATCTCATTTTTCGTTTTGATGAATTATTTTTAGTTTTGTTTTTTAAGCAAATTTTTTGTCCAAATTTTATGTATATATTCTTGAGATCATTTTTTAAAATTTATATGGCTTTGTAAAATTACTTTCCAGCATTTCCATCCTCTAATTTAAGTATATTTAAGTAAATTATTTTAAATGTGTGCAGTTAGGACATTTACCTCTGAAAAAAATTGAACGCAGTAAATAACTTTAAACTTTCGATAATTTCTTTATTTATATAGATTACTTTGAGAAATCGAAAATATAAGATACTATTTATTATCTCATTGTGTACTTCCGATTTCTACTAATTGTACATATTGTCTATATAGAGAATCTGCGTCAAAACTACTAACGCCTTTTCTTCCCTTCTATTTTTTTAAATTTTCTTACGAAAAATATAATGTTCATTAAGAATGCTTTTATAGTTACGAAAACTTTTAAATAGTGGGGCTTTCATTAGTGATGTTGGAATTTATTTATAGTTTCTAATAACTTTAATTTTAAATAAATAATTTAATCAGCCCTAAAAAATTATGTTTGCAATAATATAAACGGTACCATCTATTAGCCGTTAAATGAACTAAAATTTCTAACATAAAATACAGTCATACCACCATAGGCGCTAGTATCTTATTATAGAAATCACACAGTTTTTCTATATCAATAAAGAAATAAAAATGTAGGTTTCAGGTCGTCATTTGGTTTCATTTTGCGAGCACATGTCCTGATTGACTCACACTTATATATATATATATATATATATATGTGTGTGTGTGTGTGTGTTAGAAGTGAAACTTCTTTATACGTTTTTAACAAGGGGAGAAAAAAGTAATGTCATGAAAATTAAACTAATAACCGGAAATGAATTAAGATTTTCCACAGTGTGTTCCGGTTTCAGTGTAAAAGAAAGAACAATTTTCATAAATGTACTTCTCCATTAGCTCTATCAAAAAGTATAATAAATGTAATCTATTTTTATACCATTTGATAGATTTTAATGATAAAAAAGCGATTATATATGAACCGGGACACACTATAGATACGTTGCTAAAGAAGTTTCATTTTAATTTTAGAATTGACATCAAATTTTTTCATTTGGTTTACAAATACAATTTTTTATATTACAGCAATGCCAAACTCACGTGAAGCGGATAATGTACAAGATGTCACGTCGTCTATGCCAAATACACGAACAGTAATTGGTAATGGTACAGTGTATCCATTAGCTTTAAGCGATTCACGACCAACCAATGTTCCCGGTCAAAGTATTGCAACGACAGTACCAACAACTACGTTTAGTTATTATGCGCAACCTGTATCCAATCATATACGCACAACGAATGCAAATTCAAATAGTTTCCAAGCGAATACTAATAAGGTAAATAATGATATTATAGTGGAAATTACTAAAATTGAAAGAAATTTGATGAGAAAATTTCAATTATTAAAAACACTTTAATTGTATTCATAATGACAGTAGAAACTAATTTGGTGGTAGTATTCGTAGCTAATTTTATTGGGAGTTTACTAAACTAAGAAAAAGCCATTAGGTACGAGAGCCATTTTTTAGATTTATTATAAAGGACTTATTGTTTCAATTAATACTAATTTATTATATTTATTATAAAGGACTTATTGCTTCAAGTAATTTCGAATTTTGATGTAATTTATTGAATTTATAACGAAAATATATTGACTAATAACTTCTGGTCAGTTGATTAAATGTGTTTTTTAATTTTTATTTCAGACTTGGAATTAAGTTTTGAAGGACAACGAAGAAACTTTCCACTGTTCGCACAGTGGCAATTTTTTTTTTATTAACCATTTAAATCTTTAAATATTTTATTATTTTAAATGCAGTAATATATTTTGATTTTACACGATTGCAAAAAAATACTGTTTATATACATTGCTATTTTTTGTAATTTTTTGTATTCGTACTTATGATTTCATGAAGTGGGTTTGTGATTTTATAGAGAACTCCTTTAGGGTCTATTAATAAATATAATGTATAAATACACATTTTTTTTTTCAATTTTCGAGATAAAATATCTAAAAAAATAATAATGGTATGAAATTGGATATTCACAATTTTAACATGAAAACGGAGGGCATGTCCAAGAGTTTTTCCCACAAAAAGGATTCCAAAGTTAAAATCAGTATATTAAATCACGGATTATTTTTATTAACAGAGCCTGTGTCTCTATCAAAAACACGTACCACTTAAGAAATATAATTGTTCGTTGATTTCTTTCAATTTAAATTTGTTTTTCTGAGAATTTATTATTCGATTACATAACAGATATAAATACAAGCTTTAATAAATTTAAACCTTAAATTTTGAAGGTTAAATACTTGTTTGTGATTATTAAGTTGGTATATTATATTTAGATTAGTAATTTAGTAAAAAAAGTATATATAAATATATACATATATTCTTTGTTAAGTAAAGAAAAAAAATTATTTGTGACCTGAATAATATTAATTTGTCTATTATAAGTTATGATTAAAAAAAAAAAAAAAAAAACGTAATTAAAACGAAATTAATATGAATAAACGTCTAAAAAGTTTTTCCAATTTTTCCATAAATAATTTCTTCTTCGTAAATATAAATCGCTTCTATAAGGCTCTCTTACTTTTTAATAGTTTACTCTGTGCTAAATTATTTGATTCGTAAAAATTTTGTAGCTTGTTTCATTCGAAATAAGAGCAGATATGAATCAATATCACATACATGAAGATAGCTAGTTACTTTATCAGAACAATTTGTTTCCTACTATTGGAGAATTTATCCGATAATTTTTTAAACATATTTTATACGTAAGCCCACAGTGTTACATTTTAAATGTTTTGTTTACTTTTCGAATCAAATGTAAGCGTCGGCAATCTTTCTAATGGAAAACATTAAATTCTGTCTTATAAATACTGAGCATTTTATATATAATGCCTCTTTTTGGAAAAACTAAAAAGTGTTGTATAAATTTGAATATCAAATTATCCGAATTTAGAACAGCAATACAATAAATTTCTAATTTTTCTATTAACTTTTCACAACTGTTGTATTATTTGCCTGTTTCAAATTTCCAGGATGATTTGAATTTTCGAACTGAATCATTTTCTTGATATATCAAAAACTTTCAAATTATTATAGGTTAAAAAAAACAATGTTATGAAACATAAACATAGAACAAATGTCTTATGAATATACTTGAACTAGCGCCATCACACTATTGAAAAAATAACAACAAATATCGCCGGCAAATAATAAAATAACCGGCGCAGGATAGTATATTCAAGTATTAATTTAGCCGGCGCTGGCATCAATTGAAAATATATGTTATCGGAGCTGGTAAAGGAGACTGTTCCTATTTTTTTCGTTTTTAAATATTTGAAATTGTCAATAATAATATGAAATTAAAGCACACATTTTATACCCAAAGTATTAAATATCTACTATTGCCCTTATGCCTGTATTTTTGTTTTACTCAAGTTTATTAAACAGGTACTAAGATGTCGCTTTATTTCATTTTATGTAGATGACTGCAACTTTATAATTAAGATAAAAAATGTCAATATTATTATTTATTTGCACATCATTTTTTATGTTTTCTCCTTAAGTGTTCATTTCATGTTTATTTAATGCATTTCCTTATTTTCGAAAGTATTCTTGCGAAACAGTATTAAAATGTTGCTGTTACAACGTAATAATAAAAGAAAATTATATTGATTTTCATTATTTCTACATATTTTTAGTGTTAGTTTTATGTTTATGTCTTTTTTTTAAAAAATATATATCCATGGATCATTTAGTGATCCACAAATAACACAGATTGCCGACGTATTGCAGTTTATGATCCATAAAAAAGTTTCTATTGATTTTAATTTTTTTATTTTCATTTTTAAAATATAATTTTTCATAGCATTGTAGTTTGTAATTTGTTTATTGTACGTAACTGCATCATCAATTTTAAGCTTTTCACGAAGCATTTTAGCTGACAACTTTGAAATAAATGTTAATTTTGTATTTCGTCCACGACACTTTTTTTTAATGATTAATAACAACCTGAAAATTCAAGAATAGCTTTGTTAGATTTAGTGCAAGAATTCTTCTCAAAAACTCTGAAACTGGGCTGTTTCCGTTTTTAAAATCGAATATCTCGTTATTTTGTATATATTGTAAAAACTTTTTTGCATGATATGTAATAAAACTCGGTGTCCGTTGCCCGACAATCTGAAAATTCGATTTGTTAGGTATCGGACTAAATGGTTTTAACACTCAGAAATTCGCTTCGAAAAAGAAATGTCTCACTTTTCAGAATTTTCGTAGAGGAAATAGTAAAAAAATCAGGGAGTAAATTTTCAAAATAAAAATATTTAATTTACTATACGAAGTAAAATAGAGAATTAATTTAATTTATCGACGTTATTTCTCTAAATTTTCAGTTAAAGAATTACAGCGAGTTGCTGTACTTAAGTGTATATATATTTTAATATATATATTTCTTCAAAGTGCTGTGATTAATATATAAATTATAATTAATTGATTAAACTAATGCGGTGTGTTTGACTGCAAGAATAAACACAAAAGAAGGTGTGGAACTGTATTAGTTATTTCATATATAAACTGTTTAAACCATTAAAAATAGCACATTAATTTAATGTTAAAGGCCCCTCAGGTATCGCAAACAATTATTTATTATACTAAAATTTCGCATGCACAATCTGCTGAATTCAGGGCTAGAGTTCAGGTTTGGTTGAAAAAATACTCCAAGAGAAAAATAAGTCATTATACATTTTTTTTTCTAAAAACTTAACAGGCTACCCTTCGGTTTTATATACAAATTATGTATGTGAAACTCGATTATGTGCGGAAATTGTTAAATTTTGCTAAACTTCCCTTGGTTATTTTAAATATAATATATTATTGCAGATAACATACGTGCGTTTATTGATGTTTTCTTTTTTGTAATACACTTTGTTTCAATTTTGTTTTGTTTAGAAATGTTTTTTTTTATTTGGAACGCCTTCCGTTTTCATGTCAGGTTTGTACATACCAAATTTCATAATATTTGGATAATTATTTTGCCTCTCATGTTTGTTTCAATTGGCCTGAATACTATTTATGTGTGTGTGTTTCAATGATCTATCATTTCTTTAATGCAATGGATCATTAAATAAATAATTGAGATTTTGCCTATAGACTGAACTTCTATCGTATTTGAATCTAAGTTTATTTTTTCTAAGTTTTCAATAAATAAATTAAATTAACAATCACTAAATTAGTACAAAACTATTTTTTTTGAACTTTATTTATAATTATATAAACATTTTTCAATATTAAATATTTTAATAAAACCATTTATATGAATTTCTATATATCTACATTGTATTATTTCTATATCCCTTACTTTTTACGATTTCCAGCTGTTAAGGTTGTTTCAGCGTGCGGTTCCAGCATGCAAAGCATTCAAACTAATGAAATCCATAAGTAAAAATATTGATCGCAGAAAAATCGATGAAAATTGTTTAAGCGTATTAATTTGGTCAACTATTGCATGAACATTTTATTTTTTATATTGTAAGAAATTTAAAAAGAAACTGTTTGCCGTCAAAATCGTAACTATACAAAAATCATTAAAACTATATGAAAAAATAGTCCAGATTTTTTTATCTAGTAAATCTGAATTAATAAATTTGTTTTTAATATAACATTAACATATATTACCGAATTTCAATTATAGAAATATGAAAATTTCTGTCAGTTAATATTAAAAAACGTAATTTTTGATAAAACGCAACAACATATTTGCTATTTATTATCCTTTATCGAATATCAAGTTAATAAGAATATAAATGTTGCTGAAATATAATAATATTATGAATATTGTATCATTTATTAAACCATCTTGGAAAAAATATTTTTGGAAATGTTTAAAAGCAGTTATAAACACAAGAAAATCAATGATATGATAATTTACCTATTAGATTTGAGGTATTGAATTCCTTAATTAGTGGAATTAACACATAAAATGACACTTTTAAAAATAAATCTCTAATGTAATACATTAATGCGGAATTTACCTGAGGCAACAATAGACGATAGATACGTAGCTTTATACTTGTTGCCTATGTCGTATGTGGAATTTCGTGGCCCACATCCGATGCAATTTCCATCTTAAAGAAATTGAATAGGAATGAATATATAGATGAGTGAATAGGAAAACAATAGGATTGAACAGGAAAATTCTTATTCAAATAATTTCCTATTCAATCCTATTAAAAATTTAGAATAGAACTGAATAGAAAATGATTTGTTATTCAATTCTATTGATTTCCTATTAATTTCTTTAGGATTGAATTGGACTTTTTTTTTATCAGGGTGCGTTTAAAGCGATTTTATTCAGGCTACTTCAATTTGGAACTACATGCCATTAATAACAGTAGCAGCATGCCACGATATTCGAGAAGAGAGCTATATGTGGATCTTCAAGAAATTCAGAATAATTTGTACCACTAGTTTATTGACGATTATGCTTTATTTCGAAATTTCAAACGGATCGAATTTTCAGCATTTACTTCAAAAATATCACTTATGATAAAAATAAATTTGGAAAACGGTTGACCCTAAAGGCCATGCATGCAACTACCCGCTAATTCCATACCTAAGCACTTAAAATTTAATAAATTACAATATTTTTTAGCTTAAAATTTTGTTTTTGATCTTTGATGTTAAAAAAACACACGTTCCCAAATATTGTGTTAACATACAATATATCTGTCGAACCAATCAACCGATTTTCACGTTCTTGAAAATTCACGCCCAATTCCTCACGAAATTTCTCAAAATCAACCAGTTCGAATCAATTCAGATTGTATTCAAAATTTAAGTTTGGTCAAGCCCTTTCGAATGGCATCAACCGCGATGAAATCGGTCGATAATCGTGTAAGTAGGGAGGGTACCTATCAGACTACAGTAAAAATTGATATGAGGGATGCTAACAGGTTTGAGATGATGGAATTTAATTTATTTTTGCAGAGAGCCAAGGTGAAATATTAGTGGTTTGTGAAAATTGCATAGAGGCCCTGGAACTGTATAATGATGAGATGTGCCTGCACCACGATTCGAAGAGAAGAGAGCGTGGCAAGTCGTATTAGCTTGAAGCAAGCTTTGATAATACGTAATGTTTTTTTAGTTGTTTTATTAAGTTAAATTGAATGAACTATTTTATTTTTGACAATTTTGAAAATACGCTTTTCTCAAAAATGGCTCTAATGATTTTCTTCAAACATAGCATGTTCACGGAACAAATTTAAACTCTACAAACTGTTATCCAAAACATTTTTCTGTGAAAATTTCAAATAATGGTGAAAAAATCAACTAACCATATAAGTAAGTAACCAAGTATATAAGTAATAATAGAAATAAAAAGACCTGTGACGTATCCTCATAGCAGATATTTCTCTACAAGTCTACAATAATTGCATAATACAACAATATACCACATTACAAATGATGAAAAATATCTATATAATAATAACTAAATGAAATGTTGTCATGCGCTAGCAAACGAAGAACGTTGTGCCGACCACTGTGTTTCCTTTTAGACTTTTCATTTTCGTTTGTTGTGTATATATGTATGTATGGAATATATGGTAACGATTCTATACTTACTTGTGTTGAATTGAACTGAAAGAGCATACATATAACGAATATAATAATGTTTTCTAACGTTTTATTCGTTACTACTTAACGTTTTGTGTGTATCTATCGTTGTGTTCGTTGTATTCTTTCGTTCTATTCGTTGTCATTCCAAACAAACATACAACAATTATTATTATTATTATTTTCTTGTTCAGTACGAGTTTTATACTCATGTTGTATAGAACACTGCTTATAACTTTAAGTTTCATATGATCATGTAAAAAGTATATAGATTTTCATTACATTTTCCATAATAACAGTGCAAACAAACACGTGGTTTCTTTTTTTTTTTTTTTTTTTTTTAACAATTAGTTTTTTTATTATGGTTTTTCTTTTAAATAATTGCTGTGTTGAATGAAGTTTTTCTTTTGAGTGAAAAAAATTTATTTTAAAGTGATGAATAAAAATTGTTTTTAATTTTTTTTTTTTTTGAATTTTATTTAAATGAAATTTTTTTGAGTGGCAGTTTTTTTCTCAAGTCCAAGGAACAATATTGTTTAATTATTTTTGGTGAGTTGTTAATTTTTTTTTTTTTTGTAATTATTGTCTTATAAAATGTGTAAATTTTTGGTGTATTTTATAATTAAATTGTTTTCATGTTTTTCAAATATTTTATCAAATATTACTAGAGATATTTGTAATTTTTTTTTTAAATAAATTATAAAAGATAATGACCAGAAAATTAAAAAAAAAAAATTTTTTTTTTGTCTTTATTATAAAAAAAATATAAATAAAAAATAATTATTAATTTTTAATTGCTTTCCGTTAAAAAATTAATAATAATAAATAAAGAAATAAAAATAATAATAATCATTTTAAAATTGAATTATTTTGAATTCATTTCTTCTTCCGATTAGAAATAAAATTAAAAAAAAAAATCGAAATACGGGCCAAAAAAATATGTAACACTTTTTGTCTTTATTATTAAAATAAATAATAAATTATCCATTTTTAATTAAATTTATTAAAAAAAGTAAAAATAAATAAAATAAATAAAAATAAAAAGCATATATTTCTAACTTTAAATGGAATCGACTTAAAAAAATGGACTAATAAATAAAAATAATTTTAAATTAACTCTATAACTTTACAAATAATTTCCTTATTACTAATTACGAAGTCAACATCAACAGTCATTCGATTCGAAGTTAACATCAACAAATCTATGTTTTGGTAACAATATGATTAGCATGAAAAAGTAAAAATAAATAAAATAAATAAAAATAAAAAACATATATTTCTAACTTTAAATGGAATCGACTTAAAAAAATGGACTAATAAATAAAAATAATTTTAAATTAACTCTATAACTTTACAAATAATTTCCTTATTACTAATTACGAAGTCAACATCAACAGTCATTCGATTCGAAGTTAACATCAACAAATCTATGTTTTGGTAACAATATGATTAGCATGAATTATATTTTTTTGAAGTATTAATTTTTGAAAAATGTTTATTTCTTACTTTTTAGTGTAAACACTAAAAATTCGGTTTCTTCCCTCCATCCCCGTCTTTTATTTTAATTTAAAAAAAAAATTAAAATGTGGCCATTCCAAATCTTTTTCCAGTAAAACAGATCCATATCTTGAAAACTAATAAAATTGGACATACTACTTGATACCCTACTTTTTTTTTGGAAGTCGGTTAAAAATCTAACATAAAAATTTATCACCGTATATTGTTAATAAATATTCAAATGGTTCGAAATTTTAATATTTATCGTGAATTTGTGTTAAATAATTATTCATTTATATCTAATTATTTAAAATTTTAACTAATGGCTATTGCAATTTTTATCAATTGTTTAAAATTTTAGCATTAATTAAAAAACTATTTTTATTTTATTCAATTTTTTGTTTGTTTTTTGTTTTTAAAGCGCGTACCTCACTTTTTCATTTTTAAATCGATTTTCTTCAAACTATTTGTTTAATAAGAAATTAATTATTAAAGGCGTTGTTTTTCATGCATACAAATTTTTAATGTCATTGGTTAATGGTCCGTAGGCCCAATCGATTTTTCCGGGAATATAGATTACAGTATATTAAGAGGGGAACTGTAAGCGCAACCCTTGTACCTTGTCCCTCTGTACCGTCTTTCACAACATGAAGGCTAAGATTATTTTTAGCACAAAGTGACCAATATACTGGTATTATGTTGTTGCTATTATAATTGATCAAACTCTCGCTGCCTGGATTCGAACCCGCAGCCTCCTACCTAGGTAGTCAAACAGGTGAATGTATTAGTGCCTTTAATTACTTGGCCACTGAGCCAGTTTAGGAAATATAAGTATAAATCTAAAAATTTGGAGTTCAGAGGAAAGTTTTGTTATACTTTTGATTTTCTCACCTTTCAAATTTTTTTGGTAACTGACCACGAATTTGAAGTTTTCAGGAAATAGTTTTAACCGAATCGTTGTTTTTTGGGCACATTTTGACATTTTTTTCACTTTTTAACTTTATATCTCAGAAAAGAAGCGTTTTTCTAACAAGCCCATGTAACATAATATTAAAGAAGGCAAAATTTCCTGCAATTTGGTTGTAACAATTTAATACATATAACAATCCAAATGATTTTTTTTTGCTCTAGCAGCAAAACGGTTTCTAGCTATAAAAAAAAAAAAACATCAAATTTAAAAAATGTAGGAAATTTTGCCTATATTAATTTTGTATATTCAAAATTCGTGTTCAATGACTCAAAAACATGTAGAGTGAGAAATTCGATTCTATAGCAAAACCCTCCTCTTAACTTCAAAATTTTTTTCTAATATATCTAGCGGCGTAACGGTTTGCATTCCAAAAAAACAATAAAGAAGAAAAATCTTAGAAATTTGGTCTACTTTAAATTTGTGTTGTTGAAAAAAGCTTGTTGAAAAAACCCTTCTTTTCTGAGATTTAGGCCAAACATTGAAAAAAAAATTGTCTAAATTTGCTCAAAAAGTGCCCAGAAAACAAGGTTATTGGCAAAATTTTTTCTATGTTTAATTCAATCATGATTTGCTCTTTCGATATTAATGCAATTTGATTCAGCAATTACTTTTATTTATGCATAATTAATTAAAATAATTAATTACGATAGCCACCGTAAGACTATGATGACGTCATACCTTAAGAGTCGCACCATAAGAATCAAGGTCATCATAGTATTACGGTGGCTATTTAAATCGCAATTAATAATTTTAATTAATTATGCATAAATAAAATTAATTGATTAATATCGAAAGAGTCAATCTGAATCATATGGATTAATATCGAAAGAGCAAATCGGGAGCAATTTATTGAGATTAAAAAAAATTGAAAAAAAGCATTAATTAGTTGAGGAGTATAAGGAAAACCGTTTTTGTAATTTTGATTGCAAATAATTAATTAAATAATTACCTAATCACTGGAGCAATTACGGATCCTGATAGAGCATTTTGGAAGCAATTTTTTGAGATTTGGTTAAATAAATTTTATTAAACTTCCACGCTTACTTAATTGCGGTATATTAAGTTTTCAATAGATTATATATATATTTACTCAATTATTTCTAGACATGTTCACTTTGTTGTCCGTCTAATCTTATTCTTATCGAATTTTTTTCTATTCTGCATTATTTACTTTATTGTTATTGTTTATATAAGTGGAATGTTGACATTATTTTATTTTTTTTTTTGAAACTCTAATTTAATTTTATTGAAATGAAAACAGAATTCATGCTGAACTTTTGAACAACAGTTAAACAGAATCGAAATAAAAACGGGAACGGATAGTTTTACAGATACAGTGAACCCCCGATAATCCGGCACCCCCTGTAATCCGACATGGTCTATTATTTATTATGTATTGAATATTCCTACCAACGTTCCACAAGTCAGTGTACCTTCGGACGTAATAGAGCAAATTGTTGCTGAAACACAGATAAGTCCACAGAAGATTTGGAAACCTGGTAAATATTTTTCATGAAATGTCTGACAAAGAGATTATAAAAGAGATTTCTAGTTATAAAACAATAAATCAGGAAGATGACGACGAAGTGACAGTAGAAGATGCAATTAACGTTTTTGAGTTGGCTTTGCAATGGACTGAAGCGAATGATGCATCCTACAACGAACTTCTACTTTTAAGTAGACTTTTTAGTAGGGACAAAGCTTTCACCTTGCGTTTCAACAACGTTAAGCAAAAAATAAAAAAATTAATGACTATTTTCATGCTTCTTAAATTGATTGACTTATAATTTTTGATTATTTTAGTATGTAAATTTGTTTGTACACAATTATTTCCTAATGTAAAGTTATTGCTTATTTTTTGTGTGAGATGTATAGAATTAATAACGTTAATTTTATAATAAAAGGTAAGCTCTCTATCGTGTTGTTTAATTTGCTTAATTTGACATACATAATGAAGTATGATTTGTACTTCAGAGTACATATATAACATGTACAATCTTATTATTGGATCTGTAATTTGTCGGATTACAAAGTACTGTTTCGTAACAAAATTCCGGACTATGGGGGTCTTAGGCAGTACCCTATAATCCGACAAATTCGTTAATCCGACACTGCACTCCAAACTATTTGTCGGATTACCGGGGGTCCACTGTAACAACAATAATGTAAAAACAGATTGTTATATTCGTTAGGTTTTTGCTGTTTATTGATATTTATTACTTGACTATTATTAACATGGTTTTCTTAAAAACTTTGTCATTGTAATTTTCTATAAAGAAGAATTTAGTTTGGGTGTTAAAGAGATTTTTGTGGTCGTATTTTCTAAGATTTATATAAAAAATGTTTCCCAAAAAAAAACAGAAAAGACTGCACTAAAAAGTAAAAAGTTCAATTATACTTTTCGAATTTGGCGCCAACGGATTCATTTTAAATTGTGAGACGTTTAGCTCCAAATTCAAAAAGTGACTGGCCACAAGAAAATCTTTTAAGTTTTTAGTGTATTTTTTTTTTGAAATGGTACAACTCTGTAAAAATTTATGCGTGGTCATTTATTGACAAAAAGAAACAAGTGACGATAACAACTAACAAAGTTAATTTTTTAGATACTCAATATATGATTGAATTTCATTGTTTGGGCTATTTTTAATTAGCATTCATAAAATACTATAAATATCCAGTCTATATAGTTGTATACATATATAATAATATTTTTATTACTTATATGCCAAATTTGAAAATGTTTCCAACAAAAGTTGTTTGTTTCAAAAAAATAAATATTTTTTGTATGTAAACTTTTCTTTCTTCTATCTTTTGTAGTTTAAAAGTTGGGTCAAGGATCCATTAGAACAAATGGACCGATTTTGCTCATTCACGAACTTAGACCCACTTGTTATGTTTAGAATACGTCAGCTCGCTATCTCTTTTTGCTTTTGAGTTATCGTGATAAGAGACGGATGGACGGACAGTGGCAAATGGAATTTGTTAGGTGTTTCTACGAACATCTATACCAAATGTACGGTCAATATATAGGTAGCGTTACAAACTTGAGACTCAAATTAATATACTCTGATATATTATGTATGTCGAGTATAAATATATACTCTTAATTTCACAACCCATGCCTTTTTTCTTCTGTTATTGAGAACTTTACAGAGATTTAGAGTTAATAAATTTAAAAAAAAAGAGATTTTTAAGATAATAGAATATCTTGTAAAATTTATCTAGTCTTTAGTTTTTGTGGAGAAAAATCTTTTAGTATGAATGTCTTTATACTTGTGGCGACTGGAGTTAGATATCTTTCGGATAGGCTATAGTAAACGGGTAGCCAGTCAAAGTTTTTAAAATAGTATATAAAAATTGATTCCAACTTGAAAGGTAAAAAAATTCAATTCTTCAGCAAAACCAGACTTCATGACTCAAATATTGTTAATAGTGAAAATTTATCAAAAACGAAAAATCCAAAAATTCAATGTTTCGGTTTTATAAAGACTAATCAAATTATGATGACAATTAATACTGCCATCGTTTAAAAAATGATTTTAATTTGGCATGAAAATCTCAGGAAACATTTATACGTTTATATTTAGATAAGAAAATTTATTACCAAAAGTTATTAAGTATAAATATTCTAAATTATAAATTTAAATATATCTTTTTGAATTTAATTTAAATATTTTAAGAAGCTTTTTAACATTTATATTAAAATTATTGTATATAGGCGGATCAATATAGGAATATATAACTGAAAAAATATTTAAAAAAATATACAATAAAGCAATTAGTTGAAAAAATATTTATAATGTCGATTTTTATACTCGACATAATATAGACTAAAAAAGATAATTATATTATTTTTTAGTCTAAACTTTATAACCCTAGAAAATATTAAAGAAAATAAATATATTTTGATCCAAATTTTGAATTCTATTTTTAAAAATGAAACTGAAAATAATTTATTTTGATTTTGCAACTGTACGCGAAGTATAAATTTTCAAGAGTAGAATATGTTTTTCGAAAAAAAAAAAAAATCGAATATTTCGAACATTTATTATTCGAGAATTTGTTCTTTAATAAATAATCGAATTTTTATAGTTATTATTAATTTTTCAGCATCTAGATTTTGTAATCTAGTAATCTAGGTCATAGTATCACCTAAGGTGTTCATAGAATCATTTAACTTGTTCATAGAATCACTTTATAAGTTCATTCCCATCAGTCCATCCACCCACGCTTTCGTCAATAACTCAAAAAAATAAGGGGCCTGGAATTTTGTATTCTTGATCTAAAAAGGAAAATTAAGCACCTGGATGAGCAAAATCGGTCAATTAGGTCCAATGAATTCATGACCCAACCTTCAAACAAGAGATTTACACAAATTCTTTAAAACAAACAGAAATTGTTTGCAACATTTTTGCGTATAGAGCTTGGATTTGTAATAATTTTAGCTCAAATGATTATAACAAACTGTAAGAATAATTTAACTTTGGCAGTTAATGTTTTGGTATCCAAGTTGACTCGTCTGGAATTTTTACTAGTAGGTGTGTGTAAATGACGTGAAATAAATGAATAAACATTAATAATTAACTTAAATTTTAATTACAGGATGATCTATAATTAATACTTATATAAGTAGAAGTAATTAAATAACTTACTTACTTGTTAAATTATTTATTAGAAATAAAATTACTTTAAAATGAATATTCGGAGTATAACAAGTTCTATTCTACTTTAGTTTGTGTTATATTTACTTTAGTTTGAGTTATATTTTGGTTACTACTTTTTAATCAGAGTAACTTCATTTTATCAATATTGGCCATAAATTACGTGAATTTCACCTCTATGTTTCAGTCTTTTGAATGGGTTCTACACTTATAATCGTTCATCCACAACATCCACTCTTAATATCTGACATGCTAGAGTAAATTTTTTGTATTGTTCTGTGATTGTTTCTTACATTTTTGAAAGCCTGTTGATGGTATCCAAACCGATGAAAGGTTATACATCACACGATCCTGTTTTCTTTCTACCATCTAATCTTCCAATAGGTTCGCTGACCTCTAGGATCAATGCTCATTTCGCATCATGGGCTCCCTTACTAAAAATTAATTGTACAATTCAAAGAATTTATCTATAAAATGTTTTCTTTACATTTTTTTTAAAGAAAAAATAAATATAAAGACTTATTTTTAAGTCAAATAAATGGTAGCGTGAAAATAAAATACTACAAACAGAAAATAAAAAAAATCAAACTTGGTCTCATGAACAATTTTCTTTGATCTGATAAGTGGTGTAAAACTTCAAATTAAAAATTCAAGTGTATATTTTTATTATTTGATACTTTACTTTCTTGAATAATTGATCAAACAAATCGTCTCTCTAGACAAATTATATCTTTTTACATGAAAATTATTATTATTTGTTTTTTGTAAACTTTAATCTAGCAGAAGAAAGATGCATTGACATATTAAATTTTTCTAGTTGAGTGAAATTGAATTAATGAAGAAAAAATTTGTTAAACATTACAATTTTCATATATTGAATAACTCTTAAGGCCGCATAGACACATGCAACGTATCGCCGTAACGCGTAATAGTAACTTTTGTATGGACGTGAACGAGCTACGTCGTGTAACAAATGTGACGATGTTACATCGCGTACCACAACTTGTTGGTAAATTCCAATTGCATCAAAAGATGTTGCTAGATGTGGTTACGAATAGTGTGAACTCAATAACGTAACATTTGCAAAGATGTAAATATTTTTCATTTTTATTTTAATTGTATTTAAGTATTTCGATATGGAGTGGAATGAATAAAATACAATACGATTTGTTTGAAATTTATCAACATAAACAAATACTTAAAGTCTGTATAACGTATAACGTATAGCAACATCTACAAACCATTGGCTTCGTAACACGTAACATGTAACAGTACAGATTTACGATACGGTGTTACGTTACGAACTAATGGTCCACGTGTGTACACTGCTTAAGAAGTGGAGGAAAATTTATCAATCATAATTGGGATTCTATGATAAAAATACATATAAAATAAAAGTATATACTTGAATTACAATTTGGATATGAGGTGAAAACAGTTTCTGCATTTTACTCACGAAAATATTCTATAAATGTAAGCTAACCAAGGAAAGTTCATTTGTTTGCGAAATTGTACCATGCGTGTACATACAAAATTTCATCAAAATCGAGTTAATGGCTCAGGATATTTCGAAATTTAAGTGCAATTTAGTAATTTATTTACTTATTATATATAGGTATATCTCCAGAATGGCTTGACCGATTGATTTGAAATACTACATTAAAAAATGTCATTTGGATTCTAGGTAAAAAAATGCAAAATAACAGTAAGCTGAATTTATTATTCTCACGGTCTTCTTTGATAACAAGATTCAAGAATAATTCGATTTTCGTCGATATCATAGATATCGCTCCGTGTACGATATGCCTTACATTTATGAACTATGTATATGTTATTTACGCTATTTACAATGCGAGTAAAGAGCACAGGATGAATGTATACTATAGGCACACATATAAGTAGTTACGCTCTATACGCGTACCGTGTATTTGTACAAAAGTGTAGTGTTTGTGTGGGTAAGATAAATAGCTTTTATTTAAGGTATATTTTCAAACATTCGTTTGATAATGATTCAGAATATTTTATAATTTTAATGTTTATTTTCATTTAGAAATTCTCTTTTATAAATACCAGTAAGTTTTTTTTTTGATACATTATTCTAAATTGTAAATTCCGTACCGAACTCTACTATTGGCCAATAGATTATAGGCCAGAAATAGTATGTCACTATGCTAGTTGCAGGATTTACAATACATATATATTGTTTACGTTTTATCAATTAAAAAAATGGATAAAATTTTGTTGAGCAAATTTGTCATTTGATAATAAAGACAAGAAGTACTACCTAGGAATACAAGTCAAGCCTGTTAGGAATAGAGTATATTAAGAGGGGAACTACAGCTACGTTCCTTTTTCCTAGACCTTATAGTCCTCTGAACCCAGTTCTTTAATACTCCATTACCCAAAGGCAAAGATTCCTGCTAGCACAAGGTAACTATTACATTGTTATTATGTTGTTTTTGGAGCCGGCTACTTCGTGTACCAAGCGACGATAGTGTGATCAATCAACCGCTTTTTTCTTGTGATCAATCAAATCGCTGCCTAGATTTGGTCCCGCAACCTACAGTCTAAGTAATCATATTCAGATAAAGGTAGTAAGGGTGAATTGAGCGTACAAAATTGTTTTTACAAAAAGTATCGGACCCCTCACCAAATCCAAAAAAATGCAATTTTGAAAAAAAAAAATAATTTAGACAGAATCTCTAGGATTTTTAACGAGCCTCGAATAACTTTACCCTGAAATAATTATCAAGGTTATTTCAAAGTCAACTTTATTTTTCAAAGTCCTTACAGAAGTGCTAACCCCTATCTTCGAACTCATTAATCCAAAATTCATAAAGACTAAACACATAACCAAACACATTTATTTTGGAAAGGGAGTGTCCGAAAAACCAAAGTTGTCCATGAAGTAATTTTGAAGGTCAAAGCTCAAAGTTAATATTACGATTAAGCTTTCCATTAGAAATGTTATAATTTTTGTGTCTATCATTTACTTTCGAAAATTTTTTGAGGACTTGAGTGAGAGTCAGATACTTAATGAAAACAATGCATATAAAAACTTTGATTTATGTTAGAAAATTTTAGAGGAGACAAAACAATTTATGTCTTCTACCTTGTAAGACAGATTTCCAAAAAATCATCAAGATGGTTAGGCAACATTAACTAGTTTAAAATAAATAAAATTTTCATATTCTGGAGATTTTATTAAATTAGTACTCCAACTGTTTTAAGACTTACGAATTTATTGTGTAAGTGATGTTCAGATGTTCTCAAATTATTTATTATGACTTAATAAACTTTAAACTTTTTTAATATTAAACATTCTTTCAGTATAATTTTTTCTTTCCCCGTGGCGATATTATACACTGAGACGAATAGCAAATGGGATAAAATATAGTATCGCCTTTTGAATTATTTACAATTACTAATATTAATAAAGTACATAAAACATGCAGATCCTAAAAACACGAAGAGTTTGTATTTATAGTAAATTTCGTGATTTTGAGTTAGAATTGTGACTAATCCAAGCAGTTTATAAAATATTTCAAACTACAGTTGTTTGATTATAAGAAATAATTTTTGTATCTGAACTATTCTTTTATTTTGGACCGATTTTGGACAATTACGATATGAAACTCATTTATTAGTTCTAGAATACGTCATTAAAATTTCAAATCGTTATAATTTTTTGACTTAATAAAGGGATTCTGGGAACACTCATAGTCAAATTTTTCTACCTTTCATATTTTCTATCGTTACAAACTAGACTAAATTTTATATAATCTCGTATATTCATATATATGCCGGATATAAGAAAATAACTCTCATAGTGTCAATAATATTATTGTGATATTTTTTTAATAAAATCTTTTACAACTATGTTTTTACTATTGAAATAGTGTTTATTGATTTTTCTATTGGCAAGTGTTCAACCGAGCTTTTATTTTGCTTACATTTTACTTGCGGAAAATATTATCAAGTTTTAAAACCTCACTGTGTATTCCAAAAAGGATTTTTCATTGTATACAAGCTAAAAATTGATTTAACTCAATTTACTAAACTTTAAAATTGATATTTTTAAATGAATTTTTAATTATGTAGTTTAGGATAATTAGAAAGCTCGATTTGACCAGTTCGACAGGATGGTGATGACAGATTGTAAAGTTGCTCTTATAGTGATGTTCTAGAAAATCACTAGAATGTCTGGAAGGCACAAAAGAAGAAAAGAAGTAACGTTGATGTAGGTATCAAATTACAGCAGAGTGGACGGCAACAAAACGGATGAATTAAACTGTGAGGGAGTCTTACACTCGCTCCAGGAATCGGAACTATATCCAGCAAGCACCATACCGCCACTTTTACTGATTGTTTGGAGACTATGAATAGAAAATCGAGGGATACGGTTCACTGTTGGCAGTCTAAACAGCCTTGTATAATAACCCAAGGTCAGCCTAGCCTATTAGCTAAGAATGGAAATATAAAAGAATTTAAGTCTGGGTAGTTACCAGACTAGGCTGAACTCAGCAGACTGAAGGATAATACCACCTATGACAGAGACGTCATATTGAGACATCTATTTTTCAGTTCAATCGAAATGGAGGAATACTAGATCAAACAATTAAAGTGAAGTTCTATCCTGGTTTTCGTAATGATGGGTAGGTTAGTCAATGACCATAGGGTTAGAGGTAACAAGGTACAATAGGAGGTGAAAGAAGGGTTGCTTAGAAGTTGATAAAAAGTTCGAAGAAGACCTTCTGGTCAGGCTTTTGCAGCCCTTTACTATTTCTACTACTACTATTTTCATTAATCTTCCAAGGGCATGCAACAATGTTAAAATGTCCAGTTTTTCATTTTTAATGTTCAGCATGGCAAAATAATAAATTAAGCATAATTTAGTTTTATGAATTCATTTAAAAATTATAAAAATAACAAGAGTTACTAATATCATGATTAGGTACGAAAAGTTACTATCATTTAAACACAGTTTTCACCTCCATATATTCGCTTATGAGTTTTCAACGATGATGAGTTTTTACGTCTCCTTTCAGAGAAAATAGTTAAATATATACATGGATTGTTCAGTAAGTTTTGTGGTTAGATAAGAGAGGGTATTGCTACTAGCCTAAATTTTTTGTTATACGTATGTGAAGTTGCATTTCAATCTGCAAATTAATTCTTCGTTTACAAGCCATTTAGTATCGACGTGGCACAGTATTTTTTTACAATGGAAAAAATAAAGTATCGTGCAGCGATATTAAATGTTTATTTTTGGAAGGTTTAAAAGCAAAGGAAATTTATGAACGAATGTTGAAAGTGTATGAGGACTCTTCGCTTTCAAATAATATAGTAAAAATATGGGTTGCTGAATTTAAATGTAGTCGTACAAGGTTAAAAAACGATCCACATCAAGGACGTCCAAAAACAGTAACAACACCAGAAGACGTAGAAAAAATGTAGGATATCGTATTGGAAAATTGCTGCGAAAATGAATGAGATTTAGTGGTAGCTCTAGGCAAATCATTGCGCAGAAATGAGATTTCAGAAAGCTACGTGCAAAATGAGTGCCGTATTAGCTAACAATGGAACAAAAACACATTCGGATGCGACTTTCTCAGCAACGAAATGATAGAGTAGATCTTGTGCGTCGATTCATTACTATGAATGAGACTTGAGTCTATCAACAAGAGGCTAAAGAGTCATGTGCAGTACAATGCATCGCGTCTCACACGATCAATCAGTTCGAATTGTTAGGGCACCCACTGTATTCATCAGATTTGGCCCCTCGAGACTTCCATCTATTTCCAAACCTAAAAGAATTCATGGGTGGAAAGCGTTTTTTCATCAAATCATGAGGTTATAACAGCTGTAGAAGCATATTTTGCAACCCTACCAGCTTTTCACTTCAGGGATGGAATTCATAAATTGGAATCTCGTTGGAACAAGTGTATCAATGTTCAGGGAGATTATACTCAATAATAAAGTGTATTTCAAACCATTAAATTATATTTTTCGTATCGAACCGTAAAACTTATTGAACAACCTTAAACTGAAAAATGATTCTCTTAATTTGCAAAATTTTTTTTTTCAAAAATCTAATTACAAGACGAATACGTCGTTTATTTACACTCAGTATATACAGGTTATGAGGAGATCAGACAAATTTTATTTTTATTTATGTTTTTTTATTTTTTTTTGGCTTCAGCTACTTTCAGCCATATAGCCATTAACAAAAGGGGATAATTATTTTTATTCAACAACAGTACACAGTACTGCTAGGTGGCCACCCATCCAAATACTGACTGTAACTGTTGCTTGCTTAACTTTATTGATTGGTCAAGGTCTGTAATTACGTTACGTCAGTCGGGGGTCTACAAATTTTAATAAACAACCTTAAACTATTAACACCCAGTACATACAGGTTATGAGGAGATCAGACAAAATTTTTTTTTTATGTTCATTTAATTAGATTTGCATATATGATCTATTTTTTCAGCTGTTCAATGATTTTAATTTCTCATAATATTTTCATTGAATATATATATATATATATATATATATATATATATATATATATATATATATATATATATATATATATATATATATATATATATATATATAAATATATAAACTAACTAAAAAACTTTATTATGTATATACCAAAAATTTTTTCATCATAATTATATAAATATTTATTCAAATTTTATTATATATTTTGGGTGTTATAAAAATTTTTATGTTATATTTTAAATTTGTTGATTTTAAACGTATAAAATATACGTTTTTTTTTATTTTGTGAAATTTTAATTTGACCGCATGCTTTGCATTTCGACAAATCATTACCAATAATTTATCTATTATAATGTATGAGTAATTTGTGATTAAAATGTAAAAAAAAAAAGATAGAAAGAGTTCATTAAATGAATATCCTGTATCTGCTTCTATAATTTAATATCCATGATTGACATGTTTATAATTATTGATATTATTATTACACATTTTCGAATTATATTTCCTTCAAGGATATATTAAAAAGATAACAACTGAAGTTAACAAGATAACAAAAAAGAAAAGTGAAGAACACAACTAACAGAGTTAATTGTTTAGATACTCGACATGTAAATTTCATTGTTTGGATTATTATTAATTAGCATGCATAAATATATATATATATATATATATATATATATATATATATATATATATATATATATATATATATATATATATATATATATATATATATATATATATATATAATTAATTCTATTCTGTAGCCAACTTCATCATGTCGTAATTATGGGATCGTGCGTGCGCAGCTTATAAGTTCATTCTCATCCAAACGCGCCAAAAGAAGTATAACTTCAATAACCAGATCCATGTTCGTGAAGTAAAGACGCTTCAAGTAATAGAATATATTCATAATTAAGCCTAGCCCTCGGTTATTATCTGTGAATGTGTGATTAGAAATTGTTACATTACTTCTGAATAGTACCAAAATGATATGATTCTCTACCCATTACAGAAATATCACCTCGCAAGATATTGATAAATGTTTTTTACGTAACTCGATTACAGTAGTTTTTATTACAATTTGTTTTCGGAAAAATGATAACGTAAAGCTAAAACTAGTATTTTTTTAACAAGTACGTATAAAAGATATTTAATACGAAGTAATAATTTTTTATTCTATGGTAGAACACTCCTAATCAGCCAACCATAATTTTAACATAAAAAAGTGCATAGATAATGAATGATTTTATAATTTAAGCTTTCTGGGTTTATTCTATTTTTAGAATAAGAAGCAGCTTGGCCTTATCAAATTACGATATTTACACATAAAGTGTAAATATTTACTACTATATCTCTGTTCTCTTTAGTGACATATATGCGGTAGTAGTGAAAACAATTAATATCCGTTTCTTTGGTTAAAATTGATTCAAAAGGTTTGATCTACTCCAACAGACCTATCGTTCAGTATTCATTTCATAGTACAATAACATCATCCAACAGGGGTTGAAGATTTCGCTCAATTTAATTGCTTAAATTTTAACCAAAAATTGCCAAAAAAATGCCTAAACTTTTGTTGTTAATATTGCATTCTATTTAACGATATAGTCTGAAATGGCCACGAAAAATTGTGCATAAAATTTGTATATTCTATAAAGGCAAACTATTTTAAAGGCAAAGAATCGGTTATTATGTATTCCACCATATATTATTTATTACTATGGGTTTTCAAGATTTTGTATTTCGTTTGTCTAAAGGTATCTATTTATCAATCTATTTATCAATTCGAACACTTAGTTCGATTTTGATGAAATTTACTAAACATGTTTATCGCATTTTGGCTGTATGTTTTTGGGTTTTATTGGGTGGTATATTATTTATTACTATGGGTTAACAAGATTTTGTATTTCGTTTGTATACAGGTATCTATTTATCAATTCGAACACTTAGTTCGATTTTGATAAAATTTACTAAACATGTTTATCGCATTTTGGCTGTATGTTTTTGGGTTTTATTGGGTGATCAGCTGCCTCCCAATTGCTTTACGCTAACGTAGAGCTTTATCATCAACCAATTATGGTAATAATTGCGATAAGGCGTATATTTTCATAAATGAGTCAATATAAAATCTAGAAAATTTTACATTACATCCCCACCCTATTTTGGGGAAATTATCTAAAAAACTAAATTTTTTGTCTACGATGTGAAATGATATGAGGAGATGTGTTTTACATTCAATTTTCTCTTCGGATTTTATAAATCCCACATCTTTAGGATTCAAGGTCACTAGAAACAAAATACTCGTGGAATAAAAAAATGCAACGACCTGAATGTACCACACTTACTTAAAATTCTAAAATCCACTTATTTTATGGTGTATTTTATAATTTTTTCAGTTTAAAATGAATTTTCGTATCGATTAAGTACCTGAATACTTTCCAGCAAAATCGGTCCAGTTATTTTTTATTGAGGATAAAAGACAAAAACTACTCATATTCGTAAATATAAACAAATTATTTTCTTTATTTTTTTCATTGGGTAGTTAGTGGTGTGAACCTTGTGGGTCGCATTTTAACCACTGATTTTTGATTGAGGTCTGCAGCTCACATAACTGCTACTGTTATTAAATAAGTATTTGATGATGACCTATTAATAAAATGAGCAGGTATGGAAATTAATAATTTTGTAGTAAATATGTTTTAGTTGTGTAGTAGTAATACATATACAATATAATCAGTAGTCACATTATACTAAATAATTGGTTACTAAAACCACATTTTAATATAATTGAAAGGTGGGATTTAAATAATATATAATGTGTACCTGTATGTCAATGTGTTGTGTAAAGGGTATTTATTTAATAATAATAAAGTAATTCGCAATTTATAAGCATTTTAACTTGAATCCTTATCCGTTTATCGCATTAGTTTTAATACACACAAAATAATTCAAATAATATGTTCAAAATACAAGACTCGACTTTAAAAACACATTAATCAAAAATTCAGAAACAATTATTAATTGATAATTTTTTTAAGTAGTTTCCTTGTGACCATTAACATTCGAAGTCAAGGAATCATGTTTTAGTTAAGGTAATGATTGGCGCTGACTTTCGAAAGGTTTCATGAAAATTATAAGCTTTTCTTATTTAAAATTATTTTTACCTTTTAGTTAATTTTCTTCCTATTAATTGCTTTTAATTCCAAGTTATATCTACGATATTGGAAGTATTGTGTTTGTGATTTAATGAAAAAATGTTTTTTCGCCGATTTCAAAAAATTTTGTATGCCAATGTTTTGGAACTTTCTGAGTATTTCTCATATCGGGTCCGTCTCTGAGTCTGTGAAACTCATTTACACGAATATAAATATTTATAAATTTTTGGTAAACAATAGTGGACGTTTTCTGGATGGTACCATTTTTAGAAAAGTCGCTTCTATCTACCATTATCGATTTAAAAAAAAAAAATCGAAATCGCAACGACTAAACGGGTAAAATATAACGTCAGTTTACTGAAACAGAGAATCATACAAATGTGGATAGAGGATTTATTAAGATCAAATTCAAATTTCAACTTAATCGGTCAAGCCGTTACAGAGATATACTTTTTTAAGTAAATTAAATATATTCGAAAATGGATTTTTTCACTTAAATGCTGATATACTGTCAACCATTCATTCGATTTTGATGAAATTTTGTTAGTAGATGCCTGCTGTAATTTTACGTCAGTGATTTGGATTTTGTTGGAAGTGATTATTCTGAATAATGAGGGGAAAATCGTAAAAACAATTATTATACGTGTAATTTCAATTTATTGTTACCATGGATACAGAATTTTTACTGCTGTATGCAACCAGCATAAATTCTTTTTGTATGATATAATCACCAAATACTTGTTTAGTCTAACTATTACTGGACTTTTTTTTCAGATTTTGAAGCTTTACTGAACCACAAAAATTCCTCATTTAAGTGATATTTAACCTCTTAAAGTGTGTTTTGGTTTTTTTCGTTATTTTGTCTCGATAAGATAAGTAAAGGCAAATTTGTTCTCAATCTATTAAGAACCTAAAATGAGGTCAATAGAAGGATGGTAGGAAGGCTATCAGCTTGACATTCAACTTAGCCTCATTTTTCAGGCTTAGAACATGTTATGCCGAATGGTAAATTTATTCCACTATAAAGTTGGAAAAATATCTCATACGTGAAGTCACGTGTACGACTAGCACACTACACAATTTATGAGCTTGGCGCTTTGAACTTTGTGACAGCAATATATGAAATACAGTAAATACGTATATTGCAAACCTGTATATTTAAACAATGTTCATAATTTAGTAACAGTTCAAATATTGGTCATTAAGTTTGGATGGCAGAATGATCGATAATAAAACAATATTTCTAAAGTAATTTAAAAAATAGTTATCTAAATGTAATGACATTTGACATAATTTCGGCAAGATAAAAATCAAATTTTGATTTAAAAATGTTGTTTTTTTGAAACACTTTTCGACTTTCGTTTTCATATTAGAATTGTGCATACTAAATTTCATTCGATTTTTATTTTTTTTTTAGTTTTATGTGCTCAATCACAAATTAGGTTATTTAGATAAATATTGATCATTAACAAATGTATGCAGACTAATCCACTTTCAATATAATTTGAACACTCATTACCCATAGATTACTGTTGCATTGTTGTTGGTGTACTTATGATAAATTGTAATTGGTGTAATATTACTATTACTATGTGTAACTATGTGTTGTAATATAATGTATCACTGATGAGAGATAGATATTACATTATACTACTAGCAGTATAGAGAAGAGTATTGTTTGTGTTTGTTAATATTACACCAAATAAATAAGGACTTAAAATAATTACTCTTGTTGTAATAATAATTATATAATGACACAACAATGATAATTACTTAATTAATCAAATTTTATAATTTATTAGCTTTTATTCCGAAACGTTAATTAACGGATGGCTTTAAAATTCGGATACAAAAACTTTGATTTTACTTCCGAGTTGTGTCTATGGATATCGGAAGTATTACGTGTTCCTGTTCTTATATGTATCGATATTTTAGAACTTCCTCAGCAAATTTTTTTGATTTCTTTCTTGCAGTCTATTAATCTGCTGGCTTACTTATTCATACTCCAAAACGAATATTTGTAAATTTGAAGTAAACAATAATGAAAGTATTGGAGATAGTCCCGCTTTCGAAACATCTCACTTTTCAATTTGTCGTTCCGATGATACAGCGCTTATATTTGACTCTCTTTTATTCACTTAAGATAGCTGGGTCGAAGAATGACTTTCATAGGATTTTAATCAAACTATTTGTGATTGTTCTTTAATTAATAACAAAAAAATGCGAGCCTTGTCCAATTCTATCAAAAGTTGAGAAGTTTTTTAATTTTTTACCACGTTGTTTAGATTCATTATCATCGTCAGCTTCAAGGAGTAGGCAGAATGCCTGTTCCGGCTTCATTGGTTCATTGGTCGGTCCACCGTTTTCTCGGTCGTCCTCGATCTCTTCTGCCCTTCGGGGTGTATTCAAGCGCAGCTTTGGGGAATCTTGTCACTGGCATGCGCTGTACATGATCTTTCCATTTAGTACGGTTTACTTGTACTCTATCACATAAGTTGAATATCTTCAATTCTTTCCTCATGTCTCATTTCTGTCGCTTGGATTCTACTCAGATCCTGGGTCCCCAAGGTCTATGTCTCTGAACCATATAGAATTTAAGTTGTGTTTCTTTTCGTGTTCTCTACTTGAGGGTATTTCTCAAGGTTCCACAGATATGTTGGAATTTGTGCAACTTCTGTTGAATCTCGTTCTCGTATTCATAAGTGAGATCACATCCTAGGTAGGAGAAGTGTGATACTTGTTCTATGACTTCATTTTCAATGGCAATCTTTTCCTTTAAAAGCCATAGATTTAGTTTTTTTTTTTTTAAAGATTAATAATTAATAATTAAAATAAGTAAGCATTTAAATGATTATTTCCATTTGTGTATATACTATAGCGAGTGAGAGTATGTATAAACTGTATATAGTATGTGTTTGAGCTCTAGTCCGTTATAAAAATATAGCCATCAGTCTTGGTACTAAATGTGTGTTGTATATACGTAAAATGTTCATACTAAGCTAATACTTTTGCCTCCTGGCTGTCTCGATCCAACTACGTTAAACGCGAGATATCTGCGTATTTATATCAATTGGATATAAATATATTTTGAGTAAATTCACATGCAATTTTTCCTCAACGTATTTTTAGTATCTTCAATGATTTGATTTCTACATGCAAATGATTTCGATTGTCTCTAATTATCTGACTGTTATGAGTTTTAATTCTGCTAATATAATCCTAAACATACGAAATTATTTTGAATTTTGAATTTCCAATTTGTAATTAAAAAAATAATCACTTTTATAAAATAATAATTATTGGCATTTTCAATAAAATTTTTTAGACAATGTTTGCTTAGCTTACATTATTGCTTTATTGTTTGTTATCATAAGTAAGACAAAATTCCAAAAACAAAATAAGATCCGACGTTTTTTTTCTGCCGTCGTTGTTTATATCAATTTAATAATTAAAATATTACAGATAGTTTAACATATTCTGAGATAATGTATCAAATTGACTTGCCTTCATTTACATAATTTTACGATACTTTGTATAGGTAAAAGTTTGGAAGAAGGTTTATATACGAAGATAGTTTACTAATTGATTATAGTATAAATTGAGCGTGAAATTATTAAAGTTTATTATAAAATTTACGTTAATTATTATATGGAAATTTTTTAAAAGTTTTTTTATATATTATTTTGATTTTTTGTTGTTTTAATTAATTAATTTTTTGTGTGTAGATTCCATTAAATCTGAAGCCCATGCATAATTATTTCTATTTTACTTATTCGATCATTATACAACTTGACAACCCTGCAATTTTTGAGGTGAAAACTTTACAAGCTAAAAATTTTACATTGAAAAATAGATGTGCACATTTCCTGTAAAATTGTACCAAAGGATTATTTTAAGATAAAATTTGATTTTTTGTGTAAAAAGACCGGTAGGTCATTACTCTAAAACTAATAATTTTAGTATAAACAAGTGAAAATGTAGACAACTAATAGAGTTAATTGTTTAGATACTCGAGACATGATTGAATGTTATTGTTTAAGCCATTTATTTTAATTAGCATTCATAAAATATATCACAAATATCCAGTCTATACAGTTATATATGTATAATAATAATAAGTATTGTTATTACCTATATTTCAAACATTTTACGGAAAAATGTTTCAAACAAAAGTTGTTTGTTTTGAAATATTTTTTATATTTAAACTTTCCATCAATCTCTTATAGTTTAAAAGTTGGGTCAAGTTGGACCCAATGGACTGATATTGTTCATTGACCAACTTTTTATGCCTAAAATACGTCACCAAAATTTCAGGTCGTTATCTCTTTTTGTTTAGACGGACAGGACGGACAGTCGGAAATGGACTAATTTGATGTTTCTATGAATACCAATAACAAAATTTTGATTGTGCAGTAAATATTAGGTAGTGTTCTAAACTTTAGGCTAAAATTAATATACTACGACATTTTATGTATGTCAGGTATAAAAAGTTTAAAACAAAAGTTAAATGCGATACAAATTGTACTGAAATTAGTAGCTGACTCATATATTTCTAGAAATTTGACATGATTTAATAAAATATTCTCGTTCTATTTCGAATGTTGATGTTTTTTGATCTTTACATTCTTACGATCATTTTATATTAAAATCAGTATAAAGAACTGTACAATTTCATTAACCTAATTGCGTTTTCCATCAACGTAACAAATTAACGTTCAGCAAAAGAAAAAAAGAAATATTTTAAGCGCTCTTTTCATTGTGAATACACACAGTACGACATCTTTCTTTGTCATCTATAATATATAATAAATTATTCTCAATAAACAGGTGTTCATATCGATTTTGCTCAATATTTGCATTATATTTATTTAAGTATACCAGTGGTTTATAAGATTTTGTTACCTGTTAATTACGCTTGAATAAGTTCATAAGCTCATTAATGACTTTGATTATTTTATTGTATGTTCTTTACAGTTATACTATTTTGATGAGAAAACTTAATTATGGTACTATCCCTCTAATATCGTTACAAAATTAATATAAGTAAACTTTGGACTTCTCAGCCCCAAGGTAGCAAAAGATAATAACTTACGCGCATAATAGTGTTTTATTAGGAGAATATAGCTGTCTAAATCTCCGCTATTTAAATTATGTTCCTGAATTTTGTAATATGAGTATAAAATATGGTACAAGTTAAATTTTTCAAATGTGAAGCAAAATTAAGCTAACCAACGGGATTTTTGGAATTTTGATTATATATTAATAAATTTCGATTTTTTCCCCAATTTCCTAGATCAAATTTATTGTGTATTTTATAAATACGTATTTTGACTACAAAGTAGTCATCATCAGTGAATTAGCTAGTTGTAATGATTCTCTGAGGAGATGTTACTCGTTGCTAATACTACCTCAGCATATAACTCTGACTATGCTTTGGTCTGGGTATACAACTTTTGGGGGGTTGATGTATTCCATATCAACCAAAATATTTTTCATCATCCATACATTCACACAAATGATAAGCCGAAATTAGTCAAAATGTATGTGAATTCTCCTTCATTCCAGATGGATATTATATAATTCTCCCCATGATTACAATACTTCCTATATTCTTGATCAAAGATACCTGAAACGATTGTTTTAGATTCACTGTAATTATTCCGCTGTACATAAATAAATGGTTTATATGTTTCTAATGTTTTCCTCCATTAACATTTATTTACTTATTATATCTAATATTAAATATGATTACACAAATAATGAAAACGGAAACACAAGACTATACTCTTTTACCTGTATTGATAAATGTAGGTACGACATCACATCATTACTAGTAGTTCTGTGAACTGTAAACCTAACTCGGAAGTAAATAATAATGTGTAT
>CM035592.1:20062152-20369035 GCA_020423425.1 Chrysopa pallens | reverse complement strand
TAACATCAACAAATCTATGTTTTGGTAACAATATGATTAGCATGAATTAATCATATTTTTTTGAAGTATTAATTTTTGAAAAATGTTTATTTCTTACTTTTTAGTGTAAACACTAAAAATTCGGTTTCTTCCCTCCATCCCCGTCTTTTATTTTAATTTAAAAAAAAAAATTAAAATGTGGCCATTCCAAATCTTTTTCCAGTAAAACAGATCCATATCTTGAAAACTAATAAAATTGGACATTCTACTTGATACCCTACTTTTTTTTTGGAAGTCGGTTAAAAATCTAACATAAAAATTTATCACCGTATATTGTTAATAAATATTCAAATGGTTCGAAATTTTAATATTTATCGTGAATTTGTGTTAAATAATTATTCATTTATATCTAATTATTTAAAATTTTAACTAATGGCTATTGCAATTTTTATCAATTGTTTAAAATTTTAGCATTAATTAAAAAACTATTTTTATTTTATTCAATTTTTTGTTTGTTTTTTGTTTTTAAAGCGCGTACCTCACTTTTTCATTTTTAAATCGATTTTCTTCAAACTATTTGTTTAATAAGAAATTAATTATTAAAGGCGTTGTTTTTCATGCATACAAATTTTTAATGTCATTGGTTAATGGTCCGTAGGCCCAATCGATTTTTCCGGGAATATAGATTACAGTATATTAAGAGGGGAACTGCAAGCGCATCCCTTGTACCTTGTCCCTCTGTACCGTCTTTTACAACATGAAGGCTAAGATTATTTTTAGCACAAAGTGACCAATATACTGGTATTATGTTGTTGCTATTATAATTGATCAAACTCTCGCTGCCTGGATTCGAACCCGCAACCTCCTACCTAGGTAGTCAAACAGGTGAATGTATTAGTGCCTTTAATTACTTGGCCACTGAGCCAGTTTAGGAAATATAAGTATAAATCTAAAAATTTGGAGTTCAGAGGAAAGTTTTGTTATACTTTTGATTTTCTCACCTTTCAAATTTTTTTGGTAACTGACCACGAATTTGAAGTTTTCAGGAAATAGTTTTAACCGAATCGTTGTTTTTTGGGCACATTTTGACATTTTTTTCACTTTTTAACTTTATATCTCAGAAAAGAAGCGTTTTTCTAACAAGCCCATGTAACATAATATTAAAGAAGGCAAAATTTCCTGCATTTCTCATTTTAAATGTTTTTATGAAATACTAGCCATTTCGCATCTAGAACGCTCTCGAAAGGGTCTTATTTGGTTGTAACAATTTAATACATATAACTATCCAAATGATTTTTTTTGCTCTAGCAGCAAAACGGTTTGTAATTCAAAAAAAAAAAAAAAACATCAAATTTAAAAAATGTAGGAAATTTTGCCTATATTAATTTTGTATAGCATAGGCTTCTTTGAAACATTGCAAAAAAGTGTCTAAATTTGCTCAAAAAGTGCCCAGAAAACAAGGTAATGGACAAAATTTTTGCCTGCAAACTTCAAAATTCGTGTTCAATGATTCAAAAACATGTAGAGTGAGAAATTCGATTCTATAGCAAAACCCTCCTCTTAACTTCAAAATTTTTTTCTAATATATCTAGCGGCGTAACGGTTTGCATTCCAAAAAAACAATAAAGAAGAAAAATCTTAGAAATTTGGTCTACTTTAAATTTGTGTTGTTGAAAAAAGCTTGTTGAAAAAACCCTTCTTTTCTGAGATTTAGGCCAAACATTGAAAAAAAATTGTCTAAATTTGCTCAAAAAGTGCCCAGAAAACAAGGTTATTGGCAAAATTTTTTCTATGTTTAATTCAATCATGATTTGCTCTTTCGATATTAATGCAATTTGATTCAGCAATTACTTTTATTTATGCATAATTAATTAAAATAATTAATTACGATAGCCACCGTAAGACTATGATGACGTCATACCTTAAGAGTCGCACCATAAGAATCAAGGTCATCATAGTATTACGGTGGCTATTTAAATCGCAATTAATAATTTTAATTAATTATGCATAAATAAAATTAATTGATTAATATCGAAAGAGTCAATCTGAATCATATGGATTAATATCGAAAGAGCAAATCGGGAGCAATTTATTGAGATTAAAAAAAATTGAAAAAAAAGCATTAATTTGTTGAGGAGTATAAGGAAAACAGTTTTTGTAATTTTGATTGCAAATAATTAATTAAATAATTACCTAATCACTGGAGCAATTACGGATCCTGATAGAGCATTTTGGAAGCAATTTTTTGAGATTTGGTTAAATAAATTTTATTAAACTTCCACGCTTACTTAATTGCGGTATATTAAGTTTTCAATAGATTATATATATATTTACTCAATTATTTCTAGACATGTTCACTTTGTTGTCCGTCTAATCTTATTCTTATCGAATTTTTTTCTAGTCTGCATTATTTACTTAATTCTTATTGTTTATATAAGTTGAATGTTGACATTATTATTATTATTTTTTTTTTGAAACACTAATTTAATTTTATTGAAATGAAAACAGAATTCATGCTGAACTTTTGAACAACAGTTAAACAGAATCGAAATAAAAACGGGAACGGATAGTTTTACAGATACAGTGAACCCCCGATAATCCGGCACCCCCTGTAATCCGACATGGTCTATTATTTATTATGTATTGAATATTCCTACCAACGTTCCACAAATCAGTGTACCTTCGGACGTAATAGAGCAAATTGTTGCTGAAATACACAGATAAGTCCACAGAAGATTTGGAAACCTGGTAAATATTTTTCATTAAATGTCTGACAAAGAGATTATAAAAGAGATTTCTAGTTATAAAACAATAAATCCGGAAGATGACGACGAAGTGACAGTAGAATATGCAATTAACGTCTTTGAGTTGGCTTTGCAATGGACTGAAGCGAATGATGCATCCTACAACGAACTTCTACTTTTAAGAAGACTGAGGGACAAAGCTTTAATCTCGTGTTTTCACAACGTTAAATAAACAAAAAAAATTGAGGAATATTTTTATGCTTCTTAAATTGATTGACTCATAGTTTTTTTATTATTTTAGTATGTAAATTTGTTTGTACACAATTATTTCCTAATGTAAAGTTATTGCTTATTTTTTGTGTGGGTTCTATAGAATTAATAACGTTAATTTTATAATAAAAGATAAGCTCTCTATCGTGTTGTTTAATGTGCTTAATTTGACATACATAATGAAGTATGATTTGTACTTCAGAGTACATATATATAACATGTATATATATATATATATATATATCTATATATATTGGATCTGTATATATCTGTCGGATTACAAGTACTGTTTCGTAACAAAATTCCGGACTATGGGGGTCTTAGGCAGTACCCTATAATCCGACAAATTCGTTAATCCGACACTGCACTCCAAACTATTCTAGACATGTTCACTTTGTTGTCCGTCTAATCTTATTCTTATCGAATTTTTTTCTATTCTGCATTATTTACTTTATTGTTATTGTTTATATAAGTGGAATGTTGACATTATTTTATTTTTTTTTTTGAAACTCTAATTTAATTTTATTGAAATGAAAACAGAATTCATGCTGAACTTTTGAACAACAGTTAAACAGAATCGAAATAAAAACGGGAACGGATAGTTTTACAGATACAGTGAACCCCCGATAATCCGGCACCCCCTGTAATCCGACATGGTCTATTATTTATTATGTATTGAATATTCCTACCAACGTTCCACAAGTCAGTGTACCTTCGGACGTAATAGAGCAAATTGTTGCTGAAACACAGATAAGTCCACAGAAGATTTGGAAACCTGGTAAATATTTTTCATGAAATGTCTGACAAAGAGATTATAAAAGAGATTTCTAGTTATAAAACAATAAATCAGGAAGATGACGACGAAGTGACAGTAGAAGATGCAATTAACGTTTTTGAGTTGGCTTTGCAATGGACTGAAGCGAATGATGCATCCTACAACGAACTTCTACTTTTAAGTAGACTTTTTAGTAGGGACAAAGCTTTCACCTTGCGTTTCAACAACGTTAAGCAAAAAATAAAAAAATTAATGACTATTTTCATGCTTCTTAAATTGATTGACTTATAATTTTTGATTATTTTAGTATGTAAATTTGTTTGTACACAATTATTTCCTAATGTAAAGTTATTGCTTATTTTTTGTGTGAGATGTATAGAATTAATAACGTTAATTTTATAATAAAAGGTAAGCTCTCTATCGTGTTGTTTAATTTGCTTAATTTGACATACATAATGAAGTATGATTTGTACTTCAGAGTACATATATAACATGTACAATCTTATTATTGGATCTGTAATTTGTCGGATTACAAAGTACTGTTTCGTAACAAAATTCCGGACTATGGGGGTCTTAGGCAGTACCCTATAATCCGACAAATTCGTTAATCCGACACTGCACTCCAAACTATTTGTCAGATTACCGGGGGTCCACTGTAACAACAATAATGTAAAAACAGATTGTTATATTCGTTAGGTTTTTGCTGTTTATTGATATTTATTACTTGACTATTATTAACATGGTTTTCTTAAAAACTTTGTCATTGTAATTTTCTATAAAGAAGAATTTAGTTTGGGTGCTAAAGAGATTTTTGTGGTCGTATTTTCTAAGATTTATATAAAAAATGTTTCCCAAAAATGATTCCAACTTGAAAGGTAAAAAATTCAATTTTTCAGCAAAACCAGACTTCTTGACTCAAATATTGTTAATAGTGAAAATTTATCAAAAGCGAAAAATCCAAAAATTCAATGTTTCGGTTTTATAAAGACTAATCAAATTATGATGACAATTAATACTGCCATCGTTTAAAAAATGATTTTAATTTGGCATGGAAATCTCAGGAAACATTTATACGTTTATATTTAGATAAGAAAATTTATTACCAAAAGTTATTAAGTATAAATATTCTAAATTATAAATTTAAATATATCTTTTTGAATTTAATTTAAATATTTTAAGAAGCTTTTTAACATTTATATTAAAATTATTGTATATAGGCGGATCAATATAGGAATATATAACTGAAAAAATATTTAAAAAAATATACAATAAAGCAATTAGTTGAAAAAATATTTATAATGTCGATTTTTATACTCGACATAATATAGACTAAAAAAGATAATTATATTATTTTTAGTCTAAACTTTATAACCCTAGAAAATATTAAAGAAAATAAATATATTTTGATCCAAATTTTGAATTCTATTTTTAAAAATGAAACTGAAAATAATTTATTTTGATTTTGCAACTGTACGCGAAGTATAAATTTTCAAGAGTAGAATATGTTTTTCGAAAAAAAAAAAAAATCGAATATTTCGAACATTTATTATTCGAGAATTTGTTCTTTAATAAATAATCGAATTTTTATAGTTATTATTAATTTTTCAGCATCTAGATTTTGTAATCTAGTAATCTAGGTCATAGTATCACCTAAGGTGTTCATAGAATCATTTAACTTGTTCATAGAATCACTTTATAAGTTCATTCCCATCAGTCCATCCACCCACGCTTTCGTCAATAACTCAAAAAAAAAGGGGCCTGGAATTTTGTATTCTTGATCTAAAAAGGAAAATTAAGCACCTGGATGAGCAAAATCGGTCAATTAGGTCCAATGAATTCATGACCCAACCTTCAAACAAGAGATTTACACAAATTCTTTAAAACAAACAGAAATTGTTTGCAACATTTTTGCGTATAGAGCTTGGATTTGTAATAATTTTAGCTCAAATGATTATAACAAACTGTAAGAATAATTTAACTTTGGCAGTTAATGTTTTCGTATCCAAGTTGACTCGTCTGGAATTTTTACTAGTAGGTGTGTGTAAATGACGTGAAATAAATGAATAAACATTAATAATTAACTTTAATTTTAATTACAGGATGATCTATAATTAATACTTATATAAGTAGAAGTAATTAAATAACTTACTTACTTGTTAAATTATTTATTAGAAATAAAATTACTTTAAAATGAATATTCGGAGTATAACAAGTTCTATTCTACTTTAGTTTGTGTTATATTTACTTTAGTTTGAGTTATATTTTGGTTACTACTTTTTAATCAGAGTAACTTCATTTTATCAATATTGGCCATAAATTACGTGAATTTCACCTCTATGTTTCAGTCTTTTGAATGGGTTCTACACTTAGAATCGTTCATCCACAACATCCACTCTTAATATCTGACATGCTAGAGTAAATTTTTTATATTGTTCTGTGATTGTTTCTTACATTTTTGAAAGCCTGTTGATGGTATCCAAACCGATGAAAGGTTATACATCACACGATCCTGTTTTCTTTCTACCATCTAATCTTCCAATAGGTTCGCTGACCTCTAGGATCAATGCTCATTTCGCATCATGGGCTCCCTTACTAAAAATTAATAGTACAATTCAAAGAATTTATCTATAAAATGTTTTCTTTACATTTTTTTTAAAGAAAAAATAAATATAAAGACTTATTTTTAAGTCAAATAAATGGTAGCGTGAAAATAAAATACTACAAACAGAAAATAAAAAAAATCAAACTTGGTCTCATGAACAATTTTCTTTGATCTGATAAGTGGTGTAAAACTTCAAATTAAAAATTCAAGTGTATATTTTTATTATTAGATACTTTACTTTCTTGAATAATTGATCAAACAAATCGTCTCTCTAGACAAATTATATCTTTTTACATGAAAATTATTATTATTTGTTTTTTGTAAACTTTAATCTAGCAGAAGAAAGATGCATTGACATATTAAATTTTTCTAGTTGAGTGAAATTGAATTAATGAAGAAAAAATTTGTTAAACATTACAATTTTCATATATTGAATAACTCTTAAGGCCGCATAGACACATGCAACGTATCGCCGTAACGCGTAATAGTAACTTTTGTATGGACGTGAACGAGCTACGTCGTGTAACAAATGTGACGATGTTACATCGCGTACCACAACTTGTTGGTAAATTCCAATTGCATCAAAAGATGTTGCTAGATGTGGTTACGAATAGTGTGAACTCAATAACGTAACATTTGCAAAGATGTAAATATTTTTCATTTTTATTTTAATTGTATTTAAGTATTTCGATATGGAGTGGAATGAATAAAATACAATACGATTTGTTTGAAATTTATCAACATAAACAAATACTTAAAGTCTGTATAACGTATAACGTATAGCAACATCTACAAACCATTGGCTTCGTAACACGTAACATGTAACAGTACAGATTTACGATACGGTGTTACGTTACGAACTAATGGTCCACGTGTGTACACTGCTTAAGAAGTGGAGGAAAATTTATCAATCATAATTGGGATTCTATGATAAAAATACATATAAAATAAAAGTATATACTTGAATTACAATTTGGATATGAGGTGAAAACAGTTTCTGCATTTTACTCACGAAAATATTCTATAAATGTAAGCTAACCAAGGAAAGTTCATTTGTTTGCGAAATTGTACCATGCGTGTACATACAAAATTTCATCAAAATCGAGTTAATGGCTCAGGATATTTCGAAATTTAAGTGCAATTTAGTAATTTATTTACTTATTATATATAGGTATATCTCCAGAATGGCTTGACCGATTGATTTGAAATACTACATTAAAAAATGTCATTTGGATTCTAGGTAAAAAAATGCAAAATAACAGTAAGCTGAATTTATTATTCTCACGGTCTTCTTTGATAACAAGATTCAAGAATAATTCGATTTTCGTCGATATCATAGATATCGCTCCGTGTACGATATGCCTTACATTTATGAACTATGTATATGTTATTTACGCTATTTACAATGCGAGTAAAGAGCACAGGATGAATGTATACTATAGGCACACATATAAGTAGTTACGCTCTATACGCGTACCGTGTATTTGTACAAAAGTGTAGTGTTTGTGTGGGTAAGATAAATAGCTTTTATTTAAGGTATATTTTCAAACATTCGTTTGATAATGATTCAGAATATTTTATAATTTTAATGTTTATTTTCATTTAGAAATTCTCTTTTATAAATACCAGTAAGTTTTTTTTTTGATACATTATTCTAAATTGTAAATTCCGTACCGAACTCTACTATTGGCCAATAGATTATAGGCCAGAAATAGTATGTCACTATGCTAGTTGCAGGATTTACAATACATATATATTGTTTACGTTTTATCAATTAAAAAAATGGATAAAATTTTGTTGAGCAAATTTGTCATTTGATAATAAAGACAAGAAGTACTACCTAGGAATACAAGTCAAGCCTGTTAGGAATAGAGTATATTAAGAGGGGAACTACAGCTACGTTCCTTTTTCCTAGACCTTATAGTCCTCTGAACCCAGTTCTTTAATACTCCATTACCCAAAGGCAAAGATTCCTGCTAGCACAAGGTAACTATTACATTGTTATTATGTTGTTTTTGGAGCCGGCTACTTCGTGTACCAAGCGACGATAGTGTGATCAATCAACCGCTTTTTTCTTGTGATCAATCAAATCGCTGCCTAGATTTGGTCCCGCAACCTACAGTCTAAGTAATCATATTCAGATAAAGGTAGTAAGGGTGAATTGAGCGTACAAAATTGTTTTTACAAAAAGTATCGGACCCCTCACCAAATCCAAAAAAATGCAATTTTGAAAAAAAAAAATAATTTAGACAGAATCTCTAGGATTTTTAACGAGCCTCGAATAACTTTACCCTGAAATAATTATCAAGGTTATTTCAAAGTCAACTTTATTTTTCAAAGTCCTTACAGAAGTGCTAACCCCTATCTTCGAACTCATTAATCCAAAATTCATAAAGACTAAACACATAACCAAACACATTTATTTTGGAAAGGGAGTGTCCGAAAAACCAAAGTTGTCCATGAAGTAATTTTGAAGGTCAAAGCTCAAAGTTAATATTACGATTAAGCTTTCCATTAGAAATGTTATAATTTTTGTGTCTATCATTTACTTTCGAAAATTTTTTGAGGACTTGAGTGAGAGTCAGATACTTAATGAAAACAATGCATATAAAAACTTTGATTTATGTTAGAAAATTTTAGAGGAGACAAAACAATTTATGTCTTCTACCTTGTAAGACAGATTTCCAAAAAATCATCAAGATGGTTAGGCAACATTAACTAGTTTAAAATAAATAAAATTTTCATATTCTGGAGATTTTATTAAATTAGTACTCCAACTGTTTTAAGACTTACGAATTTATTGTGTAAGTGATGTTCAGATGTTCTCAAATTATTTATTATGACTTAATAAACTTTAAACTTTTTTAATATTAAACATTCTTTCAGTATAATTTTTTCTTTCCCCGTGGCGATATTATACACTGAGACGAATAGCAAATGGGATAAAATATAGTATCGCCTTTTGAATTATTTACAATTACTAATATTAATAAAGTACATAAAACATGCAGATCCTAAAAACACGAAGAGTTTGTATTTATAGTAAATTTCGTGATTTTGAGTTAGAATTGTGACTAATCCAAGCAGTTTATAAAATATTTCAAACTACAGTTGTTTGATTATAAGAAATAATTTTTGTATCTGAACTATTCTTTTATTTTGGACCGATTTTGGACAATTACGATATGAAACTCATTTATTAGTTCTAGAATACGTCATTAAAATTTCAAATCGTTATAATTTTTTGACTTAATAAAGGGATTCTGGGAACACTCATAGTCAAATTTTTCTACCTTTCATATTTTCTATCGTTACAAACTAGACTAAATTTTATATAATCTCGTATATTCATATATATGCCGGATATAAGAAAATAACTCTCATAGTGTCAATAATATTATTGTGATATTTTTTTAATAAAATCTTTTACAACTATGTTTTTACTATTGAAATAGTGTTTATTGATTTTTCTATTGGCAAGTGTTCAACCGAGCTTTTATTTTGCTTACATTTTACTTGCGGAAAATATTATCAAGTTTTAAAACCTCACTGTGTATTCCAAAAAGGATTTTTCATTGTATACAAGATGTAATATAGCTAAAAATTGATTTAACTCAATTTACTAAACTTTAAAATTGATATTTTTAAATGAATTTTTAATTATGTAGTTTAGGAAAATTAGAAAGCTCGATTTGACCAGTTCGACAGGATGGTGATGACAGATTGTAAAGTTGCTCTTATAGTGATGTTCTAGAAAATCACTAGAATGTCTGGAAGGCACAAAAGAACAAAAGAAGTAACGTTGATGTAGGTATCAAATTACAGCAGAGTGGACGGCAACAAAACGGATGAATTAAACTGTGAGGGAGTCTTACACTCGCTCCAGGAATCGGAACTATATCCAGCAAGCACCATACCGCCACTTTTACTGATTGTTTGGAGACTATGAATAGAAAATCGAGGGATACGGTTCTCTGTTGGCAGTCTAAACAGCCTTGTATAATAACCCAAGGTCAGCCTAGCCTATTAGCTAAGAATGGAAATATAAAATAATTTAAGTCTGGGTAGTTACCAGACTAGGCTGAACTCAGCAGACTGAAGGATAATACCACCTATGACAGAGACGTCATATTGAGACATCTATTTTTCAGTTCAATCGAAATGGAGGAATACTAGATCAAACAATTAAAATAAAGTTCTATCCTGGTTTTCGTAATGATGGGTAGGTTAGTCAATGACCATAGGGTTAGAGGTAACAAGGTACAATAGGAGGTGAAAGAAGGGTTGCTTAGAAGTTGATAAAAAGTTCGAAGAAGACCTTCTGGTCAGGCTTTTGCAGCCCTTTACTATTTCTACTACTACTATTTTCATTAATCTTCCAAGGGCATGCAACAATGTTAAAATGTCCAGTTTTTCATTTTTAATGTTCAGCATGGCAAAATAATAAATTAAGCATAATTTAGTTTTATGAATTCATTAAAAAATTATAAAAATAACAAGAGTTACTAATATCATGATTAGGTACGAAAAGTTACTATTCATTTAAACACAGTTTTCACCTCCATATATTCGATTATGAGTTTTCAACGATGATGAGTTTTTACGTCTCCTTTCAGAGAAAAATATACATGGGTTGTTCAATAAGTTTTGTGGTTAGATAAGAGAGGGCGTTGCTACTAGCCTTAATTTTTTTTGTTACACTGTCCATATGAACGTGTGTGAAGTTTCATTTCAATCCACCAATTCATTCTTTCTTTACAAGCATTTAGTATCGATGTGATACAGTATTTTTTTACAATGGAAAAAATAAAGTATCTGGCAGCGATTAAATGTATATTTTTGGAAGGCTTAAAAGCAACGGGAATTTAAGAATGAATATTGAGGACTCTTCGTCTTCAATAAATATAGTAGAAACATGGGTAGCTGAATTTAAACGTTGTCTTAGAAAGCTTGAAGATGATCCAAGTCAAGGACGTCCAAAAACAGTAATAACACCAGAAGACGTAGAGAAAATGTAGGATATCGTATTGGAAAATTGCCTAGTAAATGGGTGAGATTTAGTAGAAGCTCTAGGCAAATCATTGGGCAGAAATGAGATTTCAGAAAGTTGCGTGCAAAATGAGTGCCGTATTAGCTAACAATGGAACAAAAACACATTCGGATGCGACTTTCTCAGCAACGAAATGATAGAGTAGATCTTGTGCGTCGATTCATTACTATGAATGAGACTTGAGTCTATCAACAAGAGGCTAAAGAGTCATGTACAGGACAATGCATCGCGTCTCACAGACTTCCATCTATTTCCAAACCTAAAAGAATTCATGGGTGGAAAGCGTTTTTCATCAAATCATGAGGTTATAACAGCTGTAGAAGCATATTTTGCAACCCTACCAGATTCTCACTTCAGGGATGGAATTCATAAATTGGAATCTCGTTGGAACAAGTGTTGGAACAATGTTCAGGGAGACAATACTTAATAATAAAGTGTATTTCAAACCATAAAATTGTGTTTTTCGTATCGAACCGTAAAACTTATTGAACAACCTTAAACTAAAAATGACTTTTAATTATTGCAAAATTTTTTTTTTCAAAAATCTAATTACAAGACTTTGGAATACGTCGTTTATTTACACTCAGTATATACAGGTTATGAGGAGATCAGACAAATTTTATTTTTATTTATGTTTTATTTTTTTTTTTTTGGCTTCAGCTACTTTCAGCCATATAGCCATTAACAAAAGGGGATAATTATTTTTATTCAACAACAGTACACAGTACTGCTAGGTGGCCACCCATCCAAATACTGACTGTAACTGTTGCTTGCTTAACTTTATTGATTGGTCAAGGTCTGTAATTACGTTACGTCAGTCGGGGGTCTACAAATTTTAATAAACAACCTTAAACTATTAACACCCAGTACATACAGGTTATGAGGAGATCAGACAAAATTTTTTTTTTATGTTCATTTAATTAGATTTGCATATATGATCTATTTTTTCAGCTGTTCAATGATTTTAATTTCTCATAATATTTTCATTGAATATATATATATATATATATAAATATATAAACTAACTAAAAAACTTTATTATGTATATACCAAAAATTTTTTCATCATAATTATATAAATATTTATTCAAATTTTATTATATATTTTGGGTGTTATAAAAATTTTTATGTTATATTTTAAATTTGTTGATTTTAAACGTATAAAATATACGTTTTTTTTATTTTGTGAAATTTTAATTTGACCGCATGCTTTGCATTTCGACAAATCATTACCAATAATTTATCTATTATAATGTATGAGTAATTTGTGATTAAAATGTAAAAAAAAAAAGATAGAAAGAGTTCATTAAATGAATATCCTGTATCTGCTTCTATAATTTAATATCCATGATTGACATGTTTATAATTATTGATATTATTATTACACATTTTCGAATTATATTTCCTTCAAGGATATATTAAAAAGATAACAACTGAAGTTAACAAGATAACAAAAAAGAAAAGTGAAGAACACAACTAACAGAGTTAATTGTTTAGATACTCGACATGTAAATTTCATTGTTTGGATTATTATTAATTAGCATGCATAAATATATATATATATATATATATATATATATATATATATATATATATATATATATATATATATATATATATATATATATATATATATATATATATATATAATTAATTCTATTCTGTAGCCAACTTCATCATGTCGTAATTATGGGATCGTGCGTGCGCAGCTTATAAGTTCATTCTCATCCAAACGCGCCAAAAGAAGTATAACTTCAATAACCAGATCCATGTTCGTGAAGTAAAGACGCTTCAAGTAATAGAATATATTCATAATTAAGCCTAGCCCTCGGTTATTATCTGTGAATGTGTGATTAGAAATTGTTACATTACTTCTGAATAGTACCAAAATGATATGATTCTCTACCCATTACAGAAATATCACCTCGCAAGATATTGATAAATGTTTTTTACGTAACTCGATTACAGTAGTTTTTATTACAATTTGTTTTCGGAAAAATGATAACGTAAAGCTAAAACTAGTATTTTTTTAACAAGTACGTATAAAAGATATTTAATACGAAGTAATAATTTTTTATTCTATGGTAGAACACTCGTAATCAGCCAACCATAATTTAAACATAAAACAGTTCATAGATAATGAATGGTATTATAATTTAAGCTTTCTGGGTTTATTCTATTTTTAGAATAAGAAGCAGCTTGGCCTTATCAAATTACGATATTTACACATAAAGTGTAAATATTTACTACTATATCTCTGTTCTCTTTAGTGACATATATGCGGTAGTAGTGAAAACAATTAATATCCGTTTCTTTGGTTAAAATTGATTCAAAAGGTTTGATCTACTCCAACAGACCTATCGTTCAGTATTCATTTCATAGTACAATAACATCATCCAACAGGGGTTGAAGATTTCGCTCAATTTAATTGCTTAAATTTTAACCAAAAATTGCCAAAAAAATGCCTAAACTTTTGTTGTTAATATTGCATTCTATTTAACGATATAGTCTGAAATGGCCACGAAAAATTGTGCATAAAATTTGTATATTCTATAAAGGCAAACTATTTTAAAGGCAAAGAATCGGTTATTATGTATTCCACCATATATTATTTATTACTATGGGTTTTCAAGATTTTGTATTTCGTTTGTCTAAAGGTATCTATTTATCAATCTATTTATCAATTCGAACACTTAGTTCGATTTTGATGAAATTTACTAAACATGTTTATCGCATTTTGGCTGTATGTTTTTGGGTTTTATTGAGTGATATATTATTTATTACTATGGGTTAACAAGATTTTGTATTTCGTTTGTATACAGGTATCTATTTATCAATTCGAACACTTAGTTCGATTTTGATAAAATTTACTAAACATGTTTATCGCATTTTGGCTGTATGTTTTTGGGTTTTATTGGGTGATCAGCTGCCTCCCAAATGCTTTACGCTAACGTAGAGCTTTATCATCAACCAATTATGGTAATAATTGCGATAAGGCGTATATTTTCATAAAACAAAATTTAATTCTTCCTTTAGGAAAACCTACAAAAATATCAATTAGAGTCAATATAAAATCTAGAAAATTTTACATTACATCCCCACCCTATTTTGGGGAAATTATCTAAAAAACTAAATTTTTTGTCTACGATGTGAAATGATATGAGGAGATGTGTTTTACATTCAATTTTCTCCTCGGATTTTATAAATCCCACATCTTTAGGATCCAAGGTCACTAGAAACAAAATACTCGTGGAATAAAAAAATGCAACGACCTGAATGTACCACACTTACTTAAAATTCTAAAATACACTTATTTTATGGTGTATTTTATAAATTTTTCAGTTTAAAATGAATGTTTTAGGTAGATAAATTAAATTAATTCTGATAAACAACTGATAAACAACAGCATAACAACCGAGTATTTAATATTTTTAAATAGATAAAAAAATGAAAATAGGTAAAAATGTCGCATTTTTTTTATTCCACAAGTATACATATTTTTCGTATCGATTATCTCGAGAACAAATAATGATATCCACGTATAATTACGTACCTGAATACTTTCCAGCAAACTCGGTCCAGTTATTTTTTATTGAGGATAAAAAAGCTACAAGACAAAAAATGCTCATATTCGTAAATATAAACAAATTGTTTTCTTTATTCTTTTCATTGGGTAGTTAGTGGTGTGAACCTTGTGGGTCGCATTTTAACCACTGTTTTTTGATTGAGGTCTTCTGCAGCTCACATAACTGCTACTGTTATTAAATAAGTATTTGATAATGACCTATTAATAAAATGAGCAGGAATGGAAATTAATAATTTTGTAGTAAATATGTTTTAGTTGTGTAGTAGTAATACATATACAATATAATCAGTAGTCACATTATACTAAATAATTGGTTACTAAAACCACATTTTAATATAATTGAAAGGTGGGATTTAAATAATATATAATGTGTACCTGTATGTCAATGTGTTGTGTAAAGGGTATTTATTTAATAATAATAAAGTAATTCGCAATTTATAAGTATTTTAACTTGAATCCTCATCCGTTTATCGCATTAGTTTTAATACACACAAAATAATTCACATAATATGTTCGAAATACATGAATCGACTTTAAAATCAATCGGTCAAGCCGTTAATGAGATATAGTTTTTTAAGTAAATTAAATATATTCGATAATGGATTTTTTCACATTAATGCTGATATACTGTCAACCATTCATTCGATTTTGATGAAATTTTGTTAGTAGATGCATGCTGTAATTTTACGTCAGTGATTTGGATTTTGTTGGAAGTGATTATTCTGAATAATGAGGGGAAAATCGTAAAACAATTATTATACGTGTGGAATTCAATTTATTGTTACCATGGATACAGAATTTTTACTGCTGTATGCAACCAGCATAAATTCTTTTTGTGTGATATATAATCACCAAAAACTTGTTTAGCCTAATTCCCCCCATTACTGGAATTTTTCTTCAGATTTTGAAGCTTTACTGAACCACAAAAATTCCTCATTTAAGTGATATTTAACCTCTTAAAGTGTGTTTTGGTTTTTTTCGTTATTTTGTCTCGATAAGATAAGTAAAGGCGAATTTGTTCTCAATCTATTAAGAACCTAAAATGAGGTCAATTGAAGGATGTTAGGAAGGCTATCAACTTGACTTTCGACTTGGCCTCATTTTTCAGGTTTAGAACATGTTATGCCCAATGGTAAATTTATCCCACTATAAAGTTGGAAAGATATCTCGGGCGTGTGAAGTCACATGTACGACTGGCACACTACACAATTTATGAGCTTGACGCTTTGAATTTTGAGGCAGCAATGTATGAAATATTGTAAACACGTATATAGCAAACCTGTATGAATATATTTTGTATATTTAAACAATGTTCATAATTTAGTAACAGTTTAAATATTGATCATTAAGGGGTTTTGGATGGCAGTTTCTCAAAAAATAGTTATCTAAAATTAATGAAGTTTGACATGTTCAATCTTGATGAAAATGGAGGGCGTGTGGAAGAGATACCTTAGATAAATTTTCGGCAAGGTAAATATCAAATTTTGATTTAAAAATGTTGTTTTTATGAAAAACTTCCGAGTTTCGTTTTCATATTAGAATCACAAATTAAGTTATTTAGATAATATTGATCATTAAGAAACGTATGCAGACTAATCCACTTTCAATATAACTTGAATACTCATTACCCATAGATTACTGTTGCATTGTTGTTGGTGTACTTATGATAAATTGTAATTGGTGTAATATTACTATTACTATGTGTAACTATGTGTTGTAATATAATGTATGACTGATGAGAGATAGATATTACATTATACTACTAGCAGTATAGAGAAGAGTATTGTTTGTGTTTGTTAATATTACACCAAATAAATAAGGACTTAAAATAATTACTCTTGTTGTAATAATAATTATATAATGACACAACAATGATAATTACTTAATTAATCAAATTTTATAATTTATTAGCTTTTATTCCGAAACGTTAATCAACGGGTGGCTTTAAAATTCGGATACAGAAATTTTGATTTTACTTCCGAGTTGTGTCTATGGATATCGGAAGTATTATGTGCTCCTTTTTTATATGTGTCGATGTTTTAGAACTTCCTCAGGAAATGTTTTTGATTTCGTTCTTGCCTGGCCTGTCGATCTGTGTTACTTATTCAAACGAACCATTTACTCCAAAACGAATATTTGAAATTTCGGAAATATTGTGTATTCCTGTTTTATTTATATCGCCGTTTTGGAATTACCTGAAATTTTTTGATTTCGGTCTGGCGAACTATTGATCTGCTGGCCTGTCAATATGTGTTACTTATACAAGCGCACGATTTACTCCAAAACGAATATTTGTAAATTTGAAGTAAACAATAGTGAAAGTATTGGAGATCGATGGTCCCTCTTTCGAAACATCTCACTTATCAATTTGTCGTTCCGATGATACAGCACTTAAATTTGACTCTCTTTTATTCACTTAAGATAGCTGGGTCGAAGAATGACTTTCATAGGATTTTAATCAAACTTTTTGTGATTGTTCTTTAATTAATAATAAAAAATGAGAGCCTTGTCCAATTGAAATTGGCCTATCAAAAGTTGAGAAGTTTTTTAATTTTAAGATGAGTTCTTAAGGAAAAAGTCTTTTTTATAAGATTTTTTTCACATAAAATAAAAACTATTGTACAGTAATCAATTAAAATTTCATATATTATAGAACGAAAAGTTTGGAATTATATAAAAAAAATTCATCATCATCGTCAGCTTCAAGGAGTAGGCATAATGCCTGTTCCGGCTTCATTGGTTCATTGGTCGGTCCACCGTTTCCTCTGTCGTCCTCGATTTCTTCTGCCCTTCGGGGTGTATTCAAGGACAGCTTTGGGGAATCTTGTCACTGGCATGCGCTGTATATGATTTTTCCATTTAGTACGGTATACTTGTACTCTATCACATAAGTTGAATATCTTCAATTCTTTCCTAATATCTTCATTCCGGATCTTGTCGTTTTATTGATCTTAGATGTCTCATTTCTGTCGCTTGGATTCTACTCAGATCCTGGGTCCCCAAGGTCCATGTCTTTGAACCATATAGAATTTAAGTTGTGTTTCTTTTCGTGTTCTCGTTTTGATGGTTTTTCTAAAGGTTCCACAGTAATGTTGGAATTTGTGAAACTTCGGTTGAATCTCGTTCTCGTATTCATAAGTGAGATCACATCCTAGGTAGGAAAAGTGTGATACTTGTTCTATGACTTCATTTTCAATGTCAATTTTTGTGTGAATAGGTTCTTTTCTTTTAAAAGTCATAGATTTAGTTTTGTTTTTTTTTTTAGATTAATAATTAAAATAAGTAAGCATTTAAATGATTATTTCCATTTGTTTATATACTATAGCGAGTGAGTGTATGTATAAATTGTATATAGTATGTGTTAGAGCTATAGTCCGTTATAAAAATATAGCTATCACTCTTGGTACTGTATGTGTGTTATACATACGTAAAATAATCACTTTTATAAAATAAAAATTATTGGCATTTTCAATAAAATTTTTAAGATAATGTTTGCTTAGCTTACATTACTGCTAAATTGTTTGTTATCATAAGTAAGACAAAATTCCAAAAACAAAATAAGATCCGAGGTTTTTTTTTCTGCCGTCGTTGTTTATTTGATAAAGAAAATATTATATATAGTTTAACATTTTCTGAGATAATGTATCAATTTGACTCGCCTTCATGTACATAATTTTACGATACTTTGTATAGGTAAAAGTTTGGAAGAAGGTTATACGAAGATAGTTTGTTAATTGATTATAGTATAAATTGAGCGTGAAATTATTAAAGTTTATTATAAAATTTACGTTAATTATTATATGGAAATTTTTTAAAAGTTTTTTTATATATTATTTTGATTTTTTGTTGTTTTAATTAATTAATTTTTTGTGTGTAGATTCCATTAAATCTGAAGCCCATGCATAATTATTTCTATTTTACTTATTCGATCATTATACAACTTGACAACCCTGCAATTTTTGAGGTGAAAACTTTACAAGCTAAAAATTTTACATTGAAAAATAGATGTGCACATTTCCTGTAAAATTGTACCAAAGGATTATTTTAAGATAAAATTTGATTTTTTGTGTAAAAAGACCGGTAGGTCATTACTCTAAAACTAATAATTTTAGTATAAACAAGTGAAAATGTAGACAACTAATAGAGTTAATTGTTTAGATACTCGAGACATGATTGCATGTTATTGTTTAAGCCATTTATTTTAATTAGCATTCATAAAATATATCACAAATATCCAGTCTATACAGTTATATATGTATAATAATAATAAGTATTGTTATTACCTATATTTCTAACATTTTACGGAAAAATGGTTCAAACAAAAGTTGTTTGTTTTGAAATATTTTTTATATTTAAACTTTCCATCAATCTCTTATAGTTTAAAAGTTGGGTCAAGTTGGACCCAATGGACTGATATTGTTCATTGACCAACTTTTTATGCCTAAAATACGTCACCAAAATTTCAGGTCGTTATCTCTTTTTGTTTAGACGGACAGGACGGACAGTCGGAAATGGACTAATTTGATGTTTCTATGAATACCAATAACAAAATTTTGATTGTGCAGTAAATATTAGGTAGTGTTCTAAACTTTAGGCTAAAATTAATATACTACGACATTTTATGTATGTCAGGTATAAAAAGTTTAAAACAAAAGTTAAATGCGATACAAATTGTACTGAAATTAGTAGCTGACTCATATATTTCTAGAAATTTGACATGATTTAATAAAATATTCTCGTTCTATTTCGAATGTTGATGTTTTTTGATCTTTACATTCTTACGATCATTTTATATTAAAATCAGTATAAAGAACTGTACAATTTCATTAACCTAATTGCGTTTCCATCAACGTAACAAATTAACGTTCAGCAAAAGAAAAAAAGAAATATTTTAAGCGCTCTTTTCATTGTGAATACACACAGTACGACATCTTTCTTTGTCATCTATAATATATAATAAATTATTCTCAATAAACAGGTGTTCATATCGATTTTGCTCAATATTTGCATTATATTTATTTAAGTATACCAGTGGTTTATAAGATTTTGTTACCTGTTAATTACGCTTGAATAAGTTCATAAGCTCATTAATGACTTTGATTATTTTATTGTATGTTCTTTACAGTTATACTATTTTGATGAGAAAACTTAATTATGGTACTATCCCTCTAATATCGTTACAAAATTAATATAAGTAAACTTTGGACTTCTCAGCCCCAAGGTAGCAAAAGATAATAACTTACGCATAATATTGTTTTATTAGGAGAATATAGCTGTCTAAATCTCCGCTATTTAAATTATGTTCCTGAATTTTGTAATATGAGTATAAAATATGGTACAAGTTAAATTTTTCAAATGTGAAGCAAAATTAAGCTAACCAACGGGATTTTTGGAATTTTGATTATATATTAATAAATTTCGATTTTTTCCCCAATTTCCTAGATCAAATTTATTGTGTATTTTATAAATACGTATTTTGACTACAAAGTAGTCATCATCAGTGAATTAGCTAGTTGTAATGATTCTCTGAGGAGATGTTACTCGTTGCTAATACTACCTCAGCATATAACTCTGACTATGCTTTGGTCTGGGTATACAACTTTTGGGGGGTTGATGTATTCCATATCAACCAAAATATTTTTCATCATCCATACATTCACACAAATGATAAGCCGAAATTAGTCAAAATGTATGTGAATTCTCCTTCATTCCAGATGGATATTATATAATTCTCCCCATGATTACAATACTTCCTATATTCTTGATCAAAGATACCTGAAACGATTGTTTTAGATTCACTGTAATTATTCCGCTGTACATAAATAAATGGTTTATATGTTTCTAATGTTTTCCTCCATTAACATTTATTTACTTATTATATCTAATATTAAATATGATTACACAAATAATGAAAACGGAAACACAAGACTATACTCTTTTACCTGTATTGATAAATGTAGGTACATCACATCATTACTAGTAGTTCTGTGAACTGTAAACCTAACTCGGAAGTAAATAATAATGTGTATAAATAATACCTAGACCAAATTTAAAAGATATCGGATATAATCCAAAACATGACCAAAATGGTGAATCGTTTTCGTTAGTCCACTGATTACGCATTCCCTGTGTGATCACATTAAGGCTTGTTTTAAGACGGTTCTATTTTTTGTAAATATATAATATGTAATGAGTCGTATTGCATACTATAAATAATAGTGAATATTGTACAACCAATCAAATTGTAGAATACAAATGTTCACGTGAAACTTTTGTTTACAAATAATAGACTTATGAAAACGATTAAACTTTTTATAGTTAGATAGATTGAATATTATATATAAATATTATTAAAGAGTATTCTACGGTTTTTCGAATAAAATTTTTCAATTTTTTGCCCCAATTTCCTAGATCAAAATGTTTTGTATTCTATAAATATGTATTTCAACTACAAAGTAGTCATCATAAGTATGAAGCTAGTCGTAATAATTCTCCAAGGAGATGCTACTCGTTGCTACGTTGGTGTCGGTTTGCATAAACGTATTTTGATATATGGGCAATATATACTTTCCAAGTATCTATCAAATTGCTACGTCAACCAATCAGCTTTAATTACGCGTTTAGTGTTCGCTCAAGTATATTAAAGTACTGGACAACGTGGTTTTGACTGTTAAAAAATCTCAAAATAAAAATTTGCTAAACTAAAATTGAATTATAAAATTAAATAATTTTAATTTCAAATTTTGTTTCAATTCTAATCATTCATCCTTTATTTTGAAATCTTTATTAAATTGGATGATCCACTCACGGTTAGACCCAATCCTTATAAAGAATTTAATATAGTAGTAACAATAATTTTTAAAAATTTGTTATAACGAAGATCCTGATGGCCCAATGGGGTTCAAAAATTATTTATACAGTAAATTTCATGAATTACATAAACTCTTTTGTCCTAAATAATAAAATATTTACCACTCCCCTTTATCGTAATTGATTTATCTAATATATATTATAATATATATTGGACTTCCTGAATGTAATAAACATGCCTAGAAAATTTGATTAAAATTGGAGTACGGGTTCGAAAGTTACAGCGGAACATACATGCATAGATAGACACAGACGACGAACGAAATGTAAAATTGTAGACCTCGCTACGTTCGTTCAATTATCGTATCGTTGATATCGTAGATGGTACATAAATTTATACACATCGTAGCTACACACACATGTACGTATACTACGTCTAAACATAACTTTATTAATAAATTTATTGAAGGATTCAAATATTATTAATTGACTTTGATTTGCAATTTTACCTATACTTACAGTACCTGTTCAGTTATAAATGGTAGCTGTTGTCATACTTAAAACTACCCAGAGTCGTACAAAGTGACTCGATACGATACGGATGGAATCAATGTTTACATTACCTATATATAGGTTTAATAAATTCCTGGAGTTACTTTTACCATTCTATTTCCATTTTTTTTTATTTTACAAAAATTATAAAATAGAGCTATTGTAATCGGGTTGGGAACATCAATTATTGTCCATCGAAAAATTATTGTCAAAAAGTTTAAAGTATTAAAGTGTTTAGAATTCGAAATAGGAATCGCCTTGAGATAAGAAATTTACGGGTAAATATATAAAAAAACAACAGGTTTAGGTGCTACCTTCAAGGTTCATACAACGAACCACAGGCAGGCAACGTTGGTTTTGGGTTCTAGTGACTTCAAACAAATATGCTAAAATTTGGGATTCTTTAAATCGACCCCATAACAAGAACTTTATTGGGAAGAGGAAATCTACAATTAAAAGTACGAAACAAGAAAATATTATTGCTCAAAATTAAGTAAAATGATGTTAAGAGGATAGCTGAGGTTGCAAGCCACCTAATCGAAAGAGTTGTTTGTACTTATATGTGTTGAGTATAATTTCAAACAGGAATATTTTGAAATTATTAATTTATTTCCCGTTCCCTGTTTACAAATTTAAAGACACCTACCATATAACAAAAGCGTCCTGCCACTAGCACTCCCTATTGGCTAGCGCCCGGGGAAGCGTGTGTAGAGCTTACGTCTAGATCGGTGCCTGATGCGATAGAGATATTTTCATGCAAGCTGAAGTTTTGGAATGTCTAGTGAATGTTTTTAGATATTATTTATGAAAAGTGTATGTTCAGAAGCGAGTTATTACATAAACTGTTATTAATAATTGGAACTTTTAAAAAGAAAGCAAATTTTTAAAGTCTTTTGGAATCATGAAATTTATTTATTTTTTAAACACTTTCCTAAATAGGTAGTAAAAGTTAAAAAACGAATTTTCTGAAGAAATCTTCTTATTATTAAATTAATTAAATAAAAAAATAAATAAATAAAAAATTATCAGAAAAAAACAGAAATGTTTACCTTCGGGGATAGTGCATAATTTACAAGATAGCAATGGTAGGCTTTTGTGGTAGACTTGATACGATTTTTTTCACTTAAAAGCAATTTATATTTTAAAATTTTGTTTTCTCATATGGAATATGCATACAACATACAGTGGAAACTGTTTCATGTCTTTGAATACCTTTGAATTATATGAAATGTCGCAATTCGTAAACGTCTCTTCGCCTAAAAATGTGAATAGTAAGAGTATATAGTATGTATTATAGGTACTGTTCGTTAATAAAATAAAGCTACAGTTTCGGAACTACTAAGGCAGGTATTATTAGTATTTTTTTAAACGAAAAACTTTTTAAAAAAAGAACCGCCATCAAAATCCAAAAAAAAAAAAAAAAAGAAATGAACTCAAAAACACAAAATAATTTAAAATTTTTCCCTGTTAACAATTACCTCTCGCAGTCGATGCCAACCAATTAATTTTTTTGCTAAGAATACCAACTTCTATAGGTAATTGATCAAAAGAAATAAATCTTTATTATTTTTTACTTTTTAGTTCATTTTTTTGAAGGCGGTTCTTGATTGTTTAAATTTTTTTACTTTTGAATGTTGTATACAACCACGAAAAATTTTGCATTTAAATGCAATTTAATCATTAAAAATTGTTTTGCCCGCCCCTTCTACCCTCTTAGGAACCTCAGATCAAATTGAAATGGGACTAAAAATTCAGAACCACCTCCTTTTTGAATTCGGTTAAAAATAGATTTTAAGTGGACTGTCGTGGAAATAAACGTTGTCATAGTTACAGTTTTACTGTAATCGAACTAATCCATTGGATTGAGTGCTATTTTCTATAGTAATATAATGTTACTACAATATTTCGTTAATATTTTAAAACTTTAAAAGCTTTCATAAGTCATTGGAGATTTGTTTCGCTACATTGACGATATTTTAACAAATTAAGCTCAAGGGTGCTTTTTATTAATTTTTTTTGTTTTTGGATTTATTTATTAGTAATAAAACTATGATATCGTTTTGTATTTATACAGTTTTTATGATGTCCATAGTCAAATGTGTGTAAAATTCGAGTATACTCAGAAGAAAATTTATCAATGGACAATTTGTACCTCCAAATATCAAAAGCCGTGTCTTTGAATTTAACTCATTGCCAAATAAATTGAATTTAACATTTTTGCTAAATTATACCCCCAGCCTCTTCCCTCACAGCTTGATCCGTCTGTCCTTCACAAAGTGATTCTTGCCTTGATTTAAGATTAAATTCACACAGTGTAGTTAAAGACCAGAGTAGAAACCTAAAAAAATGATAAAAAGTGGAAAAATTTTTGGTGGGATGAAACCCATTGGAAACGCAGGGCGATCTGAGTTCGGGAAGTAGGAAAGGGTGAGTTTTTAAGGGTAAAACACGGTTGATTTCGATTTTCGGCAAAACTACAAGTCCTACGGAAAAAAGTTAAAAGGTAATAAAAAGACCTACAACTTCTGTAATTAGACTTTTTTCACATAACCTCAAAATTTTTCGATTGAAAATTAGGGTGCTTTTTCGATATTTATTAAAAATAAGGTAAAAAATAAATATTTTAAATCAAAAAAATTACAGAGCATTTGGAACATAAAAAGGTACGTTTTCATGGAAACAAAATTTTTGTGTAAACGATAAAAAAACTAAAAACTTTTATTTGAATTTTCCACATAAATTTTGAGGTTATGTGAAAAAAGTGTGAATAAAAAAGTTGTGGATCTTTTATTACCTACATCACATCCATTTAACTTTTTTCCATAGGGCTTGTAGTTTTGCTGGAAATTCAGATAAACCGAATTTTACCCTTAAACACTCACCCCCCCCTACTTCCCGAACTCAGATTGCCCGTAATTCATTTTTCCTTTCATTTTTATCATATTATCTTCCGTTTCCAATTGGTTTCATTCTCCTATAATTTTTTTTTTCAAAAATTATCTACCCTGGTATATTATCTTATCTAGATATAAATTCTTTGTAGTATCCTTTCGAAGCATTGGTCCGTCTCACTCGTGATCATAAAATGGTTATCTACTTAAAGTTAAATACCAAAGCAGTCCTATTTATTTGATGACTTAACTACAGTGAAACGTTACCAGGATTAACTAGTAAAATATACCAATTAAATATTCATTTTTTCACTGTCCGATTTTCCTCTATCCAATTATGTAAAACGAATCGATAAGTTTTTATTTAATAGCATTTTTTAATGCTTTTCATTGGAATTGAACGTGATTATAACGTGATAATAACTTGAATAATTGAGTATTAATAAATTGAATGTTAAAAAAAAAAAAATGTTTATTCCATTTTCAATTATATAAAATATACGAATAAAAATATATTATTAAATATAATAAATAATCTTTTATATAATCTTGTTTAAAAAAAAACACAACTATATGTATATATAAATGTATATTAGAAATTTAAATCAATTTATAAAAATAAAAATATGAACTAGTTTATATATTCATATCCGTTATATGCCCGCTTCGCCAAACAATTCCTACTCTAAAGAAAATGTAACCAATAATTGCATTTCTGTCTTCTATTGCAACTAAATGTTATGTATCTAAAGAGTATTTTCCGATTAGTGTTGACGGCCGTATATCTCAACGTGCGTTTGAAAGATGCCATTTGAGGTGACATTTTTTCTTAAAGAGAGTATTGTTAGTCTTTGTTTATTCTAATAATCATTGACATTTTTGAGGAAATACGCAATGAGATACTTTTTGACGGCCAAAACGCATTGCGAACATGTAGAGAAATTTGTGCTTTATAAAGTGAGGGTGATGTAACTGGTTGTATCGTGGGTACGTGGTTTGAAAGTTTCTGTAGTAGACATTTGGATGTAAAATATTTTCACTCTGGCTGATCTTTCACTGAAAAATCCGTTTTGAATGTGATCGAGATAGATTAGCATACAAACTGTCATCGTTGGGCAATCGCTAGATATGAAACATTCGATGAATGGGTGCCACAGGCTCGTTCTAATATCTATCGAGAATACTTTAGATCGTTTTGGAAATTTCTTGAGTTGAAATATTGCCCAGACTCGCTTTTCATAATTCCTGGAAAATTAGAAAATGATATTTCAAAATCACTTCATATGAGGTAACATAATTTTATCACGTAAAATATTATTTCGAATCGAGTATCGATTATCGTAGAATACCGTTGAATAAAATTATAATTCATGAAATTATCATATCGGTGGAAATGTTTTTTTAGGTATAACCTTGAGATTGTGAGCCGCACCAAATAAAATACAGTCTTAACCGCAAAAGTCTTAAAAAATGTTTATCGAGAAGGGCACTTGTGTCCGGTAACGCGGGTACTGCTTTTATTATACTTTATAAGAGAAGCGGTATAAAATTAGGTTATAACAATTATTTTTATACTCGACATATATAATATAGTAGTCCAAAGTTTGTAACTCTACCTAATATTGACCGCACAATCAAAATTTTGGTATTTTGCTGTTCATAAAAACACCAAATTAGTCAATTTCCGAATGTCTGTCATCACGATAACTCAAAACCAAAAAGAGATAACGAGCTGAAATGGTGACGTATTCTAAATATCAAAAATTCGTGAGTGAGCATAATCAGTCCATTGGATCTAACAGGTCCTTGACCAAACTTTTAAACTATAAAATATATAATAAAAAAAATGCTTATTTTTTTGAAACAAACAACTTTGAAAGTTTTTTTTCCGTAAAATGTTAGGATTCGCCACAATTTACGCTCAAATATTTTTGCTATTGGTAATTACAATACATATTATTATTATTATTATTATAGAACTATATATAACTGTATAGACAGGATATTTATAATATTTTATGAATTCTTAAATAATTCAAACAATGATATTCAATCATATGTCGAATATCTAAACAGTTAACTCGGTTAGTTGTAGTTATCCTCACTTGTTTTTAATAATATTTCCGTATAATATTAAATCGACCAGCCTGTATATAAATATGTAGAGGATATTGTTATATAAATATTATTATGTATGTATCATCAAATTGATATTATTCAAATATAATACCTATACCTTGCTTGCTATCCATTTGCTAAATTTAGCACAATGCTACTATTTATATAATGAAACTATAAATATTAATAAATTTTCATTTATTTGATAACAAAAAATAAAGATGAAAAAAATTGATAAAATGAAATGGATAAAATAAACCATATAATGAAGGGTTACATTGTATGATTTTCTGATCAAAAATTATGTGGTCACATATAAGTATAAAATTTATCATAAGACATCAGATCTTCCGATTAAAAAAAGGCTGTTTGACTAAATTTTGGAAATCATTTTAAATAATTCACTATTTCATATTAGGCACAGTACATTGATATTTCTGATTGATTTCTAATGTTAAAGTTTCAATTTTCGAAACAGCTCGAAAAAGTTTGTTTCTGTCTTAAAATGTCTGAAATTTATATTCAGAAGTTTTTACATGTTTTTCAAAATTTACTTTTTGGAAAAAAAATTATAACTTTTAAAATATTGATCAAAACCCAAAAATTCAAAATTAACGGTCTTAAATTTATACTCAGAAGTTTTTGGGGTCTCTTAATATGAATATACTGTTTAAAAGATTTCTCAATGCAGATGAAGGCCAGGGTGCTCAATGTAGAATTTGTCTTTTGAAATTATGCCTCATTATTCATTTCTTAGGGGTTTTCGGGGTAGGTTCAGAATCCTATTATGTATTGATAATGAGAAACTTAATTTTTTGTTTTTAGTCATAGAATTTTGAATAAAATTAATTTCAAATTTTCCTTTCATCTAATTTCTGCGTCTCAGGTTCAGACTTTGCTAGCTTTAAAGCAAAATTGGCAAAATTGAATTAATTGTGATCATTGCAAAGGAATTAGTAACGCAGTAATTAATTAGCTTCAAATTGAAATAATTCAACAAACTATTTTGTCATTTTTGCTATTAAATTAAAATTTGCTTACAGTTTTAAATCTACTGCTTTTAAAATTTCCGTAATTTTACGAACGAAAAATCGTGCCAGAAATTTTCTTTTTTATTTAAAAAGAAATTAATGGAAGTTTTATCAAAATACATCTTCCACCATAAAATAGATATAAAAACAATATTCTTTAATTATAAATTTCACTAAAATCATGCCGCTAGTAAATCCATCACTGACTGAAAACTGTTTTGTATACAAACCAAATAGCAGGCAAACTTTATTTTTTTCTTTACGCAAACTTTATTTTTGTCTTAACGAATGCAAAAAAATGCATCTCAATCCGTCTTACTTCATCATAATAACTGGTTAGAAAAGTGCCAAATTTCCTCGACTATTTGCAAAGAATTCTACAGCAATAAATATACATTCAACTAAAACTGTGGGAATACTAATTAGAATGGTGCCTAATTCCTTCTTACAAACCACTGTAAAATATATTTCGTAAAAAAGAATATTTAAAAATAATAATAAATAAATAAAATAATATTTTTATAAATAACATTCATGTCTTTTTTTAAATTTTATTTAGGTCATGGTTGAAGAAGGTAATAATAATATGGTTTTAGGGACTTTAATGATTGATAGCCTTGCAGCGAATAAAATATTATTAAAAAAAAAAGAAAACATACTTGGAAATACTATAATGTTGTTGTTATTTTATCATTTTCTAAGAATTATGATTATCTTAGAAAAATCAACTACGGTTCATTGTACGTATAGATAATATTTATATTAGTGATGTAACGGATCGTTGTCGATTCGGTAACGCAAACGAATAAACAGTGTCCAGATCCGTGGATACAGATACGTATACGGATTATCAAAAACGGATACGGATTATCGGAAAACTTAATTTTTCCACTTTCAATCAGTATAATTTTTTTGAATCTCCATAAAATGTGCTTGTTCTGAATCGATCCAGGTAATATGCATAATTTAAAAAAAAGAAATTCGTGTCCAGATAAAGCAACAAGCATTGGATTACATTTATATATTGCCTTTCTCAAGTTCTTATGGCGAGTTTCTTTCTCTAATTGCAGTGATAGTTTTGAGTCCAAATATCTCAAGTTCTAAAAAACGTAAATGATTTTGATCTAAGAACACTGAGTGACTCAAGACCTTTCATTTGAGCTATTAAAAATAGATGAGATGGATTAGAGCATGGCGCGGACATTCAACTTGACTTTCAACTCTTTATACAGTTTTCTCCACTCAAAGTTAGATATCTTCTGTTCTATTGAAAGTTCGTTTTTATCTTAGAACACTCAGTGACTTAAGCATCATTTGAGCTAATAGACACTCAAATTGAGTTAGTTAGACATTGTGGACAACACAACACACATTCATCATCTTTTTTATGTGATTTGAATGATTAATATAAACGATTTTCACGTTCTTGGCGGCGATCGACGCGGTTTTTAGAGCTTTAATAATTATTCCATTTCTTCAAAAACGATCCGAAAAGACATGTCGAAGTTATGTAAAAAAACATTTACATAACACACTCACACACATACATAGTGACAAGCTCGCAGGGGTAGTCAGGGAAGCTTCCTGTAACCTCAAAACGTCGAGATCTGATGAAAACTCGATTTTTTCAAAACGGGGCAAAACCGATTTTTGAAAATTTTCGATTTTTCTAGCGGGAAGTTTTATAATTTTAATTTTATAATTAGTCCAATGGACTCTTTTCAAATATTCCATATTTAATTTTCTATAATTGATATTTCTCTGAAAATAACTTCTTTTTTTTTTCTTAAATATTATTTTTCTTCATTCTTCTTATCATCAGAGAATTCAATGACGAGTTGGTCAATATGCTTTCAATTGTCATTTAAAAAAAAAATTCAACTATTGTAATTTTCAGTCAATTTTGAACTGTAATTGACATTTAGTTATTATGTGTATGCCATATTACTTTTCAGAAATTTTCTCTGAATTTATAAAAGAAACAGTGTTGAAAATTTTTAGTGTGTAAAATGCCTGTAATTTCATACATAATACATTTGAGACAATTTGTTGAGTTAATAAGATTTAAAAGGATATTTTGGATATAATTGCCTCATCTTGGCAACAAATTAATAGTCGGTCAATAACCAAATCTTTTTGAAAACAAATTTTTTGGATACTTATGAAACTGCCGTCCATAATATATTTCGAAAAAGTTTTTATCGGAAAAAGTTGATTATTTTTTAGCATAATTTTTAGAAATTTTATAAGCGATTATTACATCATATTTAACTGTTGTCGAAAATTGAAATTTGCGGACAAACATTTTTTGTGAAAATTTTTGCGTTCCACGCAATAAAAAATAATAAAGTCCCTAAAAATCCCTTTCAAACCAGAATGATTATTGAAAGATATTGTGAAATTTTTCGAATACCCATTTATAAACCCATTATATATTATTATTTACGGGCATGTAAGTTTTGTCAATCAGCACAATAACAATAAGAATTCTTACAGTAAAAATTGTTTATGATCATTTTATATTGTATTAGGAAATATGTTTTGTTGTTTTTACTTGACAGTTTCTCAGCTTTTTTATAATTTACATATTGATTGTTATGCGACAAACTATTTTTTTTGAAAAAATCATAATTATTAACACATATAGAAATGGATATAGTTAACTATTTTAATGGAAATGAGGGCAAATGTCCGCCGATGTACTTAAAAAAAATTACTCCGCGCTTACAAAAACCGACTTTACTTTCTGACGTCCTAACATACTGGCCATTCTGCAAAATAGCGGCTTAATTATGATTGGTCTCCCAATCCCAATCACTCATTGGCGTTTGATTTGCATGAAATTTGAAACATGGGACATTTTTTACCACCTGGTCAAGTCTCCTGGACCTGGGCTAGAATTTAGAAAAATAATAAATTCAAAATTTGCGATAGAAGTCTGGCAAACCATATTTAAAAATGGCGCGTAGTGCTTTTTTCCATCTTTAAGCACGAAAACGAAGTATTTTTTGAAATTGAAACTTTTATTATTACCAACAACAATTATAAAAATAGCTCCAAATTTTATGGAAAAATTAGCGGTGATCTTAAAATAATATTGAACCCAAAAAATTGGTCTGACAATACCTTTAACATTTTAGATTTAGCCATAATCACAGGACTTTGTTTACACTGTGATAGAGATAAAATAAATCATACCGTTTGCTCGAACATTAACAGATTATTCTATATAACCATATCTTATAAATAGGTTTCACTGTAGATACTATATTATTACTTTCGAAATACATGAAGAAAATCGTATTGTCTGTGAAAAATTGTTAAATCTTTACATCAAGCAAATTGCTTAAATACACAAAAAAAAAAAAAAAAATAATAAAAATAAAACTTGAAAACTTGAAAACTTTTTTTTTTAATGAAATAGAAAATTTTCTTTTATTATGTGATAACAAAATGAAGTCAAATCTTTATTTTTTCTTGTTCTTGTATTCGATAAAGCTATGTTGATAAAATTGCATATCTATTTGTTTGTATATTTGATATAATCTTGGAAATATAGTTCTGTTGGGACGATTTTTCGTTGAAATTTTTGTTATTTCCCGCGTTTATTTAAGTGTGATGATTTCATTACATTTTGATAGTTATTTTTGGTTACAAAATGGTCTTTATTATAGACATTTCATTTTTTATAATTCAGAGTAGCCATATTAAGAAAGATTCTCTTAAGATACGGATTTTTTGTACATACTGGAATTTTTATCTTTCCATTGGAAAGTTCTTGTAATGGGGTAGTGTGAGTGGGGGTTGGGTGTGTGTGGGTAGGTGGGTGAGTGTGTTTGTGTGCAAATGTATGTATTTGCCTTCGTTTTTGTTTGTTTGGATTATTTCAAGAATGAATAAAGACATTGCCGTGGAACCACTTTCATTCGATGTGTAATTACATAACTTATAACTGCATCATTTTTGATCATTATCGGTTCAGCCGTTTTGTTTAGAATAAAAAGTACCTAAAAAATAGACAAAAAAATACCCATATTCGTAATAATAAACAAATAATTGTTTATTAATTCTCCTAATTTTTTTCTCTTACCGTATTTTATTCTGCGTCGAATGATCTTCCTAACTTTTCTAACAATTTTTCGCAGATATTTCACTCTTAGTTTTGTGGACCTTACGGGTCAAACCTAGACCATTTGTTAACAATCTTCTATTGAATTAGAATTACATATCATTTTCCAAAATTTTAAATAACTTAAAATAATTTTATAATTATTAATGAGAACTCTAGGATTTTTCGAATAAATTTCGATTTTTTATATTATAAATACGTATTTCATCAGTATGAATGAGCTGAATTTGCGTGCAAACCGTCACCAAATTAGCAACGAGTGACATCTCCTCAGAGAATCATTACAACTAGCTAATTCATCCTGATGATGACTACTTTGTAGTCGAAATACGTATTTATAAAATAAAAAATAATTTGTTCTAGGAAATTGGGAAAAAAAATCGAAATTTAACTTAAAATAACGTTACAAATTTTAGTTATCTTCTATATGATTTCAGTTGTAAATATAAAGAGCGGGAGCACACGATCAGGAAATCTGATGGTCAACGCACAATATCGGACAGTCTTAAAAGAAATTCTTATAAGGAAATCTGATCATACCTAAATTTGAGTTAAAATTGTAAATTGTGCCGTAATTGGAACGTAATCTTTTTATAAAAATTAAAAGGTTCAAAAAAACGTTTAAATAAAACTTTTTTGGTATTTAAAATTTTCTTCTATCTTTTATGGTTCAAAAGTTGGACCATGAACCCATTGGACCTAATGGATCGATTTGGCTGATTCATGGTGACGTACAGGCGGAAATGGATTAATTACGTAATTCTATGAACATCTATATCAAAATTTTATTTGTGGGGTCAGTATATTCTAGCGTTACAAACTTTAGACTACAAAGAATATAGTCTGGCATATTAGGTTATATGTGTCGAGTATAAAAATATACTCTGGCATATTATTACATATATGACGTGTATAAAAAGTTAATCAAAGTTGCTATTTGGTTATTTCCAAATTATTTTCAATGATTGGTATCGTTCCTCTGGATATCCACCAGTTTATTATTTATGAATTGATCGGGGATGATAAGACAATTTCTTATGATTTGTAGCTGTACAGAGAGCAGCTTCTATTGATATTTCACGACGATTTGGATAATATCATAGATAACATGACCTGTACCAACTTCATTTGTCGTCAGAATACATTCATATCCACTTATTCGATGACCACTTATTCGCAACGAGAACAATACCACGTAAATACTTGAAAATTATTTAGATTTAAAAGCATTAATGCGTCCATTAAAGTCCCCAAATAGCGTCAGACTAACTAAGTTAAACTGAAATTCAACAGTATATATAGTAAGCACTATGTAACATGTCACTAGTGAGAGTTATAAGCTTTTAATGGTTATTTTATACGATTTGAAAATTTATAAATTTCATTTTATACCATTTATGGACAATCGAAACGGACATACACAATTTAACGTTTTTTTAATTCGTCTAAAATTAAATTACAAAAAGAAGGTAATAATTAAATAATTAATTATATACTCTTCAAAATATTAAATGAACAATAACGGTTGTGGGTACGCAATGGTTAGAACATAAAAGCAAAAATATAGCATATATTATATATATAAATGGTGATTTTAATTTAAACAATGTAAAAATCAAAAATAAAAGTTTATCAAAACTGGATTTGTAGAAAATACGTAATTTTTTTTTTAGAATTTAAAAATGAATTTTAACACATTTTCTAGATAAAAATTATTCAGAATTAACTCTCTATTAAATGAACATATTACTATTATAAAATTAAAAAGACGAGGACACAAGTGAAGATAATAACTAATAGAATTAATTTTAATATTCAGTGTTTGAATTATTTTTAACTATTAGCATTCATAAAATACTAATAAATCAAGTCTATACAGTTATAAATACATAAAGAATATAATGTATTGTAATGATATATGTGTTTATTAGCTAATAAAATTTAAACTAAAATTGTGGTGAACACTTTATATGGAAAAGCATCTCAAACAAAAATTATTTATTTAAAAAGAAAAAAAAAACAACTATTTTTTGCTTAAATTGTTCTTCTGTCTTTTACGGTATTAAGTAGTCATGGATCCAATGGACCGATTTTGCTCATTAATGAATTTAAACTCACGCTTTATGTCTAAAATACGCCACCAAAATTGCATTGCACTCATGTTAATTCGTTTTTGAGTTCTCTTGACAAACGAAAGGGCAGACTGGCAAACGAAAGTGGACTTATTAGATGATTCAATGAATAGCAAAACCAAATGCTTGTGCTTTTAATTTTTGCTAGCGCTACAGCATTTATGCTAAAATTAACACACTCCGGCATATTTTACATATATGTCAAGCATAAAAATCAATTTTAACAACAATATTAATTATTTAAAATACTTCACACAATGGCTAAGTTTCGAGTTTTAAATAATTTAATATTAATTATTAAGATTAACAAAATACACTAAATACGTTGTCTAATGAAACCAGATAGAGTTTGTAATAAAATTATTATATAAGTGTTACTTAGCTGAATGGGCTTGGAACCCAAATTATCGTTTTTGTTCATTTACGAACTTTTTGGGTCTAGAATATGTCATAAAAATCTCTTTTCTTTTTTAAATAACCATGCTGATAGAAAGACTAATCCTATGATTAAATTCACTCAAGTTTTGTTAATGTCGTTTCTACCATTTTTTCTAACATTTTTAAGCTTTAAAACAATTGGTTTTTTTCGTATCCCTAAAACTATTTTACAATCCTTCTTCCTCTCGCCTTCCTTTGTTAAAAAGGATTGTTACCCCTGTAATAAGCACACTCCACAATGTTTTAAATTTTCGGGCATAATAACTCAAAAACTAACTATCCAAATGTTGTGAAATTTGGAATGTAAAATAATGATATCAAAACGGAGATTTTCACCAAAAAAAGTAATTTCTAAGTATATTATCAAATTTTGTAATTTTTCTTACAAATTTTGTTTTGGGAAAAATTCTTTCTCTGTTTTCACACAAAATACAAAATTTCATAATATCGGGATAATTATTTTTTGAGTTATTTCTACGCGAAAATTGAAAGATATTATATGAAGGAGTGTGCCTATTACAGGAAGATAACAATACCACTTAAAAAACAATATGTGTATTTTTAAAGAGTAATAGATTTCCTGGTTTATTTATTTGGAAATAGCAACTATACCATTTTTATTTCAATGAAAATAAACAATCCATATTTACACTCACCAAACAAAAAAAATAAAAAATTATCAATTATATTCTACGATATTCCATTTTTCTATGAGTTATGTATACTATTGTCGATCTGTACAATTCGGGTCAAAGCGTTTAATCAATATCTAAATAATAGATACACGCTTCGAATTTCCTACATGCAATAATTTTTTTTTTTTTTCGAATTTATTGAAAGATAAATTTTTTTTTTCAACTTTATATATTCACCGAGGAGAACAATTTAAATGTGTGTTGCAATGAAAAACAATTTTTATATTGCGAGAAAATGATGTGAAAAAGTCTGATATGTACACACAACATCACTCCCAATTAAAAATTGATCAAAATGAATTTAATGTTAATCAAAATAGATATTTTTATAAAATTGTAAGCATCCTTAAAACTGTTATGAACCTAGTTCCAAATAAATTTCGATTGTTTCCCCAATTTCCTAGATCAAATTATTTTGTATTTTATAAATACGTATTTCGACTACAAAGTAGTCATCATCAGTATGAATTAACTGGTCGAAATGATTCTCTGAGGAGATGTCACTCGTTGCTAATTAGGTGACGGTTTGCACCTCCTCAGAGGTGACGTTTAACATCTCCTCAGAGAATCATTACAACTAGCTAATTCATACTATAAATGACTACTTTGAAGTCGAAATACGTATTTATAAAATACAAAATAATGATCTAGGAAATTGGGGGAAAAAAATCGAAATTTATTCGAAAAATCATAGAGTTCTCATTAATAATTATAAAAAAAAAAAAAAAAACTAGTTCTAAATATTGTTTCTGACTTCATTTTGATCAAACGTTACAAAATATAGACCAAATTTTAATATACTCTCATGTATTTCATTGAACTTAAATCTATGTTTGTACCGCTGTAACTTTCGAACGCGTTGTCTCATTGACCAAATTTGCGAAATCAGTACAGGAAAATATTAATTTTATTTTATTGCATTTACATTCGTTTATCAGAAAATCTTAAAAAATACCAAACTTTTTTTCTATGCAAAGCAGGAAAATGCAATTTCAAGAATTATCGAAAAATAGGAAATTTCTAAATACTCATGTTAGAATTTATACTTCTTTGGCGTCTGGAAAAAAAAATTCAAAAAACAAAACTAGCAGTAAAGATTGAAGAAAAATATTAAAATTAATCAAAAATGTTTTATTTCAGTAAAAATAGATAAAAAGTCAAAATAAACAATCATTAATTATGATGTGAACGAATCAAATATATTTTTTAAATTTTTAAAATATACTAAACTATATCCATAAGTTCTACTGGTAATAATTGAATAGGCATGTGAGTGACAACTATATAAGTTAACTTAGTCATTTAAAGAAATATATATTATTAATTTTATTCTGTAGCCAACTTCATCATGTCGTTTTTATGGGTTAGTGCGCGCGTAGCTCACAAATTCACTCTCATCCAAATGCGCCAAAACACGTATAACTTCAAAAATACAAAATTATCAATACAAAATCATTCTTTTTAATTTTTAGAGGATATAAAAATGAACGTAGATCGGTCTTATATTATCGGCACTTCCATAGCTTAATATTTTGATTGGATTATCAATCCCCCCCAACTTCAAAAATTCATTTCTGTTCGAAATTCTTCTTAAAATTGCTGCACACTTTGAATGCATTACACAGAACACATAATCTTTCCCCTTTCCCTTTTTCTATTTCATAATTAAATTTAAACACATTCTGAAATTATCATACATCCTTCTTTAATTTCCCTATCATCCAGCATTTACTGTCTATTTCTGAAAGTGTACATTGCAATCAAATTTCATAGATTAATGTATGCATTTTTTTGCCGATAAATGTTCAGTAGATTTTTTTGGTTCGCCCAATTCAATAGTTTTAATGTTAATTTCACTCTGCCAAAATTTTTTTTAATTTTTGTAATTCTTTATCACCAAATGTCATGCGGCCAAAATAATTTAGACTATGTTGCAATTATATAATATGGGAATTTAATATAAATAAATTTTCCGATTCGGTCGATAAATACGCTACTGGTATATAATGTATACACAGGGTATAAAACCAACATTGAAACGTAGTTTTGTTGCATACCCAGTAATATAAATAATAATATTTTCCTTGTAACTAGTATATTTTAGCCCAGTAGCAGAAGGCAATAGAGCATGGAAGGTTCTAGCTCTTCTAGGGTAGGGGCTGTAGGCACATGAGTCTGCAAAAACCAAGTACCGCTTGTAATCAAAGAAGACTAGCTTTAATATTAAAGATGTATATTTTTCGATTAATTTGCAGAATTCTCTTCAAATGCAGTGTTATCCAAATTTTTATTATTATTGGAGCCAAAAAATTATTCTTGATTTTTGAAGTTATACTTCTTCTGGTGCGTTTGGATGAGAGTGAATTTGTGAGCTGCTCGTGCACTATCCCATAAAAACGACATGATGAAGTTGGCTAAAGACTAGAATTAATAATATTTATTTCTTGAAATGACTAAGTTAACTTATATATTTGTCACTCACATACCTATTCAATCATTACCAGAAGAACCTATGGATATAGCTTAGTATATTTTAAATATTTAAAAAATATATTTGACTCGTTCACATCGTAATTAATGATTGTTTATTTTGACTGTAGATCTATTTTTACTGAAATAAAACCTTTTTGATTAATTTAAATATTTTTCTTCCATCTTTACTGCAGTTTTATTTTTTGAAATTTTTTTTAGATGCCAAAGAAGTATAACTTCTAACGCGTGTACATAAGTACATGCACACATTTTGTTTTTAAAGAAGTTGTACAATTTTATTTCTATTTCTTCGAGAAAAATTTGATTGCCGATTTCGATAAAAATTTTCAAGAATCCTATCATTGACACCGAATATTATTTACTCTGCTGTCATTAGATCCCAGACTATATCTGTTTGTATATATCTCTATCATAATTTCAGTTTCTTTGCCAAATATGTATTTCGCGACCTCGCTAACATTATCAAAATAAAATTGGTCGAATCAAGGTTTTAACGCATGCTCTGTAGATGGTTCTGTATATTCTTGATATAATAAATATGATTCATGTTTATTTTCTTATAAATATGTATACATTAAAGCCTTGTTTACACTATTCAAGTAGTTTAGTCACGTAGCTAGTGTCAGCAACAGAGAGATTTGAGTCAAGTGTTTAGTCAACTTGTTTAATCAAGTAGTTACGGATGGATAGACGTTATTAAATTTGTATATTAAAGAGTAAATTCGCTTTCAATTGCAACAATAAAGTAAATTAATACTTCACCGTTCATTTATGGTAGAATAATACTGAATAAAATTGTTGAAAACAGTATAATATTAAACTCATATAAATAAAAAGTTATATTTTTAAAAATTATTCATTTTTTAGATTCTTTAAAACAAATTAAAATATGGTGTTACCCTTATTTTTGAGGAAATATTTCAATTTTATTTTGTATTTAAATAAGTTAAGACATTTGAAACACAGAAAAAAGGACGATTAAATTTTTAGAATTAAATATTAACTATTATTTAATAAATATAATATTTTCACTACTATTAAAAAGTAAATTTTATGTATTTATGACAGTTAAAACGTTTGAAATTTGGCCAAAAATGAGTCTAAAGCTGAGAATTAAATATCAATTATACATTAATTAAAATAATAAAATAATATTTTTACAAGTATTAAAAGATAGTCAAAAGTAAAAGTATAATTTCTTTTTAAATAAAAGGAAGGAAATTTCTATATTTTGTGTACGGGTACTCCCTCCATTCTTCAATCAAAAACATATATAAATGATCAAACGAAGGAATTTATTTGATGGCTACCAATTGTAAAGTTACAGTCATTTAATATAAACATATCAAATTACATTTGTTAACTGTAATATTGGGAAACCAGTTCAGCAGTGAAGCTTAAGTATTAACCATAAAACTATCCATCATATTAACATGTATAACAGTTGAAGAACATTTACCAAACGCGTATTTAGTTCAAAAGTGGTAATTTGAACAGGCATTAAAAAAGTGTGTATTCATAAAAAAAGTGAGTGTGTACTTATGTAGACGTGTTAGAAGTTAGAATACTTCTTTGTCGTCTGAGAAAAAAAAATCAAAAAATAAAACTGCAGTAAAGATCGAAGAAAAATATTAAAATTAATCAAAAAGGTTTTATTTCAGAAAAATTAGATCTACAGTCAAAATAAACAATCATTAATTATGATGTGAACGAGTCAAATATATTTTTTAAATATTTAAACTATACTTAGGTATATCCATAAGTTCTTCTGTTAATGATTGAATAGGCATATGAGTGACAAATATATAAGTTAACTTAGTCATTTCAAGAAATATATATTATTAATTCTAGTCTTTAGCCAACTTCATCATGTCGTTTTTATGGAAAAGTGCACGCGCAGCTCACAAATTCACTCTCATTCAAATGCTCTAAAAGAAGTGTAATTTCTAAAAGCTTTTTATAGTATAAAAGTAAATAAATTTGTTTTCAAAATTTGAGTACCAGTTCCTAACGCATACTATATGAACGTAATTTTTTTTAAATTTTTGTATGTTGAACATTTAACATTGGCATTTAACAAAGGTAACTAGTCATTGGTTCAATTTTTAACCGTAAAATAATTAATACCTTATGTCCAACAGTGAAGCATAAGCAAGAAGTATACAGTGAAGTTTACATACTCTTGAGAACATGGCAGCAGCTTATTCAAGTTGTGGAGAAAATAAGACAAGCTTCAAAATTATAGAGGATCCTTATATAAACTTGGACTTAGGTTACACTACCGTTTAATGTTATGCAGAAGCGTTAATTCGAAAAAATTATACACTTTAACAAGAAAATAATGAAAAAAATTAGCCTTTGAGGTTGCGATAGTTAATTAAACAAAGATCGCAAAGTTTTGGTCCCAAAGTATAAGGCCTGGTGTTGAATGGTTCAGATTTTTTCGGCAATTCCAAACAGATTTGACGCTTAAAGCAACTAAAATCAGAATCTTTGTTTAATGTAGATTTATTTGAGACTATATTATACTAACTAAAACGTCATGTAATCACATCATTTCAGAATGAGTTATTATTTGTGCTAGTAGACAATCATGTTTTCCTGTTGAGGTGTTTTCCGTAAAAACATTAACAATTATATGATAATTAATGTAGTAATTTTTGGCTCAAATAAATAGTTTTATCGTCATTAGCGACCTCGAAAATTCTCGAAAATATATTGAGTTTCATAAATTTTTAATCATTTTTAGATATTATAGAGAATGCATAATAAATGCAGTGAAAGTAATATTTGGCTATAATCAACAGTGAATGCGTAATCAGTGGACTAACGAAAACGATTCAAGTTTAGGACTCTAGTCTTCTGCTAGGATGTACGATGGAATTCCTGGATGGTACGATACGTTTTCCACATATTTATAGTGAAGTAAATAAAACTTCCTTTATCCTTAGTAATAAAAATAATAATTTCGATATATTCAAAAGGGCACAAACTCATTTGATAGACATTTGTAAGCTCAAATACATAATGGGATTCAGTTAGATATGTGTAATATACATAGAGTTTCATGAAAAATTAAATTATTCATATAAAAAACAGTCTTTTATTGGTCAAAATTTATTACACGTTTATAAGCTTTCTGAAGTCTACAAAAAACTTTTTTTTTTAAGTGAAACTTCGTCATACGCGTTGGGTGATTTTTAGTAAGGATGAACTTAGTTCACGTCATCAAACGTGTTACCAAAATGACCGCTTCATCATCATCAACATGCTAACGTTAATATAAATTTATTGCTATGTTCTGCGTGCACCTAAGCGCTAATACATTGTATAATCGTATGAGCTCTAATCAATAAGGACCCACAATATAAATTTACCAAATAGTAAAACTGCCAAAAATGTATCATAACGAAAATAAATAATAAAATATAACAGGATAATAGCTTTCATTTAAACTCACTATCAATGTTAGAGCTGTTTTTACCATGCATTTATCATAAAATACTCATAAAATATTCATAAAATATTCAGTCATGTCAGTTACAGGGAGTTTGTAATATCCAAATATGCATTATATGTGTTTAATACTTAGATTTGAGCTGAAATTGTGGTGAACCTAAACAGTTTACGAAACAATAATTCAAATAAAATTTTTTTGGATTAAAGAAACAAATAGTATTTGTTTTTGAATCTTTTATTAGATTTTTTTCTGCTCGCATTCTATACGCCAGTATTTTTGCATGTCCTATTTTCAATTGATTATTTTTACTGCAATATTAAACAGTATACAGTCTATATAATATTATTATATTTGAAATGTAATGCGAATTCAATACATAAAAAGACATTCTAACTATATCAAGCAGAAAGTAATACATCTTTCAACAGGCTTGTAAATGGCTGGGCAAAAGGAAGGATTACCATGTAGCATGTATCTGTAAATAGATAAGCGTCATTCATCCATTTATTATCCAGTGCTGAAATCATCGAATAGATACTTTATTTATTCTATACTTAGATGAAGTAAAACCACTATCAACAAAAAGTTTCGTTCTAACGATGTAAGTTTCAACTATCTACTACATAGACAAGGTAAAATGGGACTTTTTTTATCTGCTTGTATAAAATTGAATGCTTGCTACTTAACTAAAAAACGTGATCTAGGTACGAGCCGCCAGGTCCACATGAAAAAATAAAAAGGAAGTAATTTTTTTATGTTTCCCAATATGGGTATTTTTCAGTTGCTTTATTTTTAATAAAAACCGGCTCGGCCGATTAAGCTGAATAGTTTAGTTTAATTCAGTTTTAAGATACATAATTACGTGTTGAATGAGATTAGTGAAAGGTACCCGCCTTCCGGGTCTACCATCACAGCCATTGATAGCCTATTTAATACAGGCAATCCACCAAATTAGGAAGGGAGGATGGAGATACTTATAAATTATATTTATTGTCAATCAAAACGTCGTTACAGGCCACCGAGATATCAGGCTGAATTATTAACGTCCAGTCAACGTAGACGACCAAGTACCTTGGTGGGAATCGGGGAATATCCAAACTCCTATTGACTCTTCAGATCAGTATTCGAGTTGAAAACGCAACTCACCCCGAGGCATATTATACCACCAGCAGATTATACGCGTACATGTGACCCATGAGTACTCATTTAAATGTTGAGTGAACATGGTTCAAAGGTACATTGTTATGCTACGAGTGTCGACTTAGTAACTTCAGAGCCAGATAAGCGCTGTGGCAACCAATTGGTGCACAAATGACCAAAATAAACATCAATTGATCACAGTGATCAAGGTCAACGCAATATTGAATCCAAATAACATCCCAACCATGACTCTTTCCAACCATGACCCACGATAGAAGAAGCAAAATATTGCAATAAAGAAGCCACATGTATATACAGAGATATCTCTATAAATATGTTGGGTTTAGGTTGTTGTGAACTTAAAACGTAAAGACATGTCAAAGTTAAGAAAAATCTGACCCATAACAAGAACTGGGAAGTTTAAAAAATGCAACATTCGAATCTTTCATATCTCTTTAATATTATAAATACACGATTTGTATAGTATTTATTTTCCACCAACAACGTAATATGTTGTTAAATAAAGTAAAACCATAATTAAGCCGTGAAAAATATTCTATAAAAATCATGAAATTGATAATTTTAAATAATATAGAAAATAATTTATCCACTTTAGAAAATACAAAATTATTAAGACAGAAGTTGTAAGATTTTTAACGGGTAGCAAAGTCGTGAATAAATAGTCATTTTGACCTTGGCAATGCCTTTCAAAGTTATTACAAAGTTAACTTTGTTTTTTAAAAGCATATTTGACCCTTAAACAACCTTGAAAGTCTTATATTTGACACTTAAACAACCTTGAAAGTCAATTTCAAAATTAATATTATTATTGATTTAAGCCTTCTTAATATTAAATCGCATATTTCAGTGGACCTTCAGGATTTGGTTAATTATTTCAGTTGAATTGACACTTTACGCGAAAGATGTCGTGGTAGCACCTAATTGAATATATAATAATAACATTAATTATATTATATAAGTTCTAAATTGACTTGCCTAATAGTAGACACTGCTTGTTATCAGATTACAAAATTTAGTAAGTACTTTTACATGGTGCTCTTAATAAATACGTGATATTTAGATTAACAGAGGAACAAGACAAAGTTTATAATATATACAACATGTAGTAGAACATATCTCTAATATCTTTTGAAACTTTTGTAAGTGAAAGTAAAGTTTGACAATTTTAATAACATACTAAATATTATTATACATTAATCAATAATCTGTATTTTCAAATATCATTTACGGTAATAGCTATGCCTACCGAACCTTTTCACTGCATAAGTGGTAATTTATTTATGAGATGAGATAATTTTCGGCAGCAGTAAGCCAGGTAATCATTTTTTTCAATTTTCAGTAACTTTTTTTTTATAACTATCCAGAAGAATTGATTTCAACAAAATTTAAATTATTGTTGAAAATCTTAATTATGCGTGTACCCAATAAATTTCATCAAAATTGGATGAATATTTTATGATATTTAAGTATTATAAAATACTAATTTTCGAATATATTTAGTTAAATATATAGATATCTCCAAAACGGTTTGGTCGATTTAATAGAAATTTGATGAAATAAACGAGAACTTAAATTGGTTGCACCCGCGATGGCAATCACGATGTAAGATCGCGGGTGCAACTTTTTTCAAACGTAACTTTTTTATGTGATTAATTATACATTTTGTTGTTTTGATAGACCTTGTGACTAATAATATATGCAGAAGACGAATCATAATATATATTTAATATGTGTGTCTATATTATATTCTGTATTTTTTCACCGAAATATCGGTTAAAATGACAACAGAGCAACATAAGGAGAAATCCCCAGAAATATAGGCGGAAATTAAAAAAGAAAATCCTAGCAATCATGCTGAACACCTCCAATGGGAAAGGGCTCGTGATTCCAAACGGAGAGAAGTAATGAAAATGAGCATGGAAACAGATGTAGATTTGAAAATATTGGCTAGAATCAGATTCAAAGAAAGAATGCAGGCAACTAGAAAGCGACGTACAGCAGTCCTCGCACACTAGGGAAGGCTGCGACCAAAATGAAACATAATCTACCAGCCAGTCCCACTAAAGCAGTGGAAATTGTTTAAAAAAAATAGCTTCTGAATTCAACATTGCTGCATTTGACAAAAATGACACCCCTTAAGCAGGGCCTCGAAAGCTAACGGATGGAGAGAAAAAACTGATTTGTGATTTATAATACTGCCTTAAGGAAGTATTATTTTATCTTGTAATTGATTACCCAAGAGTTTCCAACTCTTATACAATCTTATTCTAGTTCTCATAATTCTTATTTTTTATAAAGGCATATTAACAAAATATGGATAAAGATGTTTATAGAATTACCGAAATAGTCTATTTACGTCTCTTCGTCTACCTATCATGGGTAACGTACTCTATAACAATGTTGGTCTACTGGATCTTTTGGATTCGTGAACCAAATTTCCAATCATAACACATAGAAGAAAAATAAAAAAAATGCATCTTTCTTAAAAAACAAACTGATTTTGAAACATTTTACCATCTCAAATTGAAATACTTTGAAATTTTTCATTTGTTCATTTGTTCTTTTTTGTATAGTGAATAGAATAATTAAAAATATTTCATTCATTAACCACTCAACCATATGTACAATATTGAAACTATAAATTTTGTTAGTTGTTACATTCACTTGTATTTTACTAGTGTATACTTTTAATGTTAACAATTCTAAGTAGTTAAATCATTGATACTGAACCATATTTCGGATTTTTAAATAATTAATTCCGTTAATGGTAATCTGTTTACATGTTAAAAAATAAATTTTGATTTTTTCCCCAATTTCCTAGATCAAATTATTTTGTATTTTATAAATACGTATTTCGACTACAAAGTGTGCAAAACTGTGTGCAAACCGTCACCAAATTAGCAACGAGTAACATCTCCTCAGAGAATCATTACAACTAGCTAATTCATACTGACGATGACTACTTTGTAGTCGAAATACGTATTTATTAAATACAAAATAATTTGATCTAGGAAATTGGGGAAAAAATCGAAATTTATTCGAAAAATCCTAGAGTTCTCATTAATAATTATAAAATCTTTACATGTTGTAGATTAAAAATTATGATTTTATTCAGTAGTTTTCGAAAGATTTGAACAGGAAATACTATGAAGTAACACACAACAAATTTGGCAATCATCCAATATTTGTTCCATGACTTTGCACTTTCATTTCCGTAATCAAAAAGACAGTACAAAGAACAATTTCTCATCAAAGTAAATAAAATCAATACATTTTCTATTTAAAATATGCTTAATACAATTTTGTTAATTTTATCGAAGAAAGTTCTTGTTTACATTTCGAACATAGAAAACGAAAATTTATGATATCTTTTCGATTTTATCGAGTGAAAATGAAATAATTATCATAAATTGCATCTGTAATATCATTGTAAACATAGTCACGACTTTTTAGGATTTTTTAGGATAATTATATTATAGATGTAAGCTTCAGATGGAATATCGAAACAGAAATATATTGATCTGACTTTCATTGGGTATATCCACTTGTTTCAATTGAATCCGTTACAAAACTGAGTTAATATTAAAATATAAAAAATGAAATTACCTTTCTCTTAAAAATATTCAAATAAATGTCCACTGTCCAATGTTAATCATATTTTGAATACATGCCTCAAAATCCAAAGACTTGATATCAAACGAACTTGAAATTTCACGTAAAGGTAGAAAAACGTTTATTATCAAAATATTTTTGATATTAAAAGAATTATGGTTGGATTTTTTTATTTGTCATGGTCAAGAAAATCATGTTAAAAAAAACTGATATTAAATCAGTTTTAAATAAAAATATATTGTTTTTTATCCGAATTTTGTTTCAGATTGGAATGCCTAATTTTTGAATAATTCATTGGTTTATAAATTACTTGCGTGGTTCTGTGTAAAAGGCCTTGGAAAATTTATCTTCTTATGATTGTGGATGTCAGGATTTATGGCCACAAAACAATGACATGACAATTTTGGCATCCAGTATTTTGTGCTATGACACCCGGTATTTAATGTTGACAACCCGTGACACGAAATTTTTATATATACACTTGGTGTACCGGACACTCGGGACCTTGACCCCCTTGACCCCGGAGTGGTTTTTAACATTGGCTCCGAAACACAGAAATATATCTTAGAATCTCTTAGAGAATTTAAATACACAAAATTGAACGTAGAATTTGTTTTCCATACATTTAGGCACAAATTTTTCAGAAATTTTCTATTAAATATTGCGTATTTATCACATTTATTCTGGTGGTTGTTGAAGCGAACGTTTTATTAGCTAACAAAAAGCAATTTTACGTACAATTGTGTTAAAAAAAATGAAAATCATTATTATATATCTTCGAAAAAAATTATGACAAGCGATATTCGTTTAACTAGAAAAATGAAAAAAGCTAATTTTGATTGTTTTTTTATCTTTTTCTCGTGACCTGTACGATTAGAACAGTAATCCACTGAGCTCCTCAGTGGATCTCAACATTTTTCAATTTTAGTTGTCGTGGAATTTTCAATTGGCTACGTCCTTAATTGAAGTTAAACAATACGTCTTCGTTTTATACAAAAGTCAATTGGCTGAATGTATTTTGAGTAAATGAACACAGTCGCAATTAATATTTACCATATTTTTCAATAGGTTTCAGTTAGCATATAAAATATATTTTAATATGACTATAATTACCTTATAGCTTTGACTAAAGTAAGTACATATTATTTGTCAGTACAATTTTAGTATAATCTCATATAGAATTAGGTCACCAAATAGGAGCATAATAGTCATAATTTATGCTAATGTACACAGATTTTGCTTACATTTGAAAACCTAAAAGGTTTATTTAAAATAATTATCATTGAGCCATGCTATTTATGTAATAATAATTATTTAACACTTAAAATAAATTTTTCTTCAGGGAGCGAATTTTCAGAAATGATAGTATAATAGAAATATTATTTTGGCGAACAGAATAACTCAAAATACACAAATAATGGACATAGAATTCCCTCGTGATGTGTGATTATGTTTAGTATAAATAGGTAAATGTCCGGTACGTCTTCACCGAATGAGGTACAATTTGGATACGAGGTGAAAAAATGTATTTTCTACATTTCAATCATTTAAAATTTTCAGTAACATTATTTGTTCATATTTTATTACTAAGAAACCATTAAACATAAAAATTTTAAAAAAACCTTCAAATGTAATAGAAATGTAATAAATAGTAAAACATAATTTGAAATTTTTTGAGCTGAGGATAAGATGGGCATCGACTTCGAAAGGTAATTGGTCACAAGGATAAAATTTAAAATAATTTTTAATTTTTTGTACTTCATTTTTTTGAATGCGGTTATTTTTGAGTGTTTCTATCACTAAAAATAATTTTTGCCCCTTCTCTCACCCTTAGAGATATCAGATCTGGATCCCAAATGGGACGACACGGGAAGTACCAGCTTTCAAATCATAAAAGAATCATCACAATCGGTTCACCAAGTCGAAAGTTCCTAGGTAACAAACAAAAAAACAGTTGAATTGAGAACCTCTTTCATTTTTTTAACTTCCCGCTAAGAAAATTAAAAATTTTCGGAAATCGGGACGTTATTGGTTGTACCCCGTTTTGCAAAAATCGTGTTTTGATCAGATCTTGACGTTTTAAGGTCCTAGAAAACTATTTTGACGGTTTCTGTGAGGGTGTCAACCTGTCTGTATGTATGTGTGTGTGTATGTATGTAAGTATGTGACCCGCTAATAACTTTTAAACGACTCATTTTTGAACCAAACAAGTGGCGTTTCAAAAAGAATCACGAAGCTTAGATTTCCTGAAAATTTGAACCGATTCGGATCAGTAGATTCCAAGAAATCTCAAAAAAAGTACGAAAAAACATTATTTCAAAAGGTTTCATGGTTTTTTTGGAATAACTTTTAAACGGCTGTATCGATCAACTTCAAAAACAATTCAGATCTTAACCTTGATAAACCACGTCGATCACCAACAATCCGTTTAAAATCGGTTGATTCGTTCAAATTTCATATAAAAGTGTTTTTTTTACATAACTTCGCCATTTCTTTTCGGATCGTTTTTGATGAAATAGAATAATTATTAAAATCCGCGTCGATCGCCACCAAGAACGTAAAAATCGGTTGATTGGTTCGAGAGATATCGAAATATTCGGTAACAAGTGTTTTTTTAACATCAAAGCTCAAAAACATTGTAATATGTTAAATTTTAAGTGCTTAGATATGAAATTAGCGGGAAGTTGCAGGGATGGCCATTAGGGTCAACCGTTTTGCAATTTTTTTTTTTTCGAAATCTGTTAAAAATTTTTTCTAAAATGATGTTATAACATTTATCTATGCATCTATCATTTTGTTATTCGATTTTAATGAATCCATTTTGACTATAATTTATAAGCTTTGAATGATGTCATATATGGTATATATTCTATATATAAATGCACAATTGCACACATTAAAAAAAGAGTATAAAAATTTATGCTTTTGTGTCAGTTAGTAGGTATAGATAATCTAATTTTTATTTTTATTTTTGTACATAACATAAAAGCTTTACTTTGATATAATATGTATGCATATGAATGAATAATGTATGATCATACAATAAATGTAATGATGGAGTTTGTTAGGCTACTCTTGTTGAGTGAATTCTTTAAGATATAATATCTTTGTTGTAGTAAATTTCGAGATAGTAATAATGTATTTTTGTATATTGAAATGTGATCTGTTTTAAGGTATTTCTAACGACATGACTAGTAAAAATAGTTTTGTATAAAATTTTGAAGAGATGTAGATTTCAAGAAAGTTGTTAAACAAAATTGAAGTTACTATCTTTGTCAGCTGTTATAAGTTGTCATATTTATTAACACATAAAGGATAGGAATTCATAGTTTTTAGTACTTATTTCGAATATTTAGCCTTTCGGTTATAGAAAATAACAGCGAAAAAAAAAGATATACTAAATAAGATATAATTTATCGTGTCGTTTACGAAAAACACAAAGAAACAAGAAAATATTCCATTTTCACAAGTGTTTACTGTTATCAAGCAGCGAATTGTACAAGCGGTATCGTCTTCTCCACAAATTATATATAAACAATGTAAACAGTCATGTGTACTGAATGAAGTACTATGCGAACAAATAAGAGATGTGTGTGTAATAGCGTTATTAGATGTTCTTCACGAATGAACTACTATTTAAAACGTTCTCTTTTCTCATTTTTTAAAACATTGTGTTCTTTTTCGTGTCGTAAAATAGGTTTTATAAAATAGTTTGACGATAATGATTTTTTTTTTAAGATTTATAAAAATATGTTAGTCTCTTCCCACGATCAAACAATCACTAAATTTAGCTGTCAGACAAATTATCTTTTCAACAAGTTAAGATAATAACTAACCGAGTTAATTGTTTAAATATATGGTAGCATATGGCAAGTATCAAGGATCGAACTATTTGTGATTATTAACATATCAAAAATATTTAGTATAAATAAACAAACAAAATTTGTACCTGAGTCCTGTTAATATATTATATGTAGTAATGACCTGAATTTGAGACAGAATTGTGGCGAGTCTAATTTTTGAAAAAAAAGTTTCAAACAATAGTTGTTTTTTTTGAAGCAAACATTTTTTGTATTTGATTTTTTTTTTGTCCCTGGCATCCAGTAGACCGATTTTTCTCATTCATGACCGTAAACTAATTTTTTTGGTCTAAAATAACTCACCAAAATTTTAGCTCATTATCTCTTTTTGTTTTTAAGTTACCTGGAACCAGAAAGACAAAAATTTTGTTGGTAAATTCAATATTTTCCAGTGTAATAAATTTTAATACGTTTCTATTAATAATATTAATAATAAGACCTGCATCAGCACATCTATTGGACAAAGGCCCTTCTCCAGTGTCTCCAAATGACACTAAACTCTTATTGTACTATAAATTCAAGCTTTTAAAGCATACTTTGTTTATTTCATGAAAATGATCAATAATATGATTCCATTTTGGTTTTTATTATTAGTATTGTGAGTTTATAAAATTTTGAATATATCCAGTAATCAATAGATCATAACAAAAATATGGGATAAAAACCATTATTAAGAGACTTTTACGTCCTTAAAGATTATACTATGACGTATAATATCGATTTTACACAAAATGAATTTCTTAAGAAGATTAAGTAAATAAATATATATGTATTATGTATTTGTGTATGAATGTATATATTCTTAGAATATACGTAAAAAGGTATAATACAATAATAATTCATATTAGAGTAGGATCTCGAGATATTGGAGTATGCAAAATTTGAACACCACGTTCTATCAATAAATCTGTGTCAAAAAATTTGGAAAATGGTTGACCCTAAAGGCCATCTCTGCAACATCCCGCTAATTTCATACCTAAGCACTTAAAATTTAACATATTACAATGTTTTTGAGCTTAAAATTTGGTTTTTCAGCTTTGATGTTAAAAAAACACTTGTTACCGAATATTTCGTTAACGATATCTCTCGAACCAATCAACCGATTTTTACGTTCTTAGAGCTTTAATAATTATTCTATTTCATCAAAAATGATCCGAAAAGAAATGTCGAAGTTATGTAAAAAAAAGCCACTTTTATATGAAATTTTTCGTTTACGATATCTCTCGAACGAATCAACCGATTTTAACCGGATCCGTAATATTTGTCCATAAGAAGTAAGAAGGCAGTGTTTGTATACTTAAGTATCTCCAATTCTGCTCTATATGGAATACCAAAAACATACGGTACATACCACATCATAGGATGAATGGGGATATGTAAGGATAAATTTCTTATCATGTACTTTAGAATTATGTACAGCCAAATTTAAACAAATCGAACTGATCCTATTTTGCGAATCCCAAAAATTTCAGTATACTCCTATCTGAATGTTGTTTAATTATCGACAAATAAAATTCCCTCAGATATTAACAATAAACTTGTTATGAAAGCTCACTTGTTTGCTGACAATTTTAACATGAATCTATTGAGAATGAGGCATATGTCGATTTTCCTAACAATTCGAAAATATTAACATCCATCATGCCAGGAATCATTTAAGGAAAAAAGGCTATCTCAACTTATAGCTAATTAGAAATAAAATTTATCGAATGAAAATATCTACACAAAAGTAACAAAACAAAAACAAAGATGTCCTTTAATTTCCAGCTTGTAGGAGCAATGTAACATTTTACGAATTCCGAAAAAGAAAACGGGCCAGATTTCGTAGTTTTTGTACAAGAAACAAATTCTTTACACTAATCATAATAAAGCCTTATACAAATTTTAAGAAAATGAAGTTATACTCAATAAATTTGACAAAAATTTTTATTCGATCATTTTTTCGGTCTTATGTAGATGCCTTAAATACATCGCCAAAATGACATGATACCGCCCTCATCAATACAACTACTTTATCCAGCAAAGCTACCATACCCGAGAGTTAAATTTATTTTTAATTATTCTCAAATGAGTTTTCAACCTCAATGACAATTTGCATTGCGTTAGTTATTCTGTGTAACTTTTCATTTGTCCAGTTTAGAGACGTATGACCTACCAGATGTTTTTCAAACCGAACTTTTTGTTTTGAATAAGATCATTTATTTCGATCTAAATTGTATATAATAAGTTTATAATATCTCTTATTTTCTTCATATCAATACATGAAAATGATAATTCTACATGCTGCTGGTTGGTTTTGAATACTTTAAAAGCGAAACGTTATGGTAGTCTTAAGATGTTTTAGGAGTTTCTATCGTAATATTGGCGTGGGTTGGTTTTTACTTTCCTGTATAACTAAGATAAAGTAAGTTATCATGTAAGTTATGTTGGTTAAACAGACATCATAAATTGTTTATTCAAAAAGAAATTATGATTGTAAGAATTTCTAAAATAATTTACCTCACATATTATTCTCTTTACAAGACAAAAAATTTGTACGTTGAGTATACAACAGAAGTTTCGTTACAAAAAAGTGTTTTAGTCCACTGTTCACGCATTCCCTTCGTGATGACATTAAGGCTTGTTTTAATGATTTTATTCTATTGTTAATACACATTATATTATAAATGTGTAAAATATACTGTGCCGTATTTATAATGAACTATTATTTATAAATGAATATAATAACCTTCAAACAACCAATGAAATTTTAAAATACAAATGTTCACGTGAAACTTGTTTACAAACAATGTATACATGAAAACGATTTAACTATAGCAGCCGGTATTTAAGGTTCTAAGGTACATGGGTGCAATCTGTGTAACCAAAAATTAGTTATTAGATTAGTTTTATTTGTAGGTGTACGTTCGCTGACGCTAAAACGATTCTGCTTTTATACAAACTTTTATTTAGTTACAATTGTCTCGATGCCTGTGTGTATAAAATTTGACCCGTTTTTAAGACACGATGCACACTGGAGAAACTTGTTTAATGAAACTGTTTTTGTGAAACATGAATCTTAAGTTGCTTTAAATAGATAGATAAAATTAACACAGATTGGTGCACACAGCGTTTCAGGAGACTTTATTTTCATTGATTTCAGGAAATTGGGTTTCTAGAAATTCGTTACATCGGTTTCCTGTTGCTTCAGTTTCACGTTTTATCAGTCCAAGTGTATTTTATTTTATTATAAAATTCATTTAGACTGATTTTAGTGTTATTTGTTATAAGTGCATTCAGTAGTTCTAGCAAACGATCAAAATGTGGCTGAGATATCCGAAAAAATCCTTAAATTTATCAGCATCTCTGCTCAGTTCGCCACCAAAAAAAAAAGAGCTATGTTGTCGATCCTTGATCAACGGATGAACCCGGTATTTGCGATTTTTTCTTATAACTTAGCCATCACCACAACACAAGCACATCAACGTCAGAATCCTTCACGAAACTAATGGAAAACCGTTGCTCTTGTATACACGGAAACGGTTTATTCATGAAACAAGCTTCTCTTTTGTGCATCACGCCTAAGTGTTAAATTGAGATGAAATTACTTATGAAAATTTAACTAAAAATCCTTTTCTATAGCTCTTTTGACTTTTAATACCATAAAATCTCGAATTTTAAAAACCGCCTTATTACTTTGATCGCTAATGGCTCAATAAGTATTAAATTTCTTTTATTGTTTACAGTAGCAGTAAAATTATAAAGTAATTTGTTGGAATTGATATGAAAACTTATAAAATAATTTTTCTAATCTTTGTACAATAACTTTTTTTAACCAATTTCGAATTTGATGCCATCATTTTAGCGTAAAAAATTCTCTAAAATGAAGTAAGTTATGTTTTATCAAAAAATGGTTACCATATTTAAACTTAACTGAAACATATTAAATACGTAATTTTTTTTTTGAAACGCTTTCATTTAAAGATATATTCAGCCAAGCATGTTCATAAAATCACCTGTATATAAATAAAAATAAATAATAGTACAACATAATATCTCATTCAGTGATTTTCATCATCATGATTTTCCTAATCCGTCTGTATGAATGTTTATACGAATGTATGTAGACCTGTGTATGATTGTCTATATGAACGTCAATCAACAGGCTTTTGTGTAAATGATGTGGTTGATATCACATTAAATATTATTGCTGATAATAGATTTTCGATCTGGTTTTTATTTTTATTTTTATTTTATTTTATATCTGTTTATGTACTTTATTTAATTCGGACATAATTTTTTTTTTTTTATACTAAACAAAAATACCTAAAAAAAATACGATTTTTTCATGAAAATCTTTGGGTATGTTTCTGATATAATTGGTATTATGTATTAAATTCGAAAATTTAATTATAATATTTTGTAATGAAAAGCGTTTTGAAATCTATAATGCGTTTCTACATTATTACCTGCTGAGTGGACAAGGTATTGCTTCAAGTTTTAGTGCGTCCAATCGTTTGGTTACTTTGATTGAGAGGTGATGAACTCAAGTTCCGATAGTAGCAGTTTATCAAACGTGAGACAATTTTACCCTTTACCAGCAGTAGTTTCCAAAAATTAATTCACCAGGGCAGTTAAAAGTATAACCTGCAATCTATATGTTTAAAAATTGATGAAAAGTTGGATGTTCCCGCCTTGCTCTCCTCCATTTTATCCAATTTGAGTGTTATGTCAAATGAAAGATCTTAAGTCACTGTGTGTTCTTAGGCCAAAAAGATTCCTCTATTTTCATTTGAACCGGAGATATTTGTTTACAAAACTATCACAACACTTGGAGAAAGAAACGCGTAAGCATATTACATTATTTGGCCTAAGAACATTCAGTTACCCAATACCTATCATTTGAGCTGTTAAATATTCAAGTTGGATGAGTTGGAGATTGTTGAGAGCACAACACGTACTCATCCTCTTTTTTGTGTAATTTTAAATGATTAATAGTATAAGGTCTGTTTGGAAAATGTCACAGTTGTTGAGAGTTTAAGAATCAAATTAAAGCTATTAAATTATTATCAACACTTAATGCTGCGAAACAGTACACTGGTCGATTTTGTAATAAAATACTTCTATCATTAATTTACTTGACATAAATATTACATAAATTGGACCAAAATTGTATTCAGTATTATTCACCCACAAGACTAACTAAATTAATAGTGTATCAAAATAATTCAATTTCAAATTCTAATCTTGAACTATGTCTCCTGTATGTAAACCTTTCTATGGTACATTGAATGCATTTCTATTCGTAATTATACGTTTGTTCTATCATTAGCTACCAGTTATGGACCTGTTCACCAAATTTGTAAAATAATTTGTATGACCACATATTTTATGTTTGAGACGACAAAGAACCCAGTCATGAAAATTACGATAAGAAAATTTTTTGAGGACCTCTTAAGGATACCTTTTTAGATCGTCATAATTTCGACAGTTCTTAATAAAAGGTTCTTAGAAGTTTTTCGTAACAATTCAGAATTGTGAACTCTATAAAGTCTCTTTATCGAATTTCATCAAGTTGGAAGTTTTCTCGTAGTTTTTATTTTATTTTCATTAGTTGGAAGTTTTCATCAAGTCGTTAAAACGAATCGATGGTAGCCTTACCCAGTTTTAGAGAATTTCCCAGTAGTAGCTGTTCATAGTGTACTTGTGGACCGTCAATGTACAATGCATGACTTTCATGAATATTCGGTTTTGTTGTTGACGTTCAAAAAGTTCATTCAAATATTTATCGTAGAATATACATTTCTCATTCCCAAGCTTTTAATCAGCAGCTCAAGGCAGAATTTTTTGGCTACTAACATTGCTTGTAAATTATTTACATCCATGTCAATTGTACGAAAAAGTAATAAGTGTCATTTCCAAAAATTCTGAAGGTTGATTTGTGTTTGATCAGGATCTTCTTTGAGTATTGCACCAATTTTTTAATGTTTCATTCTTTAAATTAAAAGCAAAGAAATAAAATTTTGTGGATAGGTTCATTGTAGGTAAACAATATTCATTACATATTACATACGAATAGCAGTGCTGATCCAATAACAACATAATACCTAATTTGAATATTAAACACAGGAAAACAAGTGGATAATAATTGACTTATTAACTGAATCGTAAACAAATCAATCTTATTAAGATTTTAAAATACTCTTGTGGAATTTAGAATTTTGATACAATATAAATTATACTCCATTTTGTATTATTGTATTGAAACAAAAGTAGTTTGTTTTAGCAGGAATAATATTTTGAGTGGGCAACGGTGGGCACAAATTAACATAGATCTATTACTTTACGATTTCAGCAAAAATTGTGAAATTTTATACTCATTTTTTATGAGATACACTAAGAAAAGCTAACTTCACTTGCAACTTCTTTGATGTGCTAATAATTTCAGTTGAAGTTTGCAAAACATATAAACTTTCTGTATCCATATTCGGGCAAATTTTTTTCGTTTTACCAATAATTTTCGAATACTTGACGGGAAATTATTGCAAAATTTATTTTTCAGTATATAGAAATTAGTCTTGCTAGTTTTAAAGAGCATTTTGAAATTCTAAACTTTAGGCGATCTTAGCAGAGTCGAAACAAAATGCACATTAAAAAAAATTAAGTTTAGTTGTTTCTGATTTTACTCAGCTCTTACTTAACAAATTTCTATTGGCTAAGAAAACCATTAAAATATCTTTTCTTTTACCATTATATGTTTAGTAAGACAGTATTATGGGTGCAGCTAAATTTTATAGTCGAATTTCTCTTGTTTTCTTGTTTGAGTTTTCCCAGCGAAATGTTGCTGGTAAAAGTTGACGATTTTTTGCACATATTATGTTTATGTATACTCATAAACCAATTTCTGGAATCCCATTTTATGAATTCGTGGAACTTCAAAATATATATTTCCGGTGATAACTCGATATCAAAATTTTGATAACTGCCAGTAAAAAAAAGAAAAATTAAGATTACTTTTATGAAATTTATTACTCTTATTTACTTGTATTTGTGAAATAAAACAAAAAGAAGTATGCAATAAAATGAAAATAAAATTTTCTTTATTCGGAATTAATTTATGAAACTGAAATAATCAAAACACATTTGACCCCATCGATAACGCAATGTATAGCTTGGCGTATATAATGGCACATATGATGCATGTGACGTGACATGGCACAACGCAATTTTATGTAACATTTACAAATGAATGGGTCAGCGGAAATTCACGACACAATGCTACTTGCGAGATACGGCAAATGCAAGATACAGAACCTGATACACAGTTTCTCGCTCCATGTGTCGCACGTCTCACGATTCTACTAATAATGGACTACTAAACAAAAATACTGGGTGTCTATAGGACGCGGGAACTGCGAGGAAATATAAATTCCCCAATATGATGAAATATCCGCTAAGACTAAACACTATAACAAAACGGATATTCAAATTTAAACAAGAACAGTCGCAGACCGTACTCGTATGGTTAATCATTTGGGGGGAATCCTATATTCTGTTGTTGTAAGTAAAAAATGTAATCTGTGATCATTATAGCATTTAATAAGTGACTTAAAATGAACACATTTTCTACAGATATACACATACATAATATGCTTAATAAAATTTACCACACAACATTGATTTTTCACACAAGAAAAATTCATCTACTATCATCCATTTATGTGTTAAAATTGAAGAAAAATAAATAAATAAAATAAGAGAAATGATATTATCAAATAAAAATTGTAAACAGGTCACACAAAACTCAAATTGTTATTTAATGTTTGAATAATGTCTCTTGTTTTGTATTTCGATTTGTGTTTATACAGTGATGTTGTTTATGTAATGAAGACAAAATTATATTAAATTAAAAGTTGTTTTGTCGTTTCAAAGTTTTCAGAAAACACATTCTTCATATTCGTTTAAAAGTTTATAATTTATGAAAAAAATACTGGAATTCGTGTTCATGATAAAAATACAAGGCAAACGTTTTATTATTCACACATGTTTTGAGTAATGATGTATTACCAAAAATACTCATGATAAGTCAAAACTCATCAATTAAGATGTTAAATGAAATGAATTTTCTATGATCACGCCTTAGTCTTCGCTTTTCCCTACATAGTTAAGTTTCTATGGCTTTAAGATGAGTTAGACTATGTTTCAGTGGCTTACAATTTCAGATTAGTGGAAGTTAGGATGTTATACAGTTGGATATTCTTTCATAGCAGGTTTACCACATAAAGACCTAGTGGAACTGAACTGGAAAATGTTTGTTCATTATCATCGTAGTCCAGAGTTATCTAAGTGAATTATTATCAAAACTGCCATGCGATTTTTAAATGTTTGGACCCCTTAAAGGATCACTTAGTAGCAAGCGATTTACGATCAAAGATCACGTGGAAACATTCGAACATTCGTGTTGAATTACGTTAGATACCTATTCAAATTTAAACTGCGAGAACGCAATGAAAATATTACCAGAATGTATGTAGACTATTTTGTAAAGTTTATTTTTGTAGACTATTTTGTAAGATGTTACTTATGAAATAAATGTTAGTTTAACAAACGGTTTGCTGATATTTGATACACCTCAAACTACGCTCTTCGAATCTTGAAATATGAAATTAATTTCGTATTTAAAAATCATCAAGTATCAGGTTCTAGCCACAATATTTTACGAATCTACTCTATTTATTATTATTGCAGTCATATATTATTTCAATTTAAATATAATCAAATTTTTTTTCTCGTGTCGTAGCAACGACAAGCTTTTTATTGGTTGGAACTTTTTTCTTATATAATATTATTTTCCATTTTATAAGGCTTTAATATTTTAAGGAAAATAACATCAATCGGTTAAATTCGGTAACATATACACTGATTTTCTGTGGATATTATTTTGGTCATATTTAAAATCGGATATTGAATCTGAAATGACTTATAACGATGCGTCCTAAAAACGTCTCTTATAACTCAATACCTAAGAAGCATAAATTTTACAATCAGGTTTCTTCGGCCACATGGGAAATTTTGCCGGAAAACGTTGATAATATGTCGAACTAAGATGCCAATCACGGCGGAAATTTCAGATTTAGTAATAAAGGCTTAAATAAAAAGAAGTTTCATAAAAATGATCATAATGGTATATAAATTGATTGTGTTAATTTTTGGCAAAACGAATACCAAGACTTTCGCAATCTAGATATTGGTCTTGGTGCTTCATATTCAGTCATGATCTTGACCTAGCCAAAACAGTTCGTGTCTTGGCTAGATCTAGGGCTTGCCTTGAGTCTTGGTCTTGGTCTTGCTTACATGATCTTGGTGTTGCTTGGTTTTGCTAATCTGATCTGATTCTTCCGTTTTTTAAATAATTTTTCTATGCAATATCATTATGAAGACGAATAAAAGTATAAATTATAAATAAATCAATTATTAATTAACTCTTTTTTTGTGTTTGAAACTGAAAATTCCAAATTAAAAAAACATTTTGTTCCAGAATAATAATATATTAAAGTTATTATATATATTTTGTCTCATGTATTTATCGGAAGCTGTTTTTTTTTGCTTGACCTTTTATTCTTGGTTTCGGTCTTGCTTCGGCCTTGATCTTGATGTATAAATAATCTTGCAAGACCAAGATCAATTTTGCTTATCATAAATTAAAATTACTGTTTTAAGTAACAGATTATATATGTAGCAATAAAAAAGACTAAACGAGTAAATTTTATTATTATTAATGAGAACTCAAGGATTTTTCGAGAAAATTGCGATTTTTTGGCCCAATTTTCTAGATCAAATTATTTTGAATTTTTATTTAAACGTATTTCGACTACAAACGTATATGCAGACCGTCACCGTCAAATTAGCAACGAGTAACATCTCCTCAGAGAATCATTACAACTAACTTATTCACGTATTTATAAAAATACAAAATAATTTGATCTAGGAAATTGGGCCAACAAATCGAAATTTCAAAGAGTAAAGTTATTAATGAACATGCTTTATTAAAAAAATTTATCAAAAAATAAATAAACTTTTTGTATCCACCTTTTTTTACCTTTTGAAAGGATGGAGGCTGAGTTTGCATCTCTCTTCAAATTTATATTATTGTTCTGGTTCAGTTATTAAATTTTTAAAGAATAATTTATTATTTAAGAATACTCAAAAAAAAAAAAAAAGAAAACGTTTCCATTCAAAATAAATGATATAAAAATGAATTATCAGCAAAATTAGCATTCACTTTATAATGTGTATTGAATACATATTATTATTGGAAGTGTTTTCATGTCCGGAGCCATTGGAATTAAATTTTTCATTTTTTTTTCAAAACTTAGAAATACTCATACTTATAATAATAATAAGACTTAATAAGAAATAATATTTCCAAAATAAAAAAATAAAAAACAATTTTTGTATTCTTTAAATAATCATATTTATAAAGATAATTGGCTGAATATATATATATATTAGAAAAAAAAAATTGGGGTTTAGAGGAAAGTTTCGTTTTTCTAGCTTTCCATACTTTTTGGGTCATTGATTGCCAATTTGAAATTTGTAGGCAAACGTTTTTCTCGGAACTTTGTTTTCTGGAAATCTTTTGAGTAAATTTTGACACACCAGTTTTTTGGCTAATATCACAGGAAAAAAGTGTCTTATAAACAAGCCCATTTTATTCAAAAATAATGAAATATTTCCTAAATTTTTCATACATATTGTTTTTTTGGATGACTAACCGTTAAGGCGCTACATATTTGGCTAAATATAATTGCAAAAGAAATTGGATTTCAGAGGAAACTTTTGCTAATGTTTTGATTTTTTCACACTTCATATTTTCACTGAACACGAATTTGAATTTTAGTTTTCTGGACACTTTTTGCAAAAAATTTTGACACTTTTTTCAAGTTTTGGCCTATATCTCATAAAAGAAGTGTTTTTTTTCAACAAACCTTTACTATACAAAATTAAAGTAGACAAAATTTCCAACATTTTTCATACTGAATGTTTTTTTTTTTTTTTTTTTTGGAAGACTAACCGCTGCGCCGATATATCGTCCTTTATATAAATTGTTATTTGTATTCAATTGTTACAAGAAAATAAGGCTCTTTTTGGGAGTGTTTAAGCGTCGAAACGGTTAGTCTTTCAAAAATACATTAAATGTGAGAATTGTAGTTGTTTATAATAAATGATTGTTGAAAAAAGCTTCCTTTCTGAGATATATAACTAAAATTGAAAAAAATGTCAAAATTTGCTCAAAACATGCCCAAAAAACAAAGTTCCGGGCAAAACTTCAAATTCGTATTCAATGACCCAAAAAATATGTAGGGTGAGGAAAACAAAACTATAGCAAAACTTTCGTCTGGGAATTCTAATATATCTAGCCAATAACACTTGAAAATTTTCAAAACTCAAAGACATACTTTGAAGTTCACGTAAAATTTAATCTAATTTACAAGACCAGGTAATTTTTTTCAAAATAAAAATTAGACGGCCTCAAATTAGATTTTTCTGGACTTAATAATGTTTATAAAATGTTTATACATGCAGTTTTGTTTATAAAAAGAAGAGAAAAACCTGAAACAATAATTTAAAATAACCAAAATTTTATTATAGCTTCAAATCATGATGAAGTTTTTCCCTATTGTCGTAATAATTTTCGATTTTGCATCCGTTTGTCGTTTGTTTGTATTACGTCACGTAAATTATTATAAATCAATTATTAATTCAACTCAATAACCCCAATTACCAAAAATGTTTAAATATTAATAATATTCATTGAGTTTTTTTTTTTTCATCAAAGTCGTAGGCATGCATAAAAATGCTTTAAAACGTCGATATTTTAAGAATACCTTAAAATGTGCTACCATTTTCAAGTGATCCCAATATCAGAATAATAACACACAATTTTTTTGATTATTTTTCAAAAAGCTATAGAAACATAAAAATAGCAACTGCAGCATCATATTTCATTATATGAACTTAATATATTTGCTGACGTGATTTGAAAAGATTTATAGAATATTAAATCAATCAAATTTGTTTTTTGAAACCAATAAATGTCGATGTTTTATTTTATAATCTATCGTATGTAAATATTATCTTTATTTTTATTTTAATTTGTTTTTTTTTGTTTTTTTTTTTTTTAAGAAGATTATTGAATAATAATAAGTTTTTCTGTAATATCTATCATCAATTTATCAAAATGTTTTACTTTAAATCATATCCTCGAGTAGCTCACGGTTCGATTAATCCAGGTAATCCAGCCTTTACCTTATAGGGTTTCAATACTTAAAAATTATTATTTTCCTACTTCAATATTTAAAAAAAAATTCTATGCGATGATGGCTACTGAGACACACTTTCGTATTATTATAACGAAACCATTGCGAATCAATCAATAATAAACACTATGAATGAGAATGGAGTTTAGTTGTTGAACGTGAAAAGTTGATGATATATTAAATTAATATATCATATATTGAAGAGGACCTGTCGATGTCTATTTATTATACATACATACATATACATATATACCTTACCTAGGTGTGGAGTTAACATTAGGAACATTGTCTATTTATTGATTAGTATTTATAAAATGATGTCATATGATTCATTCATTTTCACTCTGTTCAATAAACAGTTTTTATGATGTTTTAGCCACCTGGAAATATTATGTGTTTGCTTTGTGCTTGGTAATAAAACCATATACCGATTGTCTACAGAATCATTTTCCATTGTACAAAAATAGTATAACCCGAACTTAAGCTGAAATCTGCTGAGTGAGTTGTTTCTGCCACAATTGAGAAGACAACGTATCAACCTCTACACAGTATGGTTTAAACCAGACAGTTATGGAATTTTTGAGGCAGACCTTCCCTGGGCACCGCATTTCATTGCGTGGAGATGTGGAGTGGCCTCCTTGGTCACCGAATCTGTCACTTTGTGACTATGTTTTATTGGGCTACCTAAAAGCACGTGAATACATAAACAAACTACGTACACTTGAAGCCCTGAGTGGAACAATAACACAAGAAATTTGAGCGGTACCACGTGCAATGCTTCAGAGGAAGTTTGGATAACTTCTCACTACGTCTACAGGAGTGTATGGACAAAAACGGATAGTATTTAACAGATGTTATTTTTCGTACGTAATCATTGTTTTAATGTTTTCCACTTTAATTTTTATAATGGCAACATCTACACATTAAAAAAAATAAATTTTGAGTTTCGTTTAAAAATGCGTGTGTAACTGTTATTTCAAATCATCCATACCTCCCTGTCCAACCCTGTACGTGAAGTAAACTACTAGATTTTATGATTATTACAAAATAAATTAATATTTCTGATTCAAGACATTTGAATGAATAACAATACATTATTACATTTGAAGTCTCTACGCAATATCGATATTAATGAGGAAGTTTTCCATGCGTTATTGTATAAGAAACAATCCACCTCGATTCCTTAATATAATGGTTTGTACACGTTTGTCTGTAAATGGCACTTTTCAAACTAATAAAATAACTACAGAGAATCTACCTACTAATTTTTTTATTTTTCATTCAATACAACGCTATTTTCAAATAAATAACATTAAAATTCCTGTGGGACCGCCATATCACTTCTGTATACAGGAAGGTAAACAAGTAAAGAATCAGTCAATGCAATAATTTGAATTGTCTTATTGGAATTTGACCGTTTAAAGTCCAATTATCTGGGAGACGTATGAAAGGACCATGTCGCAATTCTCTATGTATTTTGTATGGCCTTGATTCATTTCTTTGGTACCTTAAGCAGAGTTAAAAAATTAAGAAATTTAACTCTATCCAATTTATCAAATATCTTTTGATATCAATAAAGGAAACAAAAAAATTATGACCATAAGTTTCACTTTACCATAGCATAATGCTAAAAGTTGTGCCTAAAGAAACTAACTTGTTCCAAAATTTGCCAAAACACAATTATTGTTGAATTTTTATCATAAAATCAATGTTAACTCAATTTAAGTAAAATTACAGAAATATTTAATGTTTATTAGGAAAACTATTTAACGACAAGTATGCACAATTGCAGTCAAGTACCAAAAGTTTTGAATAAAAGAAGGAATTTAGAAATGTAGCAAAATTAATTTGTGAAAAGTGAGGTTCATTAACCGTTTTATATAACTCTTTTTCCATGTTAAAAATCAGATAATAATCGAACAAACAAAAATATACACACAAATTTTGAACCAAGACCATTTTTGTTGCAAATATACAAAGTTTTTTATTGTCTTAATAGATGAAAAGGTGCAATTTAATTAAAATAATATTTAATTTTAATAAAACAGCATCTTTCTATGAGATCATGTTGTTTGTAAACATACCTGGTGGGATTGTTTTGATGACACCTCAATTACCTCGAGAAAAAATCGAGAAATTTTTGTGTTTTTTTTATAAATATATATTTCGACTACAAAGTAGTCATCATCAGTATGAATAAGATAATCGTATTAATTATCAGAAGAGGTATTACTCAAATTAACTACGAGTCACATCTTCTCGGAGAATTATTTCGATTAGCTAATTCATACTGATGATGACTACTTTGTAGTTGAAATGCGTATTTGTAAAATAGAATAAATTTTGATCTAGAAACCTACCTACCCTAGAAATTGAAGGCAAAAAATCAAAATTAATTCAAAAAATCCTTGGCTTTGATAATATTCGTATCCATTAATAAGCACCAAACTATTGAAGCCGTTTTGATTTGAAACTCCATTTATGTTGAGACAAAATTACCGATTTGTGACATAGATACAGAGGTGAAAAATACAAAGACCTAGAATGTAATAAATAATGTATAGCTTTGGTATTAATACACTATTTTCTATTTTAATTATTATTCATGACCACGCTACAAGTTTTTTGTTTGTTTTGTTTGTATGGATATTTTGTCATATCATCGTATTGAAGAATAAGTTCAATTTAAGCTTGACATTCTCATTTATTCAAAAAATTATTGTGTAAGTGAAGTTGTTGTAATCGGGTCAGGACCTCAAAATTCCCTTGAACACAGTATACGAATTATTGGCAAAAATTAGATCGAGAAATATCTTCCCTAGCTTTGAAATGTATTGTAAAAATGGGTACCCAGTTCTTGTATACCCAAGATTCATTGAGAAATATTGTTGCTCTTCAATATTTGAAAGTATCCTGCTTTTTTTTTCGGAACTGTTAAAGCTTGCTAATCGAAATATAATTCTAGGGGTGGGCTTATCTCATACCAACCTCAACTTTTACCTCATCTCAATATCCCAGCACACATTCAATAAGAAGACTTCATAAAGTCTTTATTAAGACGTGATGACTTTTTTTTAAAAAGCCATAATTAAGAACTGTTTAAGTAGTCTTTTTTTTGACTTTGCAAGAAGTCAGAATTTCGAGCTCTGTAAGCTATTTTTATGAGTTTCGTGAGAAGTTGGAAATATGATCCATTGAAGAAATGTTTTTTCAGAGTTCCATATAATCTCGGAATACGAGCACTTTCAGAATATATAATTTCATTAGTTTTTATTTCATGGTCAAAAAAAGATTAAGATAATTAGTTTTACCACAAATTCCTCTTAAGATTTGGTTGATATTTATTTTTGAGATTCTGTTTAAGTTCTCAATTTTACTAAAATAGTCGGTGTTAATCATATTAATTAAAAAAATATTATTTATCAATTCTTGTAAATAAAATATAGAAATATTGGAGCATAAATTGAAATTTTATAATGTATATGGCATAATGTATATGGCCATTGTAGCAAAAAGGATAACGAAATAACGGACTCACAAGTAATAATATCGGTGTTTGAGTCTAGGTGTATCCTAGATAATTTTTATATTTAACACTTTATTTATTTTTTTTTCATAGTCTAATAACCGAGTTTAATTTAGTAGTTAGAAAATAAGAATTCTTAAAGGAATTTTAGTTGAATCATGTTCAGGATTTTTTCTGTCATATCATTTCAAATTATTAGAACAGCCAAGAACTGTACTATGAAGTTCAAATGGTTTTTAATAAAATTTATATTTATGAACCAGTAGATATCAAATACAAGACAGAAATTATTCTAAAATGAAATAATTTTATCCTAAATTAATAAAAAAATTAAATTCCATTCAGAAAATTAACGATAAATAAAAAAAATTCAATAATTCGTATGAAATTTGACTTGAATACCACAATTTAATAAATTAAAACAATTTATGATGAAAATCCTCTTTCATACAGTAGTCATATAGAGTAATTTGAATAAAACCAAGAAAAAAATTATGAAATAATAAAATTCTACTTGTTAGTAAAATGAACGTGTCTATTTTTTAAATAACATATTTTCCAAAATTCATTTGGATAATTGGTTTTTTTCTTCATTCGGCTAAAATGAGCGATGTTTTCTTTTTTTTTTTTTTTTAATATTCTTAAAATTATGATTTTACTTATTTTTAAATAATTAGAATTTTAAGGTAATCGCTTCTGCCGCAGTATCGTAAAAACGATGCACTCATTTGCAATAGAAAATTTATCGTTTCAGCACAAATAAAAAAAAAACTTAAAAACTTTTAATCTTTAAAAACTTGCATGCTTCATAGTTTAATGAATGAATAATTATGCAAATAATGTCATAGATTTTCCATTCTTCTTTTAAAAATTATAGAACTAATATACGTATGATTTTCATATTTCCTATTTGTTCTCGATTTGTCACTCAAATACACAAAAGGAGACACGCTCAAACTTGTATTATATGTTTCTGACCTCGTTCTCAAACAAATATTTTCCCATAAAAATTTTTGGTTGAAATTATTTGAATAATACCCGTAATTTTCAAAAACATGTTTTCAAAAGGCCATTTCCCTTGAAAAACTACTCGAAGTAGAAATGAGCACTGACTTAAAACATGATAAATAATAGGAGAGGGTTTCGGAAGTAATGGTAGTGGAGTATGAAATAAATATTTTATTTATTATTACATTCGGTTTTGGGATACCTGAAAAATGGTTTTCTTAAAATAATGCAATATTCATATATAAACAATACATATGTACAAGACACCACGGTTATTATGATGTCTTTACAACATACATACGACATTATGCTACAGCTCATTGATATCTTTACGTAGGCGAGTACATACACATACTTACCCTATAATAAACACTGTATAACGCTTTCTATCTTATTCTCTTGCATATTAAATTGTATAGATACTTCTATTATATATGACACACATATAATACTGATCCTGTAATAAACACTGTATATTTTTTTTTTTTTTTTTTCGAGTTTGAAATTAAATTACAACGATTCTAACTTTCGTGAAACTTCTTGCATGAGTATGTCAAGATATAGCTTGTAATTTGTCGTATAATGTTTTCTCAATAGAATGTTTTATTTAAAGATATGTGTGTTAAAATATTTTTCAATTTACCTTCAAGAAAAAAAAAATAACATTAACGAATAAATACATATAAATATTTTATTAAAAACATTATTAAACAAATGCTTTTAAATTATTCAAATATTACTTTTTGTAACATAATAATACATTAAAAACATAATTATATTTAATATATTCAATAATTAATTGGATTCTCGATTTTTGGATATTTTATGTTGAAAAATGTAATTAATAAAAAAAAAAAACTCCTTTCTTCGAACTCCATAACAAGATGGTTTCAATACTTAATAATTAAATATTAATTATATCTAGGTAGGCATATTATACCTATACAAACCAAACGAACTATATTTAGAAACAAGAATGGTTTAATTTTGTATTTGTATTAATTTTGTACATTTGAAATTAATTGATATTTATAATTTATTAACAAGTGTATGCTTATATGTTATATAAGGTGATTTATAAAGAATAGAAGACTTAAAGGTCGACTTGAGTTTATATAGAGTGATTATGAAGAGGGTTTAGCAACGATTGTCAGAAGGCTACAACTTTCAAGCACATATAACTCAAACGATACTTATCCACGTTGTTATGAATTTTGGTATAGAGAAAATTTTTTTTGGGAAATACTCTTACTCTAGATAAATATATTTGGAGCTATTTGTTCTAGAAAATTGAAGGAAATAAAGTGTTTATTACATGTTCTTTTAAATGAAGATACGAAAGAAAGCTTTTTGTGATTTTTTTAACTTTACGTGGTTTTTGTGATTCTGGGAAAAACCTTAAAAATCGTATAAAAAAAATAAATTTTATTGTTGATTTTACGTTTAGTGTTTCTAATAAATTAAGATTTAGAAAAAAACTAAAATATCTGTTTTTATTACATAGTTTTAATATTGGATGGTTAGTTTTCGAGATATTGCTTGTAATTTGGCGTGGATGACGAATAATTTCGCGCTTTATGGTAATTTGTCTTCAGGAACAAGTTTTGTTTCCGATTTCAATAAATGTACTCTCATATAGCATTAAGCGATTCTATCCGTAGTTTTTGAGGTATCGCCTAAAATTCGAACTGGAGTCTTATATTTAACTTCAAGCGATATTTCGAAAATTAGCCATTTAATCCTGAAATCAATGTTCTTTTTGGTTTTCCTAGATCTTAAATTATCCTAAAAAATCCAAAAACAGCAATAAAACTTTTTTTGTTGGATTTTGTGACAATTTTTTACGTTTTACAAACATCCGAGAAAGAATCAAAATGATGAAACTTGCGTCAATCGCATGTTTTTCACAAAATTTCCTTTTAAAGTCCGTAAAACATTGTCGAAAACTACAAAATCTTTATGTGTTTGTAAAGCCTAAACCACAGTTTTCAAGTAATAATACCTAGAAGGATTGAAACTGACAATCCAAAAATTTGTACCAAGACTTCACTTCGTTCGGTTAATAAATTTTTACAATAAAGTAATTAGGTAAATTACAGTGACCTATAAATAATATTCATATGATCTAATTACAATGCATACTTATTTATGATAAATATTGTAACAAGAGACTTAACTTGTCAATATTTGAATAAAATTTGTTAACTGTTTAAAATAATGTCACCATGTGTAGCTACGCTATTTTATACTGGTGTTGATTGAAGTGTATTACTAAATTAACTCGAATTTTTCGAATTCAAAAACAGATTGAATACTTCAAGTGAATTTGAAATTTAATTAAATAATATCAATAATTTTAAATACTTTAAACATTTTTATTTAATTATGAGTAGGATATTTAAAAGATATACTTTAATTTTATAATTAATTTTTTGAAATATTGAAATTTTTTTAACTGGGAAATATAACTACGATTGATACGTTTTCTTAGAAAAAGTCGTTTACAACAGGAATTTTTTTCACAACTGTGTATTGAAAATAATTGATAAACCGAAAGGTAATTGCCAATTTTTTAATTAGGCACTAAAGTTGTTGCATCCCTGCAGCAGTACCAATACTCATATCCCCTCGTATCCATACCGAGCATAGTACGTGGAAGGGATTTCTTATTCGACTGAGGCTCCACGAGTAGAAAAAATATTTGTAATAAAGCGTTCATCTTCTAGAAAATATAATTAAAATTATTATTGTTCAATTGTTTGTATATAAATTGTATAACAAATATCAACGATTATTGAACAATGACAAAAAATTTCATTCAATTGTAGTTATTGTGTTGAAAATTGTAAGAGTGATTGTAGAAAATTGTTTTAATTATTATTTTTAATTGAAAATATACATAATTTTTCATTTCAATTTGTTAATAAATTTTGAGAAGGCTCAGTTAAATCGTTTACCATTCACAGACTTATATATTTGATTGATAAAGTAGTATTTCGTAACCATAGAAACGAAAGAAAACAATTGATATACTGTGCCCATACACAAAGTTAAAATTTTCCCTTCTTTAGCATTAGCTAGAATTCGTTATACCTTTTGTTTTTCAGTATTGATTCAGTAGTCATTATGTTGATTAATTTTAAAATAAAATTATTTAGTATAACATCAATTATATTTTAATATCTTAGTTGTATCGTTTTGATTACAATGCTATCTAATGAAAAATTCAGTTTCTGTATTTTAGGTACATTTTTTAACAATATCATGACGAAATTCTCCTGAATAATATGCATATTTCGAATGATGAATATCAAAAGTATAAAAATCACATGATATACGGTTTTAAAAATTTGGGTAATCGAATAAATCGTATATAGAAAAAGATAAGACCTTAAATCCGAACTATTATACTAGCTTTAATTAAAAAGTGCCCAACTAAAATTAATAATATATTCTCAAACATTTCAAAATTAATTATTATAAATTTTAATAAAAGAAATTTTTGATGAAAATCATTTCAACATTTGCATTAAGTATTACCTAATTGGTACTATGTTAAATTTAACTAGTAAATTATCCTACTCTCACCTAGCAACGGTACAAGTACTAACTATTTTTAAGTTAATAAGAAAATGTGTGTATATTCGTGGTAAAACCACGTGATTTTACAAGTATGGATAATTAATATAAAAAATAGTATAATATTATACCTGAAGTTTATTTATAAAGTTCAATTAAAATTGAATTTAGTACGTATATAAAACAAACAATAAAATGGGTAATTTCCATATTAAAAGTTATCAAAAATCTTTTTTGTGGATTCTGTTATTTTAATTGGATTGTGGCTTCTATTAAATTTATTTAACTAGGTGTATTATTTAACTGTATGACTTTTAATAGTTTTGAATGTTGAATATCAAAAATTTTTATTTAATCTTTCGATAATCGCGCATTTCTTACGCCAACTAGAAGAGATAAACCAAGCGAAAAAGTCGTTATATTGTAGTTGCATGGCCAAGACAAGAATAGCTATATCTCTGTATGCGGTATTCTTTTTTTAGCAAACTGGTGGTGAGGGTAAGTACTAAAGTTTTTTGAATATACAAAAATTGGGTTTACTTTGGGAATATTCCTTTCTTATAGGACACTTTTATAATCAGTTTATATTAGTCTGTGTAATACATAATGCGAAGTCACCATTCAGACTTCCTATAACCATAGTTGTCAAGAAGGAGATGGCAAATTAGCTTTGGTAGCTAAAAAATTATTAACTTTGTTATGTTATTGAGTCTAGTTTCACATTTTGATCTGAAATGTAGAAAATTCAGTCATCTAGTTTATTCCAGAAAAATAATATATCAATTTATGGCACTTGGTAGTAGGAAAACTAAAGCATTTGATATAATTTGTGTTTCTTAAAACTACTCACAAGCGGGGATTTTCTCATTACGCTATGACTGTTAACAAAATTTCAAATACATTTATGGAAAAGCGTTATAATAATGCAAGAAAGCTTTAAAGTGGTGTAATGTAGTAACATCTTAAATCAGGTAAGCTTTATGGAAATATGATGTTAAAATTTTATATTCATGGTGACGAGTTTTCTCATTCATCAAATATTTTTCAGTAACTTAAAGTATTATGTTGTTATTTATTTTCTTGATCGATTTGGAGAAAATTTTATCACATTTAAATATATGCGTTAACTATGTGTATCGACAGTTCGTCATACTTCAAACGATACGATGTAAAGCGTGTTCAAGATATAATTTATTTATCCTGGAAGTTGAAAAGTATATTTACCCATAAGTTTAGTTTATAAATATGTGGTGATTATTTTATATTTACTTAATCCGGCCAATACTATTGTGGATATAGGAGCTGACACAGCGTTCCCTATTTGGACAATAACACTAGTCAAGGCATTTTTCCAAAACAATTCTCTATTTCATGTTTGCCCAGGTCTTCCTCAACATATTCTACCGCCGGTCTTGGATAAGTCGCTCGACAGTTCATCATACCTCAAACGTTACGATGTAAAGCGTGTACAAGAAATTATTTATTTACCCAAGCAATTGAAAGTATATTTACAGATCAGTTGAGTTCGAAAATATGTTGTGCTTATTTTATATTTGCAAAGTTACTAAATCCGGCCCCAATCGGATGTAGAAGAGAGTTCCCTATTTGAAACTGAGAATAACACTGGTCAGGATTGTATACTTTATGGTCGCTTAAGTCTTCCTCTAGGTATTCTACCGACGATCTTGGATATGTAGGTTTTGGAAATCGCTTGCACTGCATCTGCATCGTATGCTACTTTTTTACTCGTGAGTCTCAGATTCTGAACGGATTAGAGATGTGGAGTATGGTCTAATAATCCATCACGAGAACACACAGCAAACATGAAAGACTGGAAAATTGTGGTTGATATCAAATACTACAAACGATGAACTTGAAATAATCCAGAAATTATTAGAAGAAAGTACGATTGCAATATATTTTAAACTCATTGAATTTGATAGTTTAAGCATTATTAAAAAACATCAAATCTATAAAATCAGTTTCCAGGAAAAGTGGAAATGACATCACTTGATGGTCTTGTTCATAATATATATGGTCTTAGTTTCAAGATTATTTTGAAATAGCTATTTTGAATCTTCCTATATATATATCATAACATTTGATTTTTTCATGAAACCTTTAAATATATTCATTGGTTCTTATGTATAAATAAATTATTTCTCTAGAGAAAAAGCTTTATGTGAATAAAGTGTAACCAGTATTGTATATTAGACTGGCTTATATGCGAAAATTTTTTATTTGTGTGATCTGAATACGAATGTAAACAAAATGGCTGTATATACAAAGAACAAATAATAATAAAAATAAAAAAATAAAAACATTTTGAACAAAAATTGGATCATATAAATTTTTTATACTGTCTTTATGTATAATAGACGAAGAGCCATTGACCAAACACTGCCATATTAGAGGAGGAGTTGAATGTACTTGAGTGGGCAAAACTCGTGACTCGCATTTTGTCAATAGATTTGTGTTAAAAATACCTCAAATATTATGAATCCGGATGTTGTTGTCAGATCCATTATTGTTCCAAATTTTTAATTAACTTTCAGTTCTATAAAGAGTTTCAAACAAAAGTTGCTTATTAAAGGAAAAATTGCAATTAGGAACGATTTCAGTAATTTTCGAGTAGACATTGACTTGATATTACTTTTAATTATTCCCACCTTAATTGCAAATGTGGACTAAGGTGGTTTAAACTTTATATGAAATATTTCAGTTGAATTAAAGTTATACACGGATTAGCCGAAAGAAAAGATTTTCGCCGGCACCATTTCTACAGTATAGAGTATATTAAGAGGGGAAACGTAATCACGTCCCATGTACCAAGAATACTCCATCACCTGAAGCCACAGTGAGCATAAGGTGACAATTATATTGTGATTACTTAGTTCTTAGCCAAACGACGCCAGTGTAATCACCCCTTTTTTGGGTTTATAATTGAACAAACTGTCGCTGTCTGGATTCGAACCTGCAACCTCCAATCTATGTAGTCGAATGGGTAAAGGTTTAGGTACCTTTACTCACTTGGCCACTTAGTAGGTATATTCCGGAATTTTTAATGTGAGATTTTTGTGCTAAACTTTAAACAGGTGATGAATTAAGCCTTTAAAAATAATGAAATACTAATTTTATCTCGAATATTCTTTGTCGAATTTTTAGCCAAAATATCGAAGTATATATAATTTTGTGTATACTTTCTTTCTCTATGAATTGAATACTAGAAGAAAAACACAATTGTAGATGAAAAACACCTCTTTCATAACACCCAGTCTATGTTCAGCTAAAAATAGAATGAAACAATTCTTTAATGGTTTTATTTTCTCAATGACTCTCCATCTAAATTGACTACAATAACAATATCATATTTTTTGTTTGTAGACATGTTTATTGTTGTACATAATTGATCATACGTTCAAGTTAATTGGACATATTTGATACAATATTTTACGTTTCGAAACGATAAATATTGTCTACGTGTGTGTAGGGGTTGAGGTAAACAATCGTTATTTCTTTTATCAGCAATAGTAAAGATCATTAGTCACGCAAAACGTGATGGTAAATCTACCATCATCTACTCTAAAGGTATTTTTGTGTGTAGGTACGTATATGTTAAATATAAAATAAATTATGTTGTAATAAAAATAGAAAAATAACTGCCATGGTAAGATTTGCAAAGTAAAGGATGTTTAGGCAGAAGGAATGAAATCATTATTTCCATTGAGAATTATAGTCATATAATACATATATACATATATATATATATATATATATATATATATATATATATATATATATATATATATATATATATATATATATATATATATATATATATATATATATATATATATATATATATATATATATATATATATATATATATATATATATATATATATATATATATATATATATATATATATATATATATATATATATATATATATATATATATATATATATATATATATATATATATATATATATATATATATATATATACATATATATATATTTATAATAAACTTTTATCTCAGTATGTGGGCTTGAATTCAACTTCAAAGAGAAAAATATATTCGATTATTTTAAGCTAAGTAAGAAGCATGATTTAATACTTTTTTTACAAATTTAATTTATTTTCATACAATAATTAAATAGAACATATATTAATTTATCGTATGAAAACTAGTTATCACCGTAAAATATATGATATACTTATGTTATGATGGTACAATCGTCAAAGATGAAATATTGTACTCTTTTTAATACATGGTGTTTATGATAACAAATTTTTTATTTTGTTATTAATTTATTCCATTTTTTTCATGCAAATAAATGTATACTTCCGATAAAAAAAAAAAACACCATTTAATTAAATAAATGGAAATGATAGTAAGAAATAATCAATGTTTTCGATATAAATATCTTATTATTTTAAATACATTTACTGTGTTTCGTACTAGACATGATAAACTAACTTTTATTTATATGAATTCTATACTGTACAAATATTAATAAAGTATGCTTGATAGAAAAAATATTGGTACTAAACACTCACATGACATCTGTGCTATGACTGAATGTATAAGTTAAAAATAATAACTATATAACAAAGAATTTAAAAATAATTATATGCCTGAATGTTGTAAGTCGTTGGTAAATCGCAATTTAGTTAGCGTGGAAGTTAAATAAAAGTTTATTTAACCTAATCTCAAAAAATTGCTCCCAAAATGCTCTATCGGGATCAGTAATTGTTCCAGTGATTAGGAAATTATTTAATTAATTATTTGCAATCAAAATTACAAAAACTGTTTTCCTTGTATTTCAGCTATTTTTAGAGTAGAAGCTTTAAAAAATGAAAAAAAGAAGAAGAAAATTTTAGTAGGATAAAACCAAATGGAAACGCAAAATAATATGACAAAAATAAATGTAAAAATAAATTACGGGCGATCTGAGTTCGGGAAGTGTCGAAGGGGTGAGTTTTTAAGGGTAAAACACGGTTTATTTCGATTTCCGGCAAAAGTTCTATGGAAAAAAGTTAAATAGCAAAGTTGTAGGTATTAAAAGAGAATTGTAGGTAAGATTTACGACTGTAGTATTTACATTTTTTTCACATATTATTCAAAATTAGATGAAAAAAAAATATTTTAAATCAAAAAAATTATAGTGTATTTGGAACATAAAAAGGTAAGTTTTCATCAAATTTCAGAGAAAAAAAATAAAAAACCAAAAACTTGTTAATTATTATTTCAATTTTTCACATAAATTTTGAGGTTATTTAAAAAAAGTGTAAATACAAATGTTGTAGATATTTTTCTTACCTACAACTTTGCCTTTTAACTTTTTTCCATAAGACTTGTAGTTTTGCCGGAAATTAAGATAAACGGAATTTTACCCTTAAAAACTCACCCTCCTTTTTCTTCCCGAACTCAGATCGCCAGTAATTTATTTTTCCTTTCATTTTTATCATATTATCTTCCGTTTCCAATTGGTTTCAATCTACTGTAATTTTTTTGTTTTCCAAAATTATCTACCCTGGTATATTAATGCTTTAAATAGCCACATTAAGACTATTATGACATCACACGTTAAGAGTTGCACCATAAGAATGATACCCTAAGAACCACCGCTCACATAAGTACCAACTAAATCCCCCTAGAGTGTACAAAGTGCAACCTTGCAGCTTATTGTAAACTTTCTTCTTAAATCTTATTAATATTTTTTTATCTTTTTAGGTAATTAAATAATTACCTAATCACTGAAGCAATTACGAATCTTGATACTCAAAACATAAACAATACTCGTTTATTGCCCTTCCTTATTAATTACCAATGAGATTCTATAAAAAGCAATAATGTTCTTTCAACATTTTAATATATTAAAAAGAGATAACATTTCCATCCTTAACTTGATGCGTTATTATTCAAAAAAGTGGTGAAGTGAACACAGCTTCCCCTAAAATATTCAAAACCCATCAACTCGAAATCGAATTGAAATTAACTTGTTTAGTATTGTATTTCTTCTAGAATATTCCAAAAGACTTTGCACACAACACCAAGCAATGTTACATTAGAAAAAAATACAAGATCAAACATGCAAAACAAATATTGTTAAAAAAATTACTAACTGAAAACGATCAAGAATCAACTTGTTTAGTTTTGTATTTCTTCTAGAATATTTCAAAAGACTTTGCACACAACACCAAGCAATGTTACATTAGAAAAAAATACAAGATCAAACATGCAAGACAAAAAAAAAAAAAATTACTAATGAAAACGGTCAAGAATCAACTTGATTAGTATTGTATTTTTTCTAGGATATTCCTAGGTATTTTTTCTAAGAATTTGCACACAACACCAAGCAATGTTACATTAGAGAACAATACAAGATCAAACTTGCAAAACAAATATTGTTAAAAAAATTACTAACGAAAATGGTCAAGAATCAACTTGGCTAGTATTGTATTTCTTCTAGAATATTCCAAAAGAATTTACACACAACACCAAGCAATGTTACATTAGAAAACAAATATTTTTTATTAGCTTTACGAATTTTCTGTTTATATCAAAACTAGAGTAATATCTATTTTCACTTCTATAAGAATATAAATTGTATAGAAAATTTACTTTCTAAACAAAGTTCAATATTTGTATATAGAAGTAGATATAATAAATTTTCCATTATTATTATACCTGATTCTGATATTGTAACTGACGACGACGACTCATTCAAAGTTTGTTTAAAGGTAAAAAAATAGCAGAACGTTAAAGTAAAAACAAGAATGAATGAATGAATGATATCTATAGGGATTCCTTTTCTACAAAATTTCTACACAAATAAACATTAATTCAATTCTATTACATGATTATATTGTTCATCTAATTTTATTAAACAAAAGTCTGATTACTTTTGTGTATGTTATTATGTGAACAATTGTAATTTTAAACTTGTGTGTGTGTATATAATACCTACATGTTTCTTGGGTGAAAGTCTAGAATAAACCTGTTGAAAAGTTAATGATACAATTTATAAGATAAAAAAAGTATTTATTCCTAAAAAGAAAATTAATTTAAAATTTTGTATTTTGAAAATAAATGCTCAATAAGTTAAAATCCACAATAAGTTAAAATTAACTAGCAAGTGAAGATTCCAATAAACAGAGTAAATTGTTTAGATTAATAAGCGTTCATAAAATACTATTAATATCCAGTCTATACATTTATATATTTATACATGTATAATAATAATAAGCATTGTTATTACCTGTAAGTGTTTATTATCCAAATTTGAGGTAAAATTGTGGAGAGCTCAAAGATTTTACGAAAAAATGCTTCAAACAAAAGTTGTTTGTTTCAAAAAATAAACGTTTTCTGTATTTAAACTTTTCTTCTAACTTTGAGAGGCCAAAACTTGGGTCAAGGATCCCAGTGAACCGATTTCGTTTATTCACGAAATTAAACTCACTTTTTACGTTTGAAATACGTCATCAAAATTTCCGCTCACTATCTCATTTTGTTCTTGATTTATCGTGATGGCGGAAAGTCGGAAATGAACGAATTAGGTGTTTCTATGAACATCAATACCAAAATTTTGGTTGCGCGGTCAATATTAGGTAGCGTTCCAAACTTTAGACTAAAATTAATAATTCACGAACATGTTATGGTATGTCGAGTATACAAATTCTATGCAAAAGAAAAAATTATACTTCATATATTTCGAAACTTTTATTAATTAAATATATCATTCGGAAAATTTGGCAATCATTATAAACAATAGCTCCCAATTGTGTCAATTATCCAGTGTGGGTAAATTTTTTTTATTCAGAAAGAACAAAGCCTTCGGACAAAGTAGAAAGTTTTACATGATATGGATTGTGGAATAATATTTGAAGGTTATATTGTATGTACTTTATTTTAAACTGGATAAATTTAGTTTTATACACATAACTGACGACTGACTTGTGTTTGTAACAGAAACCACATTAGAGGGATATCGTGTGGCAGGCAGGCAGTCAGCCATTCTCAATGGATATAGAAAATTTATTTTGTAATTGTAATGTTTTTGAATTTATTCTGATTGCTGAGTTTCTAAATTTAAATAAAAATATAATTATTTAAAGACTACCTACTAGAATAATGTGGTTTTATCATTAATGACCCAGGGGGATTAAAACGGATTAATAAATTTAACGGTATTTGGTATTGATATTAGTTTGAGTATTTTACACTTAGTCCAAAATAAGCTTTTAATGTAATATATACCAGTTTTTGATTTTCGTAATAAACTAAGAAGGGGGAATCGTAGGGCAGAAACATTAATGACAAGTTTTATAATACATTATTAAATATTATTACTTCCGAGATTGTATAGAATTATTGTATTCCTCTCAGAAGTTTTGTATTCCTGTTTGTGAAAATTTTTTTTGAAACTTCCTGTGTGACTTCGAGTTCGTTTGTCTGCTAGTCTGTCTCTTTTTTTATAAAGAATTTGTAGTAATTAATAGAGCAGGGGCTTTCCGAGTAGTCCTATATAAGAACTCATGTATCAATTACCGTTCTGGAGATAAACTGCTCAGATTTCGACTTTTTTTTCTTCACTTAAATATATATCTCTCGTGAATCGTTCATCCGTTTTAGATGAAATTTAAATGTACATGCATGGTCAAAGTTTACAGGTTAATCCCAATGAAATACTTAATACATCTTCGTAAACCATGCGGACAGTCAATGACTGCTGAATATAATTAAATCAGGACTGTTCTGAGTACAAAATCTAAAAATTACAAACAACAGGTACCTCTAAGTACATGTAGAGTATTTATACAATTAACAATGCTATTTATTTTTATTTTTACTTATATTGTTTTAAATAATTCAAAAACATAAAATTACGCGTACATATGTATAAACTATAAAATATTCATATTTCTAGTATGTGGTTTTTTAATTTGAATTTTGAATTATTCGAAAAATCCTAGAGTTCTCATTAATAATTTTAAAAAAAAAGTATGAGAAATGCTTAAATTATTAAAAGTTGTTACTTTAACGACAAAGTGAGGAGTCGATCGTCATCTGTGTTGGTGTTAATGCAACCTTTTCCAAACAATTGATAAGTAAACCGCTTACAAAAGTGTACGTTATTAATTTTCTTTACGTTAACCTTATCAATTTAATTGTGAGAAAAGTTACAAACCAAAACATTACAAATAAGTTAATGGTCCAAGAGTAAAGTATCGTGCCAAGCATTTGTCATTAAAATAGAAGTGGCACTAATGTATTTTCTTAGTTAGAAATGTTAAAACTTCAATTTGATTATAGTTTGAAGCGGTTACTCGATAGATACGGGAACAAAACAACAACAAAATTAAAAAAAGTTTCGTTCCAAGGATTTAGCACCAGATTTCACGAAGCACTTGTTCATAATTATTTTCTACTCACTCGAAACAAAATTTTAGAATCATTTTCATGCGGTTACTCGATTAGTACAGTTTATGTCCAAAAAATTTCGTAGAAAAAATATAGCAATCTAAATGGTGCATTAGATTTTTACCCTGGCACAATATGATTTTTTCAATAGTTACAGTGAGTAGTATCATTTAAAAAATACTTCATCCGTTTACTCGATAGTTCAGGTTTTTTTGCAGCCAGTTCTAAATTATTAAATCGAAAAATATAAAAATTTTTACCCTTATATTTTGATTAAATATGTCGATTTGATTGTTTTTTTGTTCCTACTTAAATTATTTATAAATTTAAATTTGTATTGAATATTTGATAATTAAAAGCTATTTAAAATTTTATTTTCTATGGAATATTTTAATAATATTTAATTAAATTAATATTTATGTTTTTACTAAAATAACATTGATTTTGTAATTACTTTAAAAAACCAATAGATTTAATATATTTATGCTCTAGTGTATATCGTAATCGTACTAAATGAGCCAGTTATATTGGTCTACAATTTTGCTCCCGCCGTTTAACAAAAAATGTCGGTAGTAGTCGGTAGTTGTTGAAATATATTAATCATAGATGTCGAACACTTTTGACATTTGTAAATATAACCCTACTTTGATATAACTTAATTTGTGTATGCATCATAATAAAATTTTATTAAATATGTCCGAATTTAAACCGAATTCTCATCATTTGCGTAAAGTATTGCTTTTTTGTTTCAATATGAAAAAATTTTCGGCTGAGGCTCACCGAATTATCTTAGATATTTATGGTCAAACGGCTATTAGTGACAGAACGTGTCGGGCAATTGATGTGCCTGAGCCGTTCTTTAAAAGAAAAACGGCCACAGTACAACAAGAGACACGATAAAGTGATTTTACAGCATGATAATGCTAGACCTCACTTTGCCAAAGTGGTGAAAAAATATCTGGAAACGTTGAAATGGAAAGTTTTATTTCACCCGACGTACTCTCCAGATGTTGCTTCGTCTGATTTTCACCTATTTCGCACATTGACCTGCCTGACCAGCACTTCAAATCGTATAAAGAAGTGAAAAATTGGATCGACTCATGGATCTTATCGAAAGATGTAGAATTTTTTCGCCGCGGGATTTGCCTGCTGCCCGAGAGATGGGTCAAAGTAGTGGCCAACGATGGACAATACTTTGAAATTTAATGTATGTAATCGTTTTGTTGTAATAAAGCCTCAAATAAAAACAAAACGGCGGGAGCAAAGTTGTAGACCATAATAATAATAAAAATAATAATGTGATTTTAACTTCGTTTCTTAGATATGGCCGCCTTTAAAGAAGATCAATCAAAGTATTATTTTCTCATAATTCATGAATAAAGATGAGCAACGCAAGACCAAATACAAGACTGTGACAGTCTTGGGTTTGGTTTAGTGTTGAGTATTCAATCTCGGTCTTGGTATCGCTACGTTTTACAACAATCATTCGGTATAGTGTAAACATTTTTTTTTTTAAGTAATTAATCATTCTAAGTGGGTAATTAATAAATATTTTATTATAATTTACATATTTGAATAAAATTATTTACATTTTATAGCAAAAAAATTAAATGATAATTTTATTATTATTGGGGTTAATCGATATTTGTTGTAATCCGATCAGGGTAAATTAATTTACCTGATACCTATTATCTTTTTATACTCAGATATTTCTCCTATATACATGGATATTATATATTTTATTGTAGTCGGCGGTTGACCAGCGGCTGATGGCTGACCCACAAATGCCGATGGCTAACCAGGAGCTGACTCTGGTGGTTGATTAGTGACTGACCAATTTTTATGTTGGAACTGGTTGAATCAATGGTTTGGTCCGCGTATCTAGACGGGTTCTATCTGTTTTAATTTATCTGCGTTATAAAATAGCGATAGTTTGCTACAAAAAACTTGGTGTATTGAGTTACCGGATGGAAGTATTTTTTAAATTACTATTCACTGTTAAGTAATTGTTTTAGTGTCAGAGTAAAAATGGTGGATAAAATTGATTTTCAAATAGACTTTTTTCGTACAACTATAACAAACAAGTAAACGGAATGCTTGCAGCTTAATTTGATTCAACATGGGAAACCTTGCCAGGTCCAGACACTGTAAGGATTGATAGACTGAAAGTTCTTTCTTGGTTTTGTGAGTGATGGTGCATGGCCTACATCAACTACATCAACTAAGAACGGCCATGCACCATATATATATATATATATATATATATATATATATATATATATATATATATATATATATATATATATATATATATATATATATATATATATATATATATATATATATATATATATTATTCCATTCTATACATATATGTCGAGTATAAACATCGTTTTTTACTTTACCTTTAAATACTTAAAAATCTTTGTATTAAAAAAAATATTTGTCTTAAAGTAAAAGATTTCTTAGTTTAGGAGCAATATGATTATTAAAACACTTGAATCAAAATTTTATCAAATTCGATAAAATTCGGTTTTAAAATCAACTTTTCCCTACGGTGCATAGTACGTAGAAGAGACTTCCTAATCGATTAATGCGCTTGGAGTGTCTAAAATTTATAATAAAACATTCACATTTTAGAAAATACAATTATTTGTTCAATTGTTTGTATGTAAATTGTATAGCAAATATCGAACAAAAATTATTGAATAATTACAAAAAATGACATTTAATTGAATTTATTGTATTGTGTATTGTAAGAATGATTAAAATTGCATAAGTAAATATTTTTAATTGCAAATATAAAAAATAATTATTCATTTAAATTAGTTAATCAATTTTGAGACATTTTCTATGTGAAATCCTATACCATTCACAGACTTCTATATCATTTGATTGATATAGTAGTATTTTGTTACCATAGAAACGACTGAAAACATTTTGATGCACAGTAATAAATAAATTTATATGTACATATTAAAAATTGATGCTCTACAAAATTGAAATAAAATGTTCAGCAATTTTGGCTGAAAATAAAACAAATAGATAAAAAAAAAAAAAAAAAAAAAACAATAAAAACACCGAAAGAAAAAAATACAAACTACAATAAATTATGACCACAGGTGTATATTATTTAAAAATTATGACATGTTTATTTAATTTTTTTTTAATTTGAAAATGGTTCTGTCGTACACAGATAAGTGGTTTTATCCGATTCTATTGTAGTTGACATATTCATTTAATATGAGGTTTCATTTGAAATTTTATATTTTCATGTTGATTTTTCAAATAAGTTGAAAAGTGACATTATATATACATTTAAATATTCGTTATTAGGACTAAACAACCAATGATTCAAAATTTTGGAATAAATAAAAATATGTTGCTCTTTTCATTTCTTTTTTTTTTTTTATATAATTATTAATGAGAACTCTAGGATTTTTCTAATAAATTTCGATCCCCCCCCCTAATTTCCTAGTCAAACCGTCAGCAAATTAGCAACGAGTAACATCTCCTCAGAGAATCATTACAACTAGCTAATTCAAACTGATGATGACTTCTTTGTAGTCGAAATACGTATTTATAAAATACAAAATAATTTGATCTAGGAAATTGGGGGAAAAAATCAAAATTTATTCTTTTCATTTCATTAGAAAAAAAATTCATCAAATTTGATAACTAAACCAACTCGTTCAATAAATTGAATCTAGAAAATTGTTTCAAACAAAATTTAAAGGGCTAAAATTGCATTTCATGCAACAAAGAATTCTTCAGAATTTTTTAAAAGAGCTCTAGTTTTCATATAAAATTTTTTTAAAAATAACTTAATTTATTAATCTTTCTAGAAATTAATCTTTCAAAGGACTTAAAATTAAAATGAAACGATTTTATCGATTCAAACTATTTTTTTTTTTGTGTTTTTGGCATACATCGGCCTGATTCGATAACCTGGTAGGTTCATTTTGATTATATACTGCATATAAATATTATTGAGTTTTTTCTTCGCTTTGTAAAATTTGCAAAATGTCGTTTAGCAGATTAACCAATTAAGCCAACGATATGCCAAGTTAACAAAATCACCTGTATAGAAATCACTGTTATGAATATATTCAAATGGGCCAAATATCCATGCATCTACCTATAAAAATTGGCCGTGTGCTTTCTGAATTCACTCAGACCACAAAAACGAATACCAAAACGGTAGTTTTGGTAGTAGAAAAATTGCGCCAATGAGTCTTGCCCCAATTTCTTTATATATGTACCGCGATCTTATAGCTATCGTCGGGTATGTAAATTTTCGAAATATTGACAAAGCTTCTTGACAAATTTGAAGTTATTTTCTTTTGAATTACTTGATACTAATACCATAACTGAACATAGGTTTCTTGATGTTTTAATGTTTTAATTGAAACGGAACCAATTCAATATACATAAAAACTTTATCCATATTTAATCGACTTTTGTTTTCAATGTGTAAACGCTTTAAATATTTTGTTGTTTTATATATATATATATATATATAATATAATATTTTGTTGTTATATGTATATATATATATATATTTATATATATATATATATATATATATATATATATATATATATATATATATATATATACAAAATAAAATAACTAACATCATACATAAATAATAATAATAGACACATAAAACAGTGTCGGTATCATTCATTCATTTTCCTGGGGGACCATTTACTTTCCTACTAGTATTACGAGTACTTATGTTTAATTTGTCGTTATAAAATTAATTAGAATTAAAAAACGTTTTAATATATAAAACGGTATGTTTATCATTTTTAATAGCTACGTTTTATTTAAAATATGTTATAGGAAAATTATAAATTTGAGGTTATGGTTCTTTAGGAGGCATGCTACGAGACGTGTAGAAATTTTATTCTAAGCATAAATTACAAATCGATACATTAAGCTGTTCAACAGTTATTCAAATTAAAAATAAATAAAAACTATAATTTGACATGTAATATTATTCGTGAGAGCCAAACATATTAAATTTAAAATGCTACCAGGAATTTAAAACTTTAGAAATTAATTAGTGCTTAAGAAAGTTCGGCAACACTGTCGTCATTGAGCTGTATATACTCAATCGAAGTTGCTTGTTTTAACTCATTTTGAAATCGTTTTAATTTGTTTAAATTCAATTTGTAAAATATTATTTTATTCTGCCATTAATACAGACACGATTTAAGCAATTTAAGATAAATATATATTTTAATAAATAATTTAAAAATCATAACCAATATTAACGAATAATTTTTAAATGTTGTTTTAATTTGACAGCTTATAGACAAAGAACGCATGTTACCACATTTAATATTTATTAAATGAGGGCAACACTATTTATTAAAGAGAGCGATATATATCATCTTTAACGATTGTACCAACTTTATAAATATATAACTATTTTACAGTGATGATTAAATTTCATACAAAAACTGTAAGTTTAACATACATTAAATTTTCTACGGCGTTCTATATCGGATAAAGTTATAAAATTGCTGTACTGGCTAAGTCGATCGTTTTTTTATGTTATGTTATAATATTGTATTGTTATTCGATCTTACATCTATGTTTGCCAAATTTTAGCATCGGACAGGTGAAACTAAAGAAAAGCTTGTAATAAGCGCATTCTTTTAATTACAAAATGTCTCTAAGACTGACTAGAAAATTAATAGATGTATTATTTATTTTGTGAAAATCCAATTTTATAAAATTACTTTAACTTTTAACTTTGTCTAATTTTCACTTTAAAATTTTTGAAAATTACGAGTGCACTTTCGACTTCTTCTCAATAATCTTACCTACTTTCCCTACATATTTTCAAAATAAAAGAATAATTATTCATTACTTGATAATGCCTTTATAAGTCAAAAGTGTCTAAGTCAAAACAAGTGAAAATTAGACATAGTTTAAAGTTTCCTTTAATTTATCTAACACTGATTATGGTTTTTCTTCTAAATCTGTAGACAATCGGTTGACATTCTTTCTGATAACGTCACTGAGACAATTATGTGTATATGTAAACATACTGTGTACATAATAGCATCATACATCGACCCTATTTGTAAAATGGTTTGACCTACTTTAATGCATTCAATGTAGTTTTATGCGTGTAAAAAAATTGATTGATAACACATAGTATAATAGAATTGAGACATTATTTACTACAAAACATTATTAAACGTAAATAAAAGACAATTGTAAATGAGTCACCTCAATTCTAATTGATTCGATATGTCTAGTAGAAAGTAATAACTGAATGTAGAAGAAAGAATGAGGTACTTATAGAAGCCAGATATGTAAAAGACACTAGTCAAGCTCGTAGAGAAAAGTATCAAAATTAGGTGCTATTAAGGTGCTACATAATAAAATTGTAGAATCTAATTGGACAATTTCAAATGTGTTGAACGTTTGGTACATATTTTTAATAAATTTAGAATACTTTGATCTGCAATTTTGAAGCTTTTGTGGTGCTAGTTAAATATTGTTATATACTTAAAAGTGGACAACTCTAAAATGGGATGGAATAAACAAGATGGTTATAAACAGCTCAAATCTTAGTCGGCACGAATCTAATTGGACAATTTCAAAGGTGTCGAATTTTGGGTCTATAGTAATACTGAACGGACATACAAAAAATTGTTGATGTATCTGTTTGATAGAACTTATATAACTCCGATTCTCGGTGTATAAGGATATAAATTCAATTTAAATATAATTTTCATTCAACATTTTCCTTAAGACATGGTAAGCTATGAAGTTTTAAAGCAATCAAAACTGAAAAATTTTAGCGTTAGCATCGAGGTTTAAGTTTTTGTTTTGTTGTATCTTTCGAAAACTATGTCCGATTCTGATGAAATTTAGTAGATACATTTGAGAAGGTATGTGTAGTATAAAGATGGTAAAATTGTTTGAGGAAGGTCTAAAGTATACTGAACTATTTTGCTAATTTTCTATTAAATTAATGTCTACGTAGTGCTTGATAATAAAAATTATATGGGCTCCAGAAAATAGAACTGTCTGCTTATTGGAAGGTATATTTATAAATAAAATGATATATTTAGTGGTACCGGGACTATGGCAAAATTTGTAAAACAATCATTATTAATGTATATTTAATAGATATCATTCATTAATTGGGAATCGAATACAACAAAGTCATACTATAAGATTATTTCGTTGAAAATCAATTAATTAAATATTTTCAAATGAAATGTATACTTTCCTTTTCAAAATGTACTTTTCGATTATATTATGAAAATATTAAATTTTCATAAAATAATTTTCATTTTCCATTGCCTCAAGTATTAAAACAATATTCGATTTCTTAAATATTTTATTAAAAATGTATTTATTTATTTATTTCATTCATGTGAATTGAAAATATCTTTTACTACAAGGTTTTTTTTATTTTTCAGTTCACTCAACAAAAACTAATTCGTTGTATAATCGTAGAAATAACGGAATTCAGTCAATTTAATAGGCTAAAGGTGCAGAAATATAAAATTTAGACTTTCGAAAAAAGTTTGATTGCAATTATCTCCAGTGTGCAATCTGATAGGTGCATAATAAGATGGAAAAAAATTTGGTGATTAATTTCAAAACCATAAAATTTATATAGGATAAACCGTTCAACAGTGAACTAAGTCCCATAGCGAACCTTGAATTATTTACCATTAAACTATCCATCGTATTAATAAAACTTGTATAACAGTTGTGGCGTGATTCAGAAACACTTGCCAATTCGAAAGGATTGTGCACTTCTATTTTATGATTTACTAAGAAAATAATTAACAAAATTAACTTTTGAGGCTGAGATAGTTAATTAAACAAAGATTCAAAACTTTTTAAGCCTAAATATAAGCACTGTTGTTGAATGGCTGAGATTTTTTCGGCTATTTCAAACAGATTTGAATCTTAAATTAACAAAAATCTGCATCTTAGTTTAAAAACAGGCTTGAATTTAAACCATGTAATTAGATCTGTTCAGAATGCTTTATTGTTTGCGCTAATGGACAGTCACGTCTTCTTGTTGAGGTGATTCCCGAAAACACTTTAAGAACTATACGATAAAAGATACTCCACCAGGTACATGGCTCACTGTGCAAATGGTCGGTGGTTCACTGTTTCGCTTTTAAAAAAATACAAATACCTAAAAAAATAGATAATTAGTGTCAAATTGAATACACAAATTGCAAGTTAAAACTACAAGGATTCCAATAAGTGTGTTTTTCAAAGCATAGTTCAGGTGTAAAATCGATGCAAGTAAAAATTGGTACAATTTTGGACAGTTTACCCTACATACTATTTAAAAATTAAAAAAAAAAATTTTTAATTAAAATTTTATTAATTTCTTATATTCTATAAGGCGAAATATTAAAATAATACAGTTTAAACATTTCAAGTGATTAGCTTTTAAGATTAATTTTTTAACAGAAATGGAATAATCACAATTTATCCAGCTTTTGTATCACAAAATATCGATTAAATAAACTTGGCTAAAATATGGGAAAATTATAAAGGTGTATATTATTTAAGGTCAACAAATAAGGCACACACATAATTAAGTTAGTGGCCGATTACTTATATAAGGCAATAAAATCTACCAGTTTGTGACCCTATTTGAAGAAAGTGTCGTTGGTTTATTCCAATTATACAGGACAGATCTTTCATTCTGGTATGGAGAGTCAAGATTTTCAATAATTTATATATTTTGGGAATTGCATCTTTTTGGTTAATTGCCGCCAATTAATCGATGAGGAAGATAACGATAAAATTGTTCCTGTGCTCATTTTAACGAGTTGATTTTATCGACTCTTTAAGTCAGAAATAATTTTTTTTATGGTTGCTGATTTTTCAAACTATTTGCAATTAAAAAATAGCATTCTTACACGCCCTTGGCAATATGAAAGGTACGATTCGACTGTCTACGCCTAGAAATGACCATTTACGGGAAAGCTTTGATAGCAATTTCTTTACGCCCCAAAATTTCTCAACTTACGACTCTTATTGTTAAATCGGCCTTGCTAAAAATGTTATGGAATCAACACTTTTTTTCCATAACACACAAGTGTGACGACCTTGTCATCATACACTCATAATTAGTAAATTATAAATCTCCTATTTTTATGAACTCGGTGAAAAATAGTTGTAATGTATGCATCCATGACAACGAAAAGTCATTGTTTTATGTAAAAAAAGAAAACGCGAAAGCTAACAATATTCTGTTTGAATAAATATAGTAGTAATTGATTTTTTTTTGTCACTAACGCGACTACGAATAAAACAGGGTTATCTTTTTACAGGTCCGATTAAATATCTCTTTAATCAATAGGGTTATGATAAAAAGAAAAATTACGTACTACTTTAAAATGGGCTTTACTAAAAAATACAATTCAAAATTTCAAATGAAATCCAACACCTTACGATACCTCTTCATTTTAAACGAAAAAAAAAATTTTTTTTGGAGCATATCTAATTTCTTTATTCGAGCCTTTTTTTGAATAATCGATTCTTGTTAAATTTTTTTGTAACAAGTGAATAGCAAATATTTTCTATCTTAGTCAAACTTATTCACTAGCAATAAAAAAATTTTAATTGTAAACATCTATTTGAAGTGATTATTCATACTAGAGTCCCGTTTCAACGGTCGAAATTCAACAATAATCACTGATATGTAAATCTCACTGCCTTTAAACAAAATAGTATATATGCATGTCTTTAAACAGAAGAGTATATATATATATATATATATATATATATATATATATATATATATATATATATATATATATATATATTTTATATATATTTAGATATATAGATATATATACATATATATATATATATAAATATATATAAAATATATATATATATATGTGTGTGTATGATAGTGTGTGTAATATAAGCCACACCTCTTACATATATGCATGTGATAGCGTTTTTATATTGATTTATTGTATTATTATTATTAAATATTAGCATACACCAGTCCTTCTCTATAAAAACTATAAATGTCTCAAATTTCATACTTCTTCGTCCGCCCAATAAGTGCAATAAGTAAGAACGTAATTGTCTATAAATTGTTTTGTTCCAGGTATAATAATTTTTTGGAATTAATGTGACTTACACAATATATTTTTTAAACTTTGTACAGAAAAATATAAAATATATACTTTTTCTTTTTACGATAACGTTATCGGTCAATGAGATCTTTAGCCGGGCCGAATAAAAAAACCACCGCGTATGTAATTTTCCTATACGTTGTACATAGATAGTTACTAGACTAGATATAACCTGTTGTGTTCGTTCACATATGACATTTAACTTTGCGCATTAGTGAGTAATCCATTAATATATTTTAAAAATTTGATGATAAATTTTTTATTTACTACTAAAGCTAAATTTTGTTACATGGTACAAAATTCGATTATCGTTGTCCACTATCATATACCGATTGTCCATATAATCATTTTCTATAGGACAGAAAAGGGAAGCCAAAATTAAAATACAAATATACACACATACACAAAAATTTAACATTCACAATTATAGTAATTCAGTCTACGGCACAGTGTTTTATTATTTTCAAAAAGTTCACGAGAGTGGGGTTTATGTATTATAATTCGTTGAATGTTCTATAAGTTTTTTTTTTTTTTTTTTTTTTTTTTTTTTTGGTTTTCTTTATTTACTACAATCTGTCTCCTTTGTGGGACAAAAAGTCTATGTTTATATTGTATAATCAATATGTACATAATAAACATACATACAATAATATTATTATTTGGGCTGTGGGGATTTAATACTTGTTATTGACAAAACGTCTTATAGCATGTATGTGTTGATTCTATAGTAATGTATATGTAATTGTTTATAGTTTATGTATATGCATTTTCAAATCGACTTTCGCATTTTTATCCTATAGAAAAGATTCTGTGGACAATCGGTATAGTTGTTAATGTCAAATTTGTTGCAAATGGAAAATTCGAATACAAACGATTTTATATGAAATTTGGACAGGATATATAAAATATTTGATATGAACAATATTTGACTGTTTTAATACTTAGTCAGGGATTGGTAATTAGTTTTTTGTCTACCACCCCGATTTTATTTTTTTCACAATATTTTGTTAGATTTTATAAATTAATTAGATTTGCTTATGGTAGTTACTGCTTATATATATAGTCAGAACATTTACTATGTTATTAATGTTATAGTCGGGCAAGTTTTGGGGCTTGAACAATATAGAAAAAGAAACATTTCACGATTCTAAATTCGATACTATAGGTAAAATGTGAAAATTTCTTTTGAGTCATTCAAGTTATGGCAGACAAAGTGCTTGATGGAAATATTAAGAATGTAAATTTTAAAACCTAAACGAAAAGTGATACCGATAAGTGTTCAAATTTTCATGACATATTGTTAAAATAAGAAAATAGTTTAAATTCGTAAATGAGAAAAATTGATTAACTGGGTCTCATGAGAAATTAAACCATACGAGATAAAAGAAAAGTTTAAATACCAAAAATGGTTTTCTTTTCAAAGCAAAAAACTTTAGTTAGAAATTTTTATTTGTAAACTGTTTACATTCGCCATTTTTCATTTCAGCTCAAAGTCTGTTAAAAAATACATACATAATTCTAATATATATTATTATATAACTCTTACACTCTTAAGCTATGTGAGCTGCATATTTGGTGTATTTTATAAATTTTAATAATTAAAAATATTGATACACATGTGAGTATTAAAAAAATTATTAATGTAAGTTGATATCTTCACTTGTGATATAAAATGATTGTTAAATGTGCTTTCGTACATCGGTCTGGGTTTTTTTAAATCTTTCGAATAATATTTTATTTTCGGAACTCGAATGGATTTTGAAACACTCACCACGATTTGAAGACGTTTGAAGCCATCTCGATTTAATAGAATGAACTTTCTATTAAATTTTCATTCGTTTCGTAGCATTTTTATATAGCTCCCATACAGCCTTAACCAAAATAAACACTTTTGGAACTGTATTCTTATTGATTTGGCAAACAAGAGTTTTTTCTAATAGGTTATTGTGAAGTGACAAATGAAATTTATTTTTGTTTTCATAAATAAATTTATGTTTCAGATAAAATTGAATCAAACTAAACCTCTTTGGTAAGTATAAAAATTTTAATAATAGTCACAGTAGGATATATAGATTATGAATTTACACTGTCATTTAAATAAAACGATATTTATCTGTAATAGGTCAAGGAGAAAATTTACCGAAATTTTTATAAAATGTTTTACCGGGTGTTTCAGATCATTATTAAAGAATAAAAATTCTTTAGAATTTTCATTATATCGAATATGTATATAACAAATGTAGACTCGTTGAGATAACTTATATCAGGTAAAGAGATATTCAATAAATAATTCTACAAGTTGTTTTCGAACAAGTAATAAATATGGATTACCAAAAATTTTTTGTGGGTTTGATTTATAATCGAATTCGTGGCTTCGATTACATGATGATAAATATTAAATTGAGAGCTTTACCTGTTTAATCTATTTGAAGTATTTAAGTTACTTGACGTGAGTAAAAATTATCGAATGATTTTGTTTAACGTTTAGCTTTTACTCCAATATACACCGACTTTTAATAGTATAACTGTATAGACTTCTAATATCAACAGTTAAATTATATAAGATTATAATATGTAGTAACTATTGTTATAAACCACTTTTTAATAGTATGCTGTTAAAAACTGGTGTACATCGGAAGATACCCTTAATAAATTACTTTTTATTTTATTAAATTAAAGTGTGGTCGATTTTTGATCAAGTATTAAGTATTTAGTTACTAAACTACTTGCTACTTGACTAAAATATTTGATCAATGTGGGCAAGGTCTTTTAACCCGTTTGGTTAAAAATATTACTTCTAAATAATTTATAGCAGTATACGCATGTGCAACAATCGTCCGTAACGTTACACGGTATCGTAAAATTGTATTGTAACATGTTACATGTTACGTACTAGACCAATGGCTTGTAAGTGTTGCAATGTTACGATGTTGCTATGTGTTGTATAGCGTTTCATCTGTTTACCAAGTAGAGTACCTTAACTTTGAGCATTTTTTATGTTGATTAATTTCAATAAATTGTCATATTATTGTATTTTGTTCGTTCCACTCCACATCGAAATATTTAATTACTACTTAAATAAACTGGAATAATGTTTACGCCTTGTCTTTGCAAATGTTGCGTTATAGAGTCTACACTGTTCGTAGCCCCACCAAGCAAGATATTTTTTAATGCGAATCGAATTTACCGACATTTTGTGGGACGCAGTGCAACATCGTCGCGTTTCAACATTTGTTACATGACGTTATTATTCGATCACATCCAGATTGGTTGCTGTGTACGGTTTTACGTTACACGCGAATGTTGTACGTGTGTACTCGGCTTAAGATTTAGCAAAATGTTTGAAGGTAGTGCGATCTGAAACACGCGGTTTTTTTAAGAGAAAATACTCCTACATTTGTACAGCTTTTGTTAAAATTTTTAATAGAAAACACATTTGATATTACTTTATTTTTTTTGAATAATAAGCATTATTATATTTCAAAAAGACAGAGCTTATTTTAATATGAAAAGATCCAGCATAAAGATAAGTAAGTAAATACAAATTTTTTTTAAACGATGTATATTTATATCAGATTTTATTATTTGTTCAACAAGATATTCTTCATTTTTTTAATTGTTAATCTTGTATTATGTTTATAAATGTATAAATAAAGTCGAAATTAAATACGAAATTTTTATTAGTCCGGTCAATTTGAGATATTGTTTCGTAACATAAATGTTCTATAAGGTATTATTAAATGCATAATGATTTTTCAGTTAATTTTAATTTAAAATATCTAAAATAATAGGGAAGATGCAAAAACGAATAAGTTAAAAACTTATCAGGTAATTTTCCATCTGTTTATGGCAAACAATGTTTTATGGGTGATTCTAGGATAAGCGATCATTTTCTATGTAAAAATTGCACGACAAAATTTTTGAATATTAATGTAAATAATTTAACATTTTTATTCAAAATGAACTGATTTGTGCATAGTAACATTAGGCATCTTAAATTTTGTAGGAAAGTGCCATGGACATCGATAGGATCTCTTCTCGTAGAATGACCTTTATGTATAATAAATATGGTGATGAACATGTATGACGATATTTAAGCAAAGTTCTTTCTTTGTTTTAAAAAAAAAAAAAAATTGTAAACTACATAATTTAACTATTTTATAATTTTTTTTTTTAAATAACTTCAAATTTATGTTTGTGAAGTAAAGGTGCTTCAATTGAAGTCATAAAAAAAATGTGTTCATCTTCCCTATTTACACTTAATGGTTTTCACAAATAATATCAAAGACTTAATGGGGATGTTGACAGTAAATCAAATTTCAATTTTCTTAATATTAAACGAATTGAGATTTTTTAAAATATAGCACTGAATTTTATTTTGTATCATTTAAAGTATTATGGATAAAGAGCCAGTAGCTAAAATTTTACTAGCTGTAATTAAAATTCATATTTGGCGTTCATTTCAAAATATTCCCATTTTCAACATTTTTGGTAAGTAATTTGTAAAAGTTAAGAAAATTTTGTTTGAGCTCGGTTTATTAGATAACATTAACTCAAATACTCAGTACAACACAAGGAGGGGCGCAGTTATGCCTTTTCACTTAGTCTACTTACGACACATTGAAGAGATGCGACACAGGCAAGATGAGAAAAATCACACGCTCTGTGTGTATTGTATCATTTTTTCACTACCACATCTGCACCCGACATTTTTTTTTCTTCTATGAAAAATTGGGTTAGCTGGATCTTAATGTTTAAAGTGTTTAAATACAATACATGAGCAAGGAGAGCACGATGCCAGTCAGTTGGAGTTTACATATATAGCTATTAACACATATTGTTGAATGCTTTTGTAGCACGTGAATTTGGTCACAGGCAGTGTTGGTTGTGTAGAATAATGTGGTCCTGTTGACGTCAATATTTGTATTGTTGTTGTTAGTTAAGTAACAGGTTCTATTGCTAGTAGACATGTTGGATAGTGAACTCGTCACTCCAGCATTAGAGTTGTGAACTTTGTCAGTGATTTGTTGTATGTCAGTGAGTTTGTTTTGGATAGCAGCTAAGTTGTATAGTTAGTAAAGTGTTATCACGTGGAGCCTAAAACCGTTGAAGAGAATATACGTGGAATACATATGTAGTTATTAACAAATGTAGTACCAAGTGACATATCTATTTGAATGACAGTTAAATATATACATTACAGGGTGATTCATTGTGTATTTTGACATTATTTAGAACATTGATTTATTATAGATTACAATTGAATTTGTATGCTCAATTAATTACTGAATTAAATCCTAGTTTCTATTAAACATTGTATATATTTATTATATTTGATTCTGCGCACTCTAGTAATATTACCTGACGTTATAAAATAATTTTAGTATTACTATCATGCTTGTCATGTTTTATCATATTTTATTCATTTTCACATACATGACGACATTAGACACTTTATTTATGATTTTGTTGTAACTTGTCATACATCATAAATATTTTATGTTTACAAAATGTAAGTAATTTTGTATGTTAGATGTTCTGCATGTCAGAATATACATCTAAAATAGTTTGTTTATTTTTATTTCTCTATATATGTATATAATATGTTAGAATATGTTAGAATGCCTCAAGGGCTTATTGTTTTGGGCAATCTTTAAAATATAGTTATAAATTTGACAAAATCAAGTCACTCGTAACACATAATGTACGATATTCAGATCGTATATGTTACATGTTGATATACCGTTTGTAATTTGAATTGTTTTATTGGGAAAGATATTTTTGTGTAAACTTGACAACACAGGATTTATTTTTATTTAAATTTGCTAATATCAATAAAAATTTATAAATACGGAGTAAAGCAGTTTATTGGATATTCTAACAGTGAAGATGCAATCGAAAAATTGCTATTTTACTCATCAAAATCTAGTCTCAATGATAACTCTAGGATTTTTCGAATAAATTTCGATTTTTTGTCCCAATTTTCTAGATCAAAATAATTTGATCTAGGAAATTGGGGCAAAAAATCGAAATTTAATATTAATGTAATTTATACATCATTTGCGTATACTATCATTATTTATCTTAAATTTTGAAGGAACGTGTATATAATTGCCATGGATCGATAGGACCTCTTACCGTAGAATGACCCTTATGTATAGTCACTATGGAGATGTATATGTAAGCCACTTAGGCAAAAACTTTTGTTTAATAAACAAATTTGAACGTTCATATTTTCGCTGTTTTTTTTTTAAAGATATTTTCAAATAATTCTTTCAAATTCATGCTCGTGAAGTAAAGGCACCCTAATTTTACTGATTGAAACATTTTTGCACCTTCACTATTAAGAAATATATGACATAGAGTTGTTAAAAATTGTGAATATTTATCCATAAAAAATAATTATTTTCTTTAATTTTTAATAAAATTAAATAAAAAGTTTTATTGTGAAGATATTATTTATTTTTAAATTCTAAGAAATAAATAAGCACACCCACAATAAAGTTACAATATTTTATCTTATTCTAATAACAAATATACTAAATTGCTTTCTGTTTAATTTACGTTGTTGTAAAATTTACGTATTATTACATTGTAATGTCTAATTAAAAAACTTACATAAAGCATATTTTTAATCTAATAAAATTATATTCTCCTATTCACTTTTTGAACTTTGAAGTTTCTTTCTACACATAGACTGTTGCTACTCGTAGCGTTTCCATCGATTGAACTTACAATATACAAAACATAGAATAAATCGGATGTTCTGTATGTATAAAGCAACTTCAATGTTCAACAAGTGAACATTAGAATGTAATTACAAAAGTTTTTCAGATTAAAAATACTTATCTACATGTAACATATGCAAACTTAATACAGTACATTATGTACGTTCGTAAGTACATGTTCGCAAGACTACGTGTAGATAGGCATAGCGTAGCGTAGGCATAACAAGCATATAAAATGTAAACAGCGTACAGATAAAATTAATAAACCCGTGAATGAATGAATGTGCCTATATACCGATGGTTCACAGAATCATTTATCATAGGACAAAAAGGGAAAACCATTATTAAAATATATATAGGCAAAAAAACTTTAATATTCCCCACTCAAATTATAATAAATCAACAGCACATTGTTATTATTTTTAAAAAATTTAAGAGAGGGGTTTTGTGTATTATAATACGTTTAATGTTCTATAAGTGTATGTTTATATTGTATAATCAATACATAATATACATGCATTCTATAATATTATTATTTTTAAGAGATTCAATATTGGCGGTGAGGACTTAATTCTTGGTATTGACAACAGCTACTAATATTATAGTAATATGTATGTGTTGATTCTATGGTAAAGTATACGTAAGTATTTGTAGTTTATGTATATGTATTTTAATATTGACTTCACCCTTTTTGTTCTATGAAAACTGATTCTGTGGACAATCGGTATATACATATATATTTATTCACATATAAAATAATATGAGGAGACAAATTCTGTTGTCAGAAAGATTACTAATCTAGATACTCTCAACAAGAATTATACAATATTCTTATTTATTTGCTTTATTTTAGCTGGATGTAGATTATTTGCCTGTTAGACTTGTAGGAATTGGCACATGCGTACCAAAAACCATTCTACCTCAATTTTTTACACATTTCTCTTTAAATTGTTCTATTGATGATATGTTGTCAGGGGGCAATCCGGGTCCGTAATGCTTATACCAAAATTGATGAAACTATTGAAAGGTATTGTTCTTTAAAATCTAAACGAGAAATTTCAAATGTTTCTATTCTTTGATGAAATATAATAAAATTGGTCCTGTGACTGTTTACGAAGTTAATATTTTTCGAGCTACAAGCGATTAAAATCAAAAGACATGACAGCTACTGAAAAATTTTTAATTTTCTTTTTTGGAAGTATTTGTGATTTTGATGATTATTTATCGAAATTTAATCGATTTTAACGGGGAAACGAATTATGTTCCAAAAAGTTATTTTTAAAGTACTAAAGTCATACAGTGACTACATTGGTTATTTTATATACAGCAACATAATGCAACATTCTTAGGTGGTCACCCAATCAAGTACTGACTGAGTCCGATGTTGCTTTACCTTGGGTGGGGTCTACTATTTTTTTAAATTTATATTTGTTTGCTAAAAATGGACAATTTTTTAATGATATAAACTTTCTCTGAAGAAATTGTTATAAAATCAATACCGATGTATGTGTGGTTACTTGACATTTTCAAAAAAAAAAAAAAAAAAAACCAGGACAATTTGAATAAAGTTAAATTTTAGAATTTTAGATGCATGTAAAGTAGCCAACCTTACTGATAAGGTCCTTATAAATAAATGAAGTTTATTGATAATGAAATATTTACGACAATGTATGTACAAAACAGTAAACAATTTATATAATATGATAAAAGATGTACCTTGTGCAATAAACTTTTTTCGATAAAAAATGCAAGGTAAAAAGATCTCACATTTCTAGTTCTAGAAAAACAACGATACCTATTTTCTACTTAAAATGTATTCTTCGATTCAAACTTTTAGTATATAATATGAAACATTTTTATTTCTTTTTGCAACAATATTGTCATTTTTTATATATAGGATGCAGACTTGAGGAAAATATAAATCAAATTTGTTTAGTTTTTTACCGTATAAAAAAGTCATTTTTTATTAAATACCTTATTCCAAATACCTTAAATACCTTACTCCAAGGTTGATTATACATCGAACCATCCAGCAATAAAAAAATATCAAAAATTCTTAAAAAATCACACTAAAATTTGTTAAAAATAGCAAAAAATTCGTCGAAAATAAAATATTATACTAAATAACTTAGCTTATTCTCTTAAGTTAAATGTGATTCGTTTACTTCGAAAGGTAATTGGTCACAAGGAAGTTTTTAATTTAGAATTGTTTTATACTTTTAAGGACCATCAAAGAAATTCAGTTTTCCGAGAATTATTTAGAAAATTCAAAATACACATACTTAGTACCGTCCTCTAAACGTGGAATTTTTAACTTTTCGCTAAAAAAATTAAAAATTTCCGGAAATCGGGAAGTTATTTGTTTTGCAAAAATCGTGTTTTGATCAGATCTTGACGTTTTAAGGTCCTAGAAAACTATTTTGACGGTTTCTGTGATGGTGTCACCCTGTCTGTATGTTTGTGTGTGATTTGTTCGAGAGATATCGTAAACGAAAAATTTCATAAAAAAGTGTTTTTTTACATAACTCCGACATTTCTTTTCTGATCGTTTTTGATGAAATAGAATAATTATTAAAGCTCTAAAAACCGCGTCGATCGCCGCCAAGAACGTAAAAATCGGATGATTGGTATTTCGTTAACGAAATATTCGGTAACAAGTGTTTTTTTAACATCCAAGCTCAAAAAATTTTTAGCTCAAAAACATTGTAATATGTTAAATTTTAAGTGCTTAGGTATGAAATCAGCGGGAAGTTGCAGGGATGGCCTTTAGGGTCAACCGTTTTCCAAATTTATTGTCGGTTTTATTATTAGCGAAAAGGCTCCTCAATGCACAATCCTCACAACTGCTTACCAATAAAATGACTCATATTTAATAATATGAGGATTGTTCTTTATTTCAGAAAATATTAATTGATAATTTAAAAAAATATATATAAATGACATTAAAAAAAAAAAAATATCAAACAACCTATCACTTATCGTTTCCACGTTGCTATGTTTATTTTTCTAGAACGATATCAGCGTAACGCATCTTGTGTATTGTTGACGTACATTTCATTTTTTTTTCATTTGAGTGGGTGGTTGGTTTGTTTGAGAGTATTAAAAAATACGATCTTTTAACCTAAATTGAATTTGTTTATTGAATAATAATTAGTCCAGTCGATGCGTGAGGGAAACACAATGCTATTAAACAGCAACAATATTTGACATAAGTTCTACTTACCCTCGATATTTGAAAGTTGTCAATTTCAACGCGGGTCACATTTACCCTGGACGCCATCCCTTCTCGGAGATGCAATTTTTTCAAAATAAGTATTTTTAGCAACTTTTGTTCTATAAAGTTTTTACTGAAAGTGGATACTTTTTCACTAATTCGAAAGTGGAAGCGTGATTTTTTTAATAAAAAACCCACGTTTTCAGACGGTTTTTCATGAATAACTTATTCAGAGTAAAACTTTAGCTAATATAAAATCAAAATCGGCAAAGCCAATACTAACGGAGTTAAACGCCAAAATCGAAAGTTTTAACAAGAAATATCCAAAAAAAAACCATTTTTTGGGGAAAACTAGCAGAACTTGTTTTAAAGTATTTGAAAAAACCTTTATTCTTATAGAAATTCTCATTATAAAAATTAAGCGAGTTATAGTGACAAAAAAAAAGTGAAAATCACATTAATTATCACCCTAATTAAAAATGATCATCACCACTCTAAAATTGGCTTTATTTATGTACTTGCAATATACCTTTTTTGGGTGAAAACTAACAGAACTTGTTTTAAAGTGCTTAAAAACAAACATTATTTTTATGGAAATTTCTGGTATTAAAATTAAGCGAGTCATGATGGCAAGTAAAAGTAACAATCACCTTCTAATTATCACCTCAATCGAAAAAAATCACTATCCCACTAAAATTTGCTTTATTTATGTACTTGCAATATGCCTTTGAAGTTTGACCGGTAAAAAACGCTTCGTTTTGAAAAAATTTGAGGTTGAACTCAAGTTTACAAAAAAATGCGTTTCTATAAAAATATTATGAAAGATATGTAAAATTTTGAAGAGTTAAATATTGTAGGTATTTTATTACTTCAAGCATCCGTCTTCAAGCATTTCAGCTCAAACCTTTTAAAAATTAGAAAAAAATTTGTGAACATCAGCATAGAGCTCTTAAAAAAAAACTCAAAATGGTTTTCTGTTGTATTTGATGGCTCAAAAATTAAGCGAGTTATGGTAAAATTATTAGTTATAAAAACATGTATATTACAACACTGATAAAGATTTCTTCATCTTTTCAGTCTCAAATGAGTCGAAAGTATTCACTTTCAGGAAAAACTTTATAGAACAAAATGTTCTTGAAATTAGTTAATCATTTCCATACTTACTTACTTTCCATTATTTTGAAGTACAGGTAAAGTAGAACCTGAAGCCAAATTTTGGTGCTAATTGGTGCTGTTTAACAGAATTTACAAGTTAGATCGTTTTTTCGTTTGCTAAGACTATACTAAATTTATTTTCTTCTTCTATGAAAAATCATCTTTTATATGGGGTACGGGTAAAGATAATATTTGACGTCATTAAATTAAAATTTAATTATATTTTATCTTGAATTTTACAAATAAATTTTTAATAAAGGGTCATTTACACAAAAAGATGAACGAATATGATATTTTTTTGAATGAAAATGTATTGATAAGACAGGATGCTATTACAAAACAATGCGTTTAGTTTATTTAAGGTACCTGGGTAGCCGCAATCCGAAATCAAATAAAGTACTTTTTTTTAATTTTGTTTTTTTTTTACAATTATTAAATAAAGTTAATTTTTTACAATTATTTAATAAATATAATTGCAATACAATTGTCAGCATATTGTACGCAATCGATCGGTGTTTTGAAGAATTGATACAAAAAATGAGACCTCTATAATAAAGATAATCTTTAATGTACTTATATTTTGCAATTCTTTTAACGCACAAATAACTCAACAAAAAATTATCTCAATGTAATAAAATCTGGACATGAAAACGTAGGCCATTTCGAAGACATTCCAAAAAAACAATATTTTTTTAAAAATAGAAGTCAAAATTTTATACTTTTTTTTTTGTGAAAAACTCGATACGCCCTGCGATTTCATGTCATGGCTGTGCATACCGAATTTCATTATATTTTGATATTTATTTTGCTGGGTTATTTGTTCGCGAAAAATGAAATAAATACAATATAAATTGCATTATAGATTCTTTTTATAATTTATGTCTAATTTGTGTGTGTGTCAATTCGTCTTAATAAGCTTTCTTCGAAACTTTGAAACATTTTCTGGTATTATAATGTTTATATTATATATTTTTCTTCCAATTGCCCGAATATAATTCTAAACATAATTTGCAAGTAAAAATTACGGATTCATACTTCATAGTCAACCAAAATTGTTATCGTTTTTGATTCAATTTTAATTAAATTTTCGAACATTTTAATGAATTGAGTATATTTTCACATTTTATTGTGTAAAATTGTAAATTAAGTTAAAGTCAAACTAGTCGATTGTGAATTTAATAGTTATAATAAAACTATAAAATTATTCGCAGGTGTATTTAAATACACCTGCTGTTAAGCGTTTATAATAATTATAAACCTCCCATCAGTATATATCTATTCATATAAAACAGTTTATAACTTTAAACAGGATTTCTAGGAATTAAAAAAAAAAAAAAAAAAAACAAGGAATAATGTAAACAGTTAAACATTTATAATACAATTAAAAACTTTATTCATTTAAAATATATTTAATAATAATTAATAATTTTATGATACTATTTTTAATAGTATTTTTATCAACTGGTTTTATCGTTTGACGATAAATTGATTCCAACAAGAGCTGTATATTGTGATGCTTTTCGTAATGATCGTATTATTTCTAATTCTAATTTTGGTACAATACGTTCACAAAATATTCCTAATGACCAATTTGATATATCTGGTACAAGACTGTTTAATGATCCTAGTCCGGTTACATCTACTTCAGTTGGCCTGCAAAAAAATAAAAAATAATTAATTTCAATGAAACTTTTTAGGGTATTTGCTACTATGAAAAAAATAACCCTCATAAGGATTTACACAGGTATATAGATGCTCTGGAATTTATCCAGAAAATTGGTCTTTTATAACAAAAAGAAAGAATTGTACTTGTGTCGAAATTATGATCTTTAGTTTTTACCGAAAAGTCATGGATTGAGTTCCTCTGAATCCAAAAAGTGGTTTTCAGAAATCGAGCTGTGTGTGCGTATCGAAACTTTAATTAAAATTCATCAAATTTGATATTCTGTCTCAATATTATTTCTAGTTATGCCCCGAAGCTTTTAGTTAAAATTGTATCTCACTTTATTATGGTGATTTTCAGGGTTTTTCGAATTTCTTGAAAATGGTTCGTATTTCTTGAAAATGTTCACGGAAAATTTAAATTACAAACAACTTTTATTTGTAATATTTCTCTGCAGATCAGAATATTAAAACCCAAAAATCGATAGTTGGAGTTAATTGAGCGCATCAGATTTAGATATGATAGGTTGATTAAAAGTGTTGATTTTACTCATCTGGCGATGCACATGCAAAAAAGACACGCGATCTTAATCCAACTATCGATTTTTCTGCTTGAATATTGTAATCGGCTAACCTATAAGCGGCACTATATCGAGAACAAAGATTTGGTGGAGGTACTCAATAAGGGGTAAGGTATCTCCCATACCGTTATCGGACGCATTTTACTTAATTCAAAAATTCCCGCTTGAGCTTCCCTACCACAAATTTTTTTGGAATTTTTTTGTAACAAGTTCGAATAAAAATTATTTTTCACTCTTTAGTTCGTTCAAAAAATATGGGATACTAAAAATTGCATATACATATTTCAAAAAATATTTATACTGCTTCTCAAATTAAAATCTTCAGTAAAATGTAGCAAACATCAGTCACCAAAAATATATGAATGTTTTTAATTTAATTAATATTACCATACAAGCAGCTTATGCTCATTTTATGCATAATGAAGTTTTCAATTATGCCTTAAGTTTTATGTCGTTTAGAAATAAAATAAATGTCTATTCTACTGACGAAATTGTTATAAAGTTTTATTATTAAATCAAAAAAGGATTCTGTTTGCTAAAACTATAACAATAATATTTTTAGTTAGTATTTGAAACAAGTTGAAAAACTAATGATAAGAAATATTTTAAATTAATTTGCTCATTTTTCTGAATTATTTTTCTTTTGTGTGTCGAAAAAGCTTCGAAAGTTTTATATACTTTTATAAAATGAATAATTTGTTAAATAACAATTTATTTAGAGTAATTCTGACAAATTTGGATTATAATCCTAAAATGATTATCCTTATTCTGGTTTATAGTATGACGTGTTTGGCTATATACCATTTTCAGTCGAATTGCACTGATCCTTCGACCTCCTCCCATTAAATATTTTCATTATCCACTATAAAACCAAAGCTTACGTAAAACATTGCGTATTCCACAAACAATTTACATTGTTCAAACAAGATAGAAATAATCAACGGATATGAATATTATCCAAGGGACATTTTACCTAGATCAAAAATTTTTGTTTTTTATAAATACGTATTTCCACTACAAAGTAGTCATCAGCAGTATGAATAAGATTATCGTAATAATTCTCCGAGGATATGTCAGGGGAGAACGGGATAATGGCGATCACTTAATGCAAATTGTGAATAAAGTGGAAATTTTAAACTATTTGTTTAAATCAATACATTCTATAAAAAATAATCTTTATAATTGGCAATTTTTTAAGTGCTTGGTTTATTGTAAATTTAATAAAAAATCAGGTTTGGCCACTATTAGCCACACACGCGGTAATAGTGGTCTAAGATCTAAGGCATAACCCTAGACTGACTCCCATCCACTATACAATGAGTGTGGCCAGAAACCGACCCAGGGTTTTTTTTATAAGAAGTGGCAAAAAACAATTAATATGCACCACTCGCAACTGAACAGACAGTGTGACAGTGTGCAAAAATTTAGTGTGCATAGGCAGATCTTTGGTAGGGCAAAAAATTCAAATTTAATCAACGGTTAATACAAATTCAGTAGCCTCTGTATCGGTTTTGTTCGTCCTTTTATGCATATTATTTTAACAGAAATGACTCTTTATCAATTAGTTCTACAAATGAATATTTTGAAAGATGTTCTAGTCAAACTTATCGTTGTATTTTGCTAATGAAGAAGTATAACCTACATGAAATGTAAAACTTATTATCACTATTATCTATTATTTTCAATAGTTTCGAAAAGTTTGTTTGTTGCTGTAGTTTATTTAAGTTATATATTTTGCAGGTTTATCTAAAGGTCAAAACAGAATGCTTCAAAATATGTTTTCTCAAGAAGTTTATGAGTTATTTATTATTTAACTTCCCGCTAGAAAATTGAAAATTTTCTAAAATCGGGAAGTTATTGGTTTCATCCCGTTTTGCAAAAATTGAGTTCTCATCAGATCTCGACGTTTTAAGGTCCTAGGAAGCTTTCCTGAACACTCCTGAGAAGTCGTCACTCCGTCTGTATGTATGTGTGTATGTGTGTGTGTAAGTATTTCAATCGCTTATAACTTGAAACGGCTTGACCGAATCGAGCTCACCAAACGGCATTCTGAAGAGTTTTACCAAATTTAGATTTTCTCCGGTATATTTCGAGAAATTTTTAAAAAACTACGAAAATAGTTTGAAAATAACTTTTAAACGGCTTGACCGATCAATTCCAAAATCTAATCAGTTCTTGACCTTGTAACAACACGTCAATTGCCGGGTCGAAATTGGTCGATTTGTCTGTGAGAAATCGTTGACGAAAGAAATCGCATAAATCGATTTTTTTGAAATAACTATGAAACGGCTTAACTAATCGACTTCAAATTCTAATCAGCTCTTGACCTTGTAACAACACGTCGATTAACGGGAAATTGCAGGGATGGCCTTTAGGGTCAACCGTTTTCCAATTTTTTTTAAAATTCTAAACTGTTCAGAATATGTGCAACATGCTTGCTTGACATTTTTCTGCAGTGATTCACGTGGAAGGGATTTTTTGGTAACTTAATTTTTTTGGTGATTAATATGATTTATTGAAGGCATGTCATAGAAGCATCTAAAACCATTGCACTTCTAGTGACACATCACAGCAGCTGTGCGTCATAATGACTCATTTTTCTTAAATACAAATTTGAGGACGTAGTTTAATTTTGCAGCAACTAAAAAACACGTGCAAAGTACTTAATTTTGAGCATATTAAAACTCTGCTCTGCTAGCTTGACTAATATAATGGAAACGTCAGTTTTGGAACACGCTCCGTTAACATGTGTCGTACAAAAGATATTTCTACATATCTGTTCTTTATTTAACTTCTCATTAGAATAACAAAAATAAAACATGGATTTATTTGAATTTTCTACTTAAATTAAGCGCAGTTTGCACAACTACTATTGTGTTTAGTATTGTGAGTCTTAATAAAGACTGTGCATACACAAATTTTAAACATTTCAAAAACTGCACGCCAGCTGCGTGTCTATAAATTTTATTGAATTTTTAGAAAATTTTTTTCCCGAATACAATAGCCTTGAAAATTTATTTAAAAAAAGCTGTACGGGGTTAGATTATTTATCAAATAGTAAATTTTGATTTGAATCATACTGTAATTACGTAACCAGTCGGTATGAAAATGCATTTAAGTATGCTGTTAATATAATATAAATGAACCAATATTATTATATATCGTTGGTTTATTATTGATAATTTTATATCGAACTTCCTCATATACTTCACTATTTTCTCGTCTACTAAAACATCTTCTGTTCATTTTCAAACTTCTGTTTTATGTTCGAAAATATATTACATATTACAGATATGACATCAATATGTTATGTCTAAGTACAGGGTCGTTCAGGATTTTAAAATGGCACACATTCAGTGTAAGGTGTTCTAAATGGTCTATCAGCAACACACTCACCTGATTATTTTTCCTTGCCTACCAAAATGTGATTAGTAATTTTGATATATTAAACAGTATACTTTAATATGAAACACTCCACCTATTACAAGTTTTATGTTTAACGTATCTAAATATTGGTGGTTCTGAATAGTTCATAATTATACCGACAGTAAGAGTCTTTGTTAACATGAATGTCCAATAGAGTAGAGGACAATACAAACTATAGAATTCACAAAACAACTATGTTACTTTAGGTTGGATTGAAGATGTTTAACACGGAAATCCAAACTAAGAGTGTTGAGTACCTGGAAGTGACTCTTCAAAGACATTTGAATTGGACACACAACGTCAAAAGGCACCTGGCCTTCGGAAACGCATCTTTAACAGGGCTATAGCCATTACTGAACACGAAGATTCAGTTGGGCGAACGTCTTAATAATCGACTTTAAGTCTTTTATACAGATTGTTCTTATGCACGCTGCCCCAATCGGGGTGAACGTCACTCCATCTCTTGTTGGTACGATCTTTGCCTAGAAACTGGGTATGCTACTATACATAAATTCATCTAAACTACCAGTTTTTTGCCTATCATACATGTGTCATTTCGACCACCAAGCGTGGATCTTCAGGAAGAAATTCCGTATATTATACGATGTCGATTACAACTAAAACTGTTGTTTTCTAAATTGTATATATTTTCCTTGTAGTTTTTAAGATCCTTATTTAAGTTAATTTTAAGGATGGCTTATCCATCCAATTAGGTTAAGTATTTGATATCATTGGTTATTTATTAGTTTACTTTTTCCATTCTTTTTAACGATGAAATATTGTAAATCTCGATGTAAATAGTATATAAGATGATATGTTATAGGTAAAGCTTAGGCTAGGTACTTTAGTTTTTAGTTGAAATATAAACATAATTTGTTGAAATGAATTGTTGGCATATTCTTCAAGAATCGGATTAATACCATGATTTACTAAAATTTCATTAACCAGATTTCTATATAAAAATAACACTGCACTTCATTAAAATCAAATTTTATGGTTTGAGATACAAAACATATTTTTATCTTGTTCCAGTAAAATATAATTGAAAGAAAACAAATAATATTAAGAAAAATATTGTCTTCTTACTCCCACTATGCTATTATTCCTTCTACCTGAAATGAGTTTTTCATTGCAAGTAAACACGAAGCTTATGAACAAAAATAAACAATCTTCCCGTATTTGTTACATTCAGTAAATAAACCATATAAAATTATAAAATTTTTCTCATACCAATGGCGAATATACTCATTTTGATACATCGCACGAGTTTTCTTATTTTACTATCAGTATCGGTAGTATTTACTATCAAACTCCCACATTTTATGTGACTTGTGTAAAGAATTCGTAAAACTTTAATAGTGGAAATTATTCGTAAAACTTTAATAGAGGATCCGTTTTTGTCAAGCTCGACGCTGGTGGCAGCATCATAGATGAACTACATGCCGCCAAATTATTTAAAAGTCAAAATATCAGACGTATATATAATACAATAGTTTTTAAGTAAATAAGCACTTTAATAATTTGTGATATTTTTCAAACAGACCTGATACGTATTAATTATTCAATTCACACAAAAAAAGGTGATGAGTATGTGTTGTGCTCTCAACAATCTCTAACTTATCCATTTTGAGTGTTTAATACCTCAAATTATAGGTATTGAGTCATTGAGTACTCTTAGGCCAAATCATATAATATGCATTTCTTATGGAGACGTTTCTTTTGCACCAAGTATTATGATAGTTTTGTATCCAAGTATCTCCAATTCCTATGAAAATTGCGGGTTCGTTTTGATATAAGAACACTCATGATTGGGATATTAAATATTCAAATTGGATTAGATGGACGAAAGCAAGGCGCAGACATTCTACTCTCTAGAGGATTCTCCCCATTTCAAATTAATATATCTCCATTTCTAATCAAAATGCAATGCTCATTTTGATCTAAGAACATTCAGTGACCATTATTGGGCTTTTAAATGCTCAAATTGGATGATATGGAGGAGAGCAAGGTGCGGACATTCAACTTTCTATGAGATTCTCCATTTAAAATTAGATATATCCTGTTCTAATGAACATAGAAAGTTAGTTTTGATCTAAGAATACTCAGTGACTCAATACCTTTCATTTTCAAAGTGGATGAAATGGGAGAGCCAGGCGCGGATATTGAATTTTTCATTATTTTTTTTTTTAATTTCAATATTTTTAACAACTCTGTAAATAATATCTATAGTGAATACATTCTACATTACACCCACCAGACATGAAGTACTATAGATAGTAACAAGTATTCAGAACGCACGACTATAGCTGGTTGACTGGTTGCTAGTAAAATGGCTGGTTGACTAGCTAGCTAGCTGGCACTGGTAATCTGATCAACTTTACTAATGAATATTTAATTAAATAAACCGTAATTACTTAGAATACAACTAACTCTAGTAAGTAGAAGAGGTACTTCGTTAATAATTTGAAACAAGACAAGCCTTTATTATTATTAATTTACATAGAATTTTTTATGTTAATTTTTTTTTTTTCGTATAAAATAGTGATAAAATTTGTTGTGTTTGTTTTAGGAGATGATTTTAACTAATCTTGAAATGAAATCTTTATAGGATTTTTCTTTTGTTATAACATGGAATATTTTCATTTCACTTTGGAAAATGGTTTTGAAAACTTGACGTTCATTGTATCCATTTATTCAGTAAGCTGTCTTAAGTTTTGTTCTGTCTACGGAGTATTTAAGTAAAAAATTCAAGGCCCCTCGAATTGAGAATTTTCGATCTGTTAAAAAATCTGAGTCTGAGTCTAGTCGTGTTGACTTTTCAATTTTGCCTAACATTTTTTAATGTTAATTTGGATATTAAAGATGAAATATTTCTTATTAAGAACTAGAAGGAGTCATATAAAAACTAGTCGGAAAAATCGCCGTGTAACTTGAGTCCAAAACATAGTATGGTATTTTAAATAAATTAATAGACACGGGCAATGTTTTAATTAGGTTACTAGAAAAACAAACATGCAATATAAAAAGATTGAAAAAGGGTCTTAAGTGCAAAATGACAGTTATATCATTTACAGGGCTTTAAAATTACATTTTAAAGTTTTATGTGATTCTAAAAGTTACAGTAATTAAGAAAAAAAAAAAAATTTAGTTTCGATATTTTTGTGTTTTTACCTAGAGTATTACCTAGGGTAATGAAGGACGTTCCTAAGGGTGGTTCGTGGTCAATCTATTGAGGGACTCTCCTAATATAAATGATGGTAGCTAAAATTGAAAACGGTTGAGATTCACTGAGAAAACGATCGAAAATCAGAAAATCATCAGAAAATTGCTTTTGTTATCTAATAAAACGTTCGCTTCAACATCGAGCAGAAAAGGCCCCAGTTAATAACTATGCAATCTTTAATAGGTAACTTTTCAAAACTTAGTTCCACCAAGTATGGAAAAAAAATTCTATGTTTAAAGGACACTTTTAAGTGTACTTACATTTTTTAAAACATTCTAAGAAGAATGATTTTCTTGGCATCGCCCATAAGATGTCGGTCTTAGAATCAGATTTTAAGGAATTTTTCAAAAACTAGGCAATCAATCATTAAATGAATTTTATTTTTGTCATTTTTGGGTCAAAATTACCTTAAAAACAAATTTTCCTCAAAAATGAAGACGGCAAAAAAAACTTTTTCCTAGAAAATCTATTCCAAAAGTACTTTGTTTGTCTATCCAGTCATAAACAGTATTAAGTTGAAGAACTGTTTTAGAAGATCTGTTTTTATTGGTACTTTCTACAAAATTTAAATTTCGTATTATTGTCAGTGACACTCTGTATGGAAATTAATTTTTTTGATTAGAAACATTTTAGGTGTAAAAGATTAATGATTATGTCGAATTTATTATTAACTAATGGAAATAATGTAGTTTATTATACTAAATAATTAATTAAATGTATATTGATAAATTACTATTTACCATCGTAACATTTACTTACCGACTTTGTAGATAAATAAAATTTTTAATTCTAGGAACCACATAATTTGATGAATTTATACCTAATTGAAGTTTTATTATCGATGTATTCTGTCCATAAACCATTGTTACTTTACCATTTGCGATTGTATTTGGATAAATTATTTTATATTCGTCATATGTAAGCTGAAATTAAAAAATTTAGAATATTGAAACAATAAAAAACTCTTACTTTGACTCACTAACGTCTTTGTTCACGTTGTAAGTTAATAAAGTAGCAAGTAGTTTTGTCACTTGATTTTAGTCAAATGTTTAAAAAAGTTTTTTAGTCAAGTAGTTTAGTAAAAATTCTATTTTTGTCTGCCCCCACCAGACTTGTATCAGTATTATATATAACTAAAAAAATAAAGGAATCTGTTTGACATATAATTGTTTTTTCAGACACAGTCATATAATATAAACAAATTTGTGATATGAAATTATATTACATTACTGTTTACAAAGTTTTTATAAATTACTTGGTACTTGACTAAATTATCAAATTATAAGTGTGAACGATTTGTGAATAAGTGTTAAGTGATTAGCACTAAACTACTTATTATTTGACTAAATAACTGGATCAATGTGAAGAAACCTCAATGCCAAGTAGAATAGAAGCATTCATGTCTCTAAAAAAGGATTGATGTAAATTTTATAATCAATCTTTCTAAATACAATACAAAGATTAATATTTTACAAAATGCTTAAAATTGTTACTATATTTCATGATCTATACTTAAAACCTATATATTGAAAATAAATATTTTCTTATTTGTAATAGGAGAAAAATAAAACAATAATTAACTCTCAAAATTAGTAAATCACCCCCTTGAAAATTTTTTAATGACTACTTAACCTAGTATACACCTGTAAAAACACCTATTATATATATTTTGTAGTTTTCGTTTTTGTCCATTGATCAGGCATTCACAGCGTGATCATATTTAGGCTTGTTTTATCAATTCTAATTTTTTGTTAATTCATATAATAATATAATTGTATAATATACAGTAGTGGATTTAGGTTTGAAGACGCCCTAGGCCTGAGACGATATGGCACCCATTTTAGATATTTTAAATTTTAGTACTTGTCTGATGAATTATTTTAACAAAGAAATTCTACCCTCAAAATGGTACTATGTTTTGATAGTAACAGCGCAATAAAATAAAGTTTAAAATTTGGTCTTACAGTTTGCAGAAAACCCAATCAATTTTTAATTTTAGTCATTTTTTGGCGCTCCTCAAAATTTGCCGCCCTAGGCCCGGGCCTCACGAGCCTAAGCCTCAATCCACTACTGATAATATATATTGTGCCGTATTGCATAGTATAGATAATAGTAAACTATAATTTACAAATAAATTGAATAACGTTCAAACAACCAATCAAATTGTAGAATACAAATGTTCACGTGAAACATTTGCTTACAAACAATGGTCTAACGAAAATAATTCAACTATAGTTGTTAATTTAGCAGCATGTATACAATTTGTTATTCAAAGAATATAGTAGAGAATCCAATTATAAAACATTAAAAACTGAAAAAGCTTACCTTTAATTCCTTGAAATAAACAATTGAATAAACATATATATCAGTCATTGTAATATTCTTATCCCGTGAGCTGTCCATTTCTTCGATTTGTTCATTCACTAATACCGAATAATTAACCGGTTTCTTTTTTCCATTTGTCGTTCCATTCGTACCATTATTATTACCATTTAAAATGGTTTCAATTGGTATATTTTTATTTGTGACACACGAATTACATTTACGTTGTAATTGATTGATATTCGTTAAGAAGCCACGTGACGTTTGAAATGCTCCCCATTGTTGACAACGACCACGTAATGATTTTCTTGAAAAATATGTTGATGTATTTGCCGTTGTGATATGCTTAGCAACAATTGACCGTGTCTCATTCAGTATGACATCAATAATATTATTCGCAATTGCTGTGATGTTCATTGAATATATTCTGTTTGGAAAAACGATGAAAATATACATATGTAAATAAGAAAATTCAACAATGTTGCTTAGAGAAAACATGAAATTGAAAGAAAAAAAAATGGGGTCAAGTATGCAGTTTACTTGATTTGAATATACATTTATTACTTCTATATGTGTAGTTATATAGAGGTAATATGTTTTCGACCCAAAAATTTGTTGATAGCCTTCATTTGGTGTTGCCAAATATATACATTTTAAGTATTAGTTTATATGTATGAATGCACTCAAGTTGAATTTGACTAATTTTTCTTAGATACAGCCAAAGTTGGCTTGTTTTTTTATCATAATTATTTTAATTTACCTAGAGCCCATGATTGACCTATGTTACTTAAATACAAATTAGTATCTAAAAAAAACTAAAACTCTTTGTAGATCATTTTTAACCAGGTACAAATAACTCTTCTTCTAATTGCTCCATTTTTCTTACCAACGCAGGTCATAAAATTGATACCCGGTGTTTCATATTTGCAACGAAAGCCAAAAATTAAATTTGCTAGAAGTCCTATCGATCAATAAATTTAATAAAAACACAAATTTTACAGTTTTAAATAATCAAATAAACCTTAACTCCCCTTTATTAAATTTGAAATTATTAATATTGAAAAAAAAAATTATCAACTCCACCCACAGTTACTTCATTTATAAATCGAAAATGCAATCGCAATTTAAAAATTAAATTTTTGAAATTAAGTTAAAATTTTCCATTATTTTAGAAACTTAATGTCTCACTCACATTAACAAATCATTAATTTCATAAAAAAAATAGGATTATTAAAAATAAAAACAAGCTAGCATTTGAAAAATTTGGCTTGATAATATCAAAATTTTCTTTTTTTGAATTAAATGTCTCAAACAAGATAAATGTATCTAAAGTTATGTTACTTTAATTATTCGCTATACAAATCCTGTAGTATTTGTATTATTCAAACATAGAGGTTGCGTGTTCTAGCTCCCACTTGATTTTTTTGTGATTAAATAGCGTGTTCAATATATATACATACTACACATGTGAACTGCATAAAACTAGTGGATTTTCTATTTCAAGGATACTAGAATTTCGATAATATTTATTTATATATTTTTTCATATAAAAACTCAAGATAATTTATAATACTAGCTGGTACCCGACGCTTCCCTACCGTAGACGTATATATATCCAATATTACTGTAATTAATAACACGGTAAATAAAATTATTTTGAATCATAAATTCGAAACTTTAATGGCATTTTTTAAACAGACCTAATACTATTTATCATTCAAATCACACAAAAAAGGTGATGATTTCCAACTTAAATTTGAGTTTTTAATGGCTCAAATAATAGGTTTGTTTAATAGCACAAAAATTATGCTAATAGCATGCAATTAAACCTACTTTTTAGTTTTATAAGTTATTCTGATTTATACCAAATATATTAATGCCATAGTAACTTACAAATTAATATAATACGTAGGTAATATTTCATAGTATAGTATTTAATAACCAAAAAATGAGCTTATTATTAGCATAAACACATTTTGGGCACTAATATTAAAAGATCGTGGGTATTATTTGTAAAATATAAAATTGACAATAAATAAATATAACAAATCAAGATTACAACTAATAGAGTTAATTGTTTAAATACTCGGCATATGATTGAATATCATTGTTTGAGCTATTTTTAATTGGAATTCATAAAATACTATAAATATTCATAAACTAATTCCAAAAAACTTTGTATCTTGAATGAAATGCCTGACAAATCATTCAGAATATACAGCTATTTAAATAAAAATATATTCATACATAACGAAGAAGTTCAGTGTCCAGCATTGGCATCGTATTTTTAGTCTTTAATATACTTTATTTCACTGATAAAATTTTAAATTTTATATCGCATATTCATTCTTTAAAAAGATATAACGATTTTGAAGTGATAGTCAGTTTCTATGAAGGTAGAAAAATTAATTACTCACATAAAAATTATCGTCTTTTATTTTTATCACGTATTCGTATAAAAGTTGAATGTGATCTACTATAAAATTATAATCATAAAATTGTATTTTATGAGACAAAAATTTACAAGTTATTAATTTTTAATATATGAAATTATTTATTCGAAGCGTGTCTTAAAATTATTTCACTTTAATCTTTTGATTATACAACAATTTTATGTTTATTCAGGATTTTGTACCAGGTTGTTATTAGAACGATCATTGAACTTAGTACAACAGTTTTTCGATTGTCTGGCAAAATATTGATACGAGTATTTTTCGTACTCCACTAACAAAAAACTCGATATATTTTAAGTTATTGTAAGTTGCCCTTACACAGAATCTTTGAGGGTTAAGTACACACTGATTTTTTACTTGTTATGAAGAAGTGGTCTTGTTGTGTCATGGAATTCCTAACGCAAATGGTAAAGTTCATAACTTAAATAAGAAAAATTAGTTTCTCTAAAGCTACTTTGGTGAAACTTATGTACGAATTATATGTTAATTATTATAGTATTAACGTATTTTTTTTTTTTTTATGTATGTGCTTATCCTATATGAATGTATTTTAATATTGGCACCTCTTTTTTGGAAAATCATTCTGTGTTGAATCTGAACATGTTAAATTGGAACCTTATGCCAAACAATAAACTTTTTTAACGACATATATTCACAAATATCAGTAATTGTTTTTATAAGTGAGAATTCAGAAGTTGATGAAAAATATCCTAAACAATTAAACTAGTGACGTTCAACTTTGGCCTTTTTTTTACTTATATCTAAAACCAATTCTTCTCGTACATCTATTTGTAATAATGAAAGTTTTTCAATAAAGGATATCAACTTATTCTTTTGCAGTATCTAATAATTGGAATCATTAGTATTAAATCTCAATAGAGGTAAATAATCTTAATATATTATTTATTGATCAAAGATTTAATTAATAATTTAAGGCATACTTATATTTAATAATAATATACCGATTGTCCGCAGAATTATTTTCAATAACGCAAAAAGGGGAAGCCAATATCAAAATACTTATATACACAAATACACACAAAAATTTAACAATCACACCTAAAATTTTAATAGTTTAGTCAATAGCAAAGTATAATGGTTTATTTTAAAATAATTAAAGAGAGGAGTTTTGTGAATTATAATACGTTAAATGTTCTATAAGTGTACGTTTTATTGTATAATCAACACATAATACACATGTATTCTATATGATTATTTATAAAAGTTCTAATATTGGCTGTGGGGATTTAATACTTGTTATTGATAAAACATAATAATATTATAGTATGTATTTATGTATATGTATTTTAGTATTGACTTATCCTTTTTGTCTTAAAGAAAATGATTCTGTGGACAATCGGTATATCTCTAATGAGTGATTAAGACAAACAATGATAGTCTCAAGTCTTCCATCATTATTTTAATTATAGTAACGTTATCAGATTAATTGATTGTAGGTATTATTTATTTGAGTACAAAGGGTTTCGTAAAAATAGAATAGATAGTGACATTTATATTTTATGGTAATGTCCTGGTGTATTAAGATCAAGTTCGTGAGCAAAATCGGTCCATTGGACCTGATGCTTTCATGACGATAAACAAAAAATGTTAATTTTTTTTTCAAAACAAACAAGTTTTTTTTTTTTTTTTAATTTCTTCGTAAACTTTTTAGATTTTAGACCAAATTTATCCAATATTTATAATTGTATTTATAATATTTATAATTGTATGAACTGCATATTTTGAGAATTGCATGAATACTGAATTTTATGAATCTTTAAAAATAGTTCAAACATTGAAACTGGTACATATGTTTGCTATCTAATCAATCAACTCTGTTAGTTGTTATCTTCATTTCTTTTGGTTTAAGTCAACGTTATACAATCACATAATACTGTATCACTTTGACTACTAATTCCAACAGTACATTTTAGTGTATTCATTCGGAATAACGATTTATTTAGGCTTTGCGAAAATTATAGTATTTTTTTTTTTTTTTTTTTGTAATTAAAAAGTGAAAACACAATGTTTTATCTTTGGGCAAACAAATGTCCGTTTTGTAAAATAATTGATAATTAATTTTTCCAATTAACTGATAGACATACATAAATGTATAATGTTTTATTTATTTTGATGAAAAGTATCAATTTTTGTTTCGATTTCAGAACCCATACCTTTTTTGTAATGAATTTTCACTTAATGGTAAAAAAGCTATTGATTTTGTATTCATAAATGCCAATCATTAAATGGTCATAATCAGCTTTTTTATTTAAGGAATGCTAATTTAGTTTAAGATAAAAATTTCAAAATTGTTTTAAATTTTAAAGTATACTCCCATTTTTTCGATTCGATGCATCTTAAACTAGGTAAAATTTTACGATGAGGGAATTCATTTAGTTTAGGAGTATCCTACAGGATGGACTTTATCGTATACATGATTTGTTTTCCCATATTAATGTAAATATTGGTACAATATTATTTATAATAAATTTATACATACATATCGTTTTTATAATTATACATACATATCGTTTTTATAATTTTACTTTAGGGGACGATATTTCCGGTGGGATACTTTTGTACGTTATCTATTCGTTGGAGTATCCTTTCCGGTCAGTATGTATCTAAATAATTTACTTGATTATTCGATGTCCGAAGTTATATATGTGTATATAAAATATAGAATCAATAATTGGATTTTTTTTAAACGTACTGAAGTTTTGAACAGTAGAAAACCATTTTCTTTCCCTTGATTTTTGTGTTAACTCGAGCTCCTCCAAAACCTTAACTGTCCACCAAATCTCAGCTCTCTACATGGTGCCATATACAGAGCTAATATTTGATAATATTTGATGGAGGTACTCAACAAGTGGTATGGTAACTTAATCTTAATTTTACCCGCTTGAGTTCCTCCTTATGTCAAATTTTAATTTAATAAAAATGTTACTAAATCAACAAAATGAACGTTTTTTTAAATGATAATAAATTTCACAATACTTTTCTCTTATGTTTCCGAGACTATCGAAAAAATTATAGTATTTGTTACAGGAAAATTCGAATAGAAATCGACTAACAAACGATTGCAATTGTATACCGTAGTGTAAAGGTTTTTAATAGTTTTATCGTAGCTGCGCCTAATGTATTACGGTAGAGTATTTTTAATTAAAAAAGCAATTTTCTTGGAAACGGTTCAAACACTTTAAATAATACCTTCTTTTGTTTTGGATATTCGGTAAATAAAAAAAAACTTAAATCGATTGAGAATATCGGTAAAATCAAATAAAAAAATAGAAGAGTTGGAAGGGAATAATATTTTGTTCTTAATCTAAAAATGTTCATTTATGAAAAACTACGAGTTTTATCATAAATATTCAGATAAACAAAATTGATTAAATTTAGAATAAAACTTATGAAATAATTCAACAGTCAATGGCTTTAGGAGACACGAAATCCATTAATTTTTCAACCGGTTGTGGAATTATCCGACTGTTTTATGTATACATAATAAATAATTTAAAAGTTAAGTTCTATTTAACAAAATTTTCATTAAGTAAAACATACGAATGATACATCATATTAAATTAAATATTAATTTTAGTAATAGTATAACTTACAGGATTGTATTTAAAAAAATCTATAATTTAACTCTCGTTCTTTGATATCAAAAGAAAACAACGTTGTTTTGAACAAGCAAAACGAAATATGATCTGTTGAAGAAAAGTGGCATTTTTTATGTTCATTTACTTTTCATTCCGAATATTTGTAATTTAAAAATTACATTTTTCGGAAAAACACTTCTACCGAGAAACTGTGAACTTGACTCTATAAGTAGATGTAATTTTGTAAAATTCGTCAGTTTATGATTTTTATTTGATTGAGAAAAATAATGTGGTTATTTTTTAAGTGCAATTTTATGTAATTTAGAATTAAAATTAGTATCAAATATCTAGGTTGTAAAAATGAATAATTATGGTGGATAATCTGTTGTTGTTTTTTTTTTTGTTTGGATAAAATAAAAATCATTTATAAAAGCAGCAATGATTCTGACAAAAATCAGGAAAATTAATTATATTGCTTGTTTTCTGAGATATTTGAAATTTCGAAAATCTAAAATTAACACTTATTTTACAGTTTTCAATTTATCGCTTGAAAAGTGAAGCAGCATCAAAAATTTTAGCACATAAAAAGAACAACTAAAACTTCGCGGTGGTTTGTGGCAAATATAAAAAAAAAAAAAAGTGACTTGGTGTCTATACAAAGTGAACATAGAAATTGGAACAAGAGATATTGAAATACATAACACATACCTTAGTTCATTGACAATATCCACATCTGATGTGTGATCAATTGGTAATAATTCCGTTATTGATATTTCCTTTAGAACATCCTCAAACTGTTGTGTTATAATATTATTGAATAAACACACCAATTGTTTCCAAAACACTCGTACAATTGTATTTTCTAGAAAAGAGATAATGTAATATAAAAAAAACACATATAAAATATTTGATCATTATAAAAATCACGTGTAACGATATTTGTCGGGGAATATCTCCGAAACTATTTCATCAATATTAATGCAATTTTCACACTGTCTGTAATTTGATCCGACTTGAGATTTTGAATTAAATTTTTTCAAGAATCTAGGAAAATTTGGAAACCTTTCTCATACGAAATAATATGTATTTTATATTAGACCCTGCACACGTAAAGATTTCTACATAAGACATCAGATTTTCGTATCAGAAAATCTGCTGGTGTGTGCGTACATATATTGCTGTCTGAAGTAGCATCAGAAAATCTTACGATGTTATCTGAAGTAGGCCATCTGTTATTTAAAAAAGTAATTTATAAAATTAAAAGATTTGATAGTTTATTGGTTCATTGTGGTTCGTTGTACGTATCCGATGATATCCGATGATATGCGCTTGTTTAATATTTTTGTCTGATGTATGGTCAGATTATCTTATAAGACTGCCCGATGGTATGTGCTGGGCCTTAATTAACTACCAAAAATGTCTGGATGTCAGAAATCACTGAATTAATATCTCCAACATATTATTTAAGTATTTATTTATTATTGTGCTCGTGGATAACCTTAGTAAACAGTATAAAGTAGAGCAACAAAGTATAAACTTGAGTACGATATCTGTCCCGTTTGAGTTTTCATAAGTTTAGAAAGTTTTTCGTCCGTTTGTAAAGATATTTAGTGATGTGTGAAAATATTGACCAACGCCAACAGATGGAAATTTGAGAAATAAAATCTGTCCACAAGTGAATACATTAACGAATGTACGCCCCATGGACATATTATGGTAGTATTAGTTTAGTAACAGTGTAAATTTATCCATTAGGACAAACAAAATAAACAATTTACACAACAAATAACATTCGTCTATTGTTGTTCTATAAAGTGCCTAAAGTGTTTAAATACCCATATCCAGAGTATTATTAAACTATCATCTGCATACAATTTTCAAATAGCTAATTCTATATTTGACTACAATGTGTTAAACATTGAACAGTGTTTGCCAATATTTTGGGCGAATTACGGGGAAATTATAGTTAACTATTGAAAATAGAATTTCATATATTTTTTTTTCGATCACAATATTTTTGACATCACGGTTTCTATCACCAAGGTTAAGCAACATCAGATCCTTGGATGGATGGCCATCTAGCAAGGCTGAGTGCTGTTGTTGTATAGAATATAACCACTGTAGTCACTGAATGACCTTAGTAGTTGAAAAGTGACTTAAAATAAAAAATTACTTTCAAAATCAATAAATTGAATTTTATAAAAAAATATGAAAGTATATTAAATTTCGTCTAAAGTTTGTAATGGCAAAAAACAGGACACAGAAATTTTCGTAGAAGTGTTTATTTCGCCCGTGAGTCATATGACAAGGCATTAAAGAAGAACGAAGCACCTTGGTATTTTATAGCCATAAAAGTGAATTTTATGCCGTGAAGCAAAATATAAAACTGATAATAATTTTTTTGTAGATATTCGGAGAATCACCTAGTCGGAAAATTTGCTGCTATCTGTGTGAATTTGATTTCGTGAAAAGTAAAATAGGTTAGTTGGGTCTTATGGATCCATATAGATGTTCTTAAAAATGATTCAAGAAAAGTTCAAATACAAAAATATTTACGACCTTTATTCAAAACATTTGTTTATACATTGTTACGTTTCACCACAATTCTAATCAAAATAAGCTAATACAACCATCAATTATTATAGAACATATATAACGTTTGCCTTCAATTATTATAGAACATATATAAATACCTTGGTGGATTATGTATTTAGTGTATTTTATGAAGATTAATGATCACAAATATGTTAAAAATTGATACTTAACCAAATGATGGGTATTTAAACAACTTATACTGTTAGTTAAAGGTTAAACTTGTCAAGTTGAAATAATATATAATCTGACCAGATTCGTTAATCTGCTAGGTTCATTTTGCACTAAAATTAGTTTTTGTTCAGGCTAGAAAATTCATGGTATTATTTACCGTTTGGTATAAGAAAAACGACAAAGAACTTCACTTAGAAAACGAAGAATGAGAAATATTCACGGAAAAATGTAAAAAGTCATTTTGACAACGAAACACTGCTAAATCCTCAGTTTTGCACTGATTTTTTCGTGATTTACCCAAAAATTTGAGGAAATAAACAATTAATTATAAAAAATATTATTTCCTTACTGTTTATTTAATGCTTAGGCCTAATGTTTTCAACCAAATTTTCTCAATCTTCATATTAAAGACTTAACAGTCTTACGCATCATACTATTTTATTGGGGGGAAGTAGAAAGTTCCCGCCGCTATGTATATTATTTTTGTGAATTTTGTAATATGAGCATACAATATAGTACTCCTTATACTTTTAAAATGTTAAGCAAAATTAAGCTAATCAACGGGAATTTTTGTAATTTTGATTACTTAAAGAATAAGAATATTATTCAGTTTTATCTTCGTCCTGTAAACTGTAAAAAATACCGCTTTGCAGGTTAACGAATCAGGCTGACGATATATTGAATCACTAATACTTCTAAGTAATGTTGTCTACACGATTGCATTGTCTTATAAAAATGATGAAACATGCAGCTTTACAAAATAATCGATTTTTGCACTTGCATTAGCTGAAATACGCACACAACTTAAATAAATGACATTATATTTAAAAGTACTTATATGGAATAGTTAGTTGGTTGTTTTACAATTGATGTAAATTAAATTTTACTATTCACAGAATAAAATGGATTACAATGTAGGATATTATTAAATAATAGAATTATCTTGATTTATCCTTATTAGAAACATCATAATCTGTATAAAAGATTTATAACAATGTTATAAAGTATTTACGGGCTAATTAACTCTCTGTTTTCAAAATACAAAATAACAAACACACACGCTATTTTACAGTAAAACTTTAATAGTGAATTTTATACTTCAATAACGGAATCATAGAAGGAAAGAAAAAATAATTTGAGGAGATGTTACTCGTTGCTAATTTGGTGAAGGTCTGCATATATGTATTCTGGTGTATGGGCAATTTATACTTTCCAAGTATCTATATAACGTAATTATTGATCTCAACCGATCAATAATGTTAAGCAACATTATACACAGTTAGTACATGGATGGGTGACCGCATAGAATTTCTATAGTTATATATTTTTTAAATAGTCAAATAATATGTCTTTTTCAAATAATATACTCTAAATTATCTATATTACAACCCCCCCCCCCTGGGGGTATCGTAATTATTGATCTCAACCGATCAAGAATGTTAAGCAACATTATACACAGTAAGTACTTGGATGGGTGACCGCATAGAATTTCTATAGTTATATTTTTTTTAAATAGTCAAATAATAGGTCTTTTTCAAATAATATACTCTAAATAATCTATATTATATACCCCCCCCCCCCTGGGGGTAACGTGATTACTGAACTCAACCGATCAATAATGTTAAGCAACATTATACAAAGTTAGTACTTGGATGGGTGACCGCATAGAATTTATATATATACATATATATATTTTAAATATTCAAATAATATATATTTCAAATAATATTCTCAAAATAATCAGTTAGTACTTGGATGGGTGCTATATATATATATATATATATATATATATATATATATATATATATATATATATACATTTTTGAGAATACCGATAGGAAATTTGTGTTGAGATTTATCAGTAAAAGGTTTGATAAAATATATTTTGCTCTTATCAGATAATACATATTTAAAATACTGGACACGTCGAGACCTCCTGTAGCAATATTACTTACGTTTTAATTAATGGTTACTACATTTCTCAAATTTAATTTTGATTCCTATATTTCTCAAAAATTTCTTTAAAATTTTCGTCAATATAAAGTTTGCTGGCGTCAACTCGTATTTCGTGTAGGAATAACGATTTAAATAATTTACAATAAAACTCTATTAATAAGGTAAGGTAGTTTACCATGTTTAAAGGAGTACTTCAAAATATTGATTCCTAATCAAAAGTAACATAAAATAAATATTTTTACTAAATAAACACGATTTCATGCCATAAATTTAAACGCTGTCTGCTATTTTAGTGACGTAATATCGGTATGTAATATTGAGAATACTGATATAGCACATTGAACTGACAAAGAAAACTAATAATTTTTTCCAAAAAGATGTCACATATTGACGACAACCTAGTGTTTTAGGTCACGTGAATTAAATATCGAATTCTAATTTTAAGATAATAAATTCAACATATGCTTTTATAACTCAAATGAAGAATATTTATACATTATACGAAAGTATCCTGTTGATTTATAAGAATCTTTGCACATGCAATAAGAATCTACCGCTTCCTCCATCGTCAAAAAATTTCTATTTTTCAACGAGTGTCCTAAATTCTGATACAGTATTTAATAAACATTGGATATTTGGTTATGCAATATTACATATTATCTAAAACCAATATATTTAAGATTTTAACAGGTTTAATAATTACAGTGAAGTTATATATACTTAACTGTTCTGTCAACATAGATTAACGAATATATTCTGAAGATATCCAATATAAGCTGATATAATCCTAAATTCATATTGGATTTTGTATTGATTCACCTTTCTTAATTAGTTGGATTACATTGTTAAAAGAGCCATAGTCCCGGTGCTCGAAATGGAATGAAGTCATTGATAAATATACTGTTAAAAATTGGTGCATCACTTAATTATCGTTAGTGTAACAATTGTTCTCTACGATAATTCTGAAAAGAGGGGCGTTTTCTTTTCCGGAGCCCGTAAAATGTTTGGCTTAAAATTGACTGACATATTTTTGTTATTGTTATCGGAAGATCATTTTTAAACAGATGCAAAAACGATTTTCTCCAACGACTCTTGGATATCCGTTGTTCGACAATATCAAAATTTTTATTTTTCACAATTTTTAGGTCGGTTGTCGAACAACGAACATATGGTTTTATTATGTGGCGGACAAAATGGTTTTTACATTATTAAATGATCTCCCTACTACAATATCAAAAAATGAAAACTGATGTCAATAAATTTGAAGCCTGTGAGAACAATCGAAAATTTTACCCACTTTTCAGAATTTGGTGTAAACAAAAAATTGGTGTAAAAAGATCCAAAAAAATCGACTTGCCAAGCAAATATATCTTCCCTCCACTACACTATTATGCGAAGAAGATCATGATAATAGTTAGAAATTGCTCGGCGGTTATCCTGAAATTTCAGGATATATGTTAAGGCATAGTTTGATCTCTTTTTCATCATGCAAGCTTTTATCGTCGGAAATTTCATTTAAAGAGGTCACCGTTTTCGAATAACTCCAAAAATTGATGAATTTTGAGTTAAAAATTATTCAATTGATTTTTAAATTTTACTTTCAATCCAAGATGAAAAATAAAAAGCAATTACTTATTAAAAATCTTATTTCAGTAGTGGATTCGAGTTTGTTCCATTTTTTTATATTTACAGATTCTCTTATAACTTTACACCAATGGGATACTTCCATTTGTTTTTTCATTGATCTCTTGGGTAAATATTTATCAAATAGTCAGGTAAAGTTTTTATTACATTATAAAATAAATTGAGAACAAGCGAATACAAAAAATTTTTAAAAAATATATATATAAAAGTGTAATCGACCAAGAAAGCAGGTATAAAAAAATAACTACGAAATATTGCACCTTTTTTATAAAAGTGTTCAAGCGTAAAGTTTATTTTTTCTACCACAAACTGAATTTTTTCAATCTCCTTTTAATGCCAAAAAAATAAATAGAACCATTTTAAATTCGAATGAAACTAGTTATTTTCTATATGCTCAAGTCGATATGTAATACAATATTAAGTTTACAATTTAGGGTTCTGCAGTCGTTTTCGAGTAGTTAAAATAATTTTCTTTTATCAAGTGATTCATAAAAACCTTTAAACAAGACTTGTGTAAGCTGAAAGAGTTTTCTCGCAAGGAAAATTGAAAACAAAATTTCATTTGTAGAGAAATTCTGACGCTATGATAATAATAATCATATATTTCAAGTTGTAAAGGCACTGCTACCAGAAAAGTAAAAAACCAAATACTTTTCAAATTTTTTCACTTTTTCACCTAATTACAGGCTTTAATTTCCTTTTCTATATCAATCGGGTTAGTTTAGTTTGTGTATGTACGTATATAGTATAAGGCATTTGACTGGTTTATGCTAGCCCTATTACTCAACTAGTTATTACTCAAGAACGACTCCCCCATTTATTAAATGGATATTTTCAAATACAAGAAAATGGATTTTTAAATTGATTCATCGGAGTGTCTGCCAGTCTTAATTGTGGTCAAGATATCTTCTGAACCAGAATAGTTATAATCTTCATGTTATCATGTATTAAGATATAAGATGATTCAAGGACGAATAAACATTTAGTTAAAATTGACCTTCCGGGTGTCTCACTATATTCCAGTGATTACCAGTATTTTTTTAATTTCTGGATTGCAAGTGAAGAATGTGGCAAATGGGCTCACTAAAAGTATGCTGGTATATATGATAAGGATAAAGAAAACATTTATTTTGAAAGCCCCACCTCCCCCTTTATGGTACCCCATCTCACCAAAGGGAGGGTGCAAGATGTTCCATATGTTCCTACAGAATCATGAATGATTGATTACCCAAGAAGTTTATTAAACTGAAAGTAGTAGTACAGACACAAAAGTGTTGGTTTTATTGAGTTGGTTTCCCTAAACTAAGTTACTTCATCTTGCGCTCTCCCTCCAAAATACTAATTATTATATTTTTGTATTACTCGTTTTGCTTCTCATTTTTTATTTAAAAAAAAAAAATTTAATATTAATATAGTTGCAGATTTTTGTACTTTATTTCCATTTATTATTCACGAATTTACAAAAAGCTCTTTGTAAAATAATTCTTCTTCAAACGTAGTAGATGTATTCTCGACAAACAAAGTAAATTGAAAAGATAAGGGTAGTTTTCATAGTTAATTTTATTTTTGTGCAAACCACAAAAAAATGAAAAATATATAATAAAATTACATAAAAACCAACAACATTTGTTAAGAGATACTTTGCATGTTTTACAAATAAAAGTAACAAACTGGCATAATAGGAGTGGAAACGGTGTCGGTGTTTGTATAGTATAAGCTTGAAGTACAGGATGAGCTTCAAGTTATACAACGGGTTTTGGTTAAGGTTGAGTGTGGAAAAAGCAATGATTGCATTTGATGAAACTAATTAGTTAAAAACTACTGAACCGATTTTGGTGAAACTAACACTAAGCGCTATAACGTATAATAAAATAAAAACTACAATCTGTTTCATAGTTTCCGAGAAATACGGCGACTAACGTACATACAGATATACGTACATTCATTCATACAAACATACAGTCAAAAAAAATTTTGTATTTGCGCCAGAAAACAGTTTTTGTTAAATATTTGTGTGTAGATTTTTTTGTTTTAATTTGTCGATATTTTTTTGTTGATATTTAACACGAAAAAGGTGTTAAATAATTATATAAGATTGTTAAATAACCTCACTTTTTCACAACATAAGTTTACTATATAAAACATTTAGAAAACGGTTGACCCTAAAGACCATCCCTGCAACTTCCCGCTAGTTTCATACCTAAGCAGTTAAAATTTAACATATTACAATGTTTTTGAGCTAAAAATTTGGTTTTTGAGCTTTGATGTTAAAAAAACACTTGTTACCGAATATTTCGTTAACGATATCTCCCGAACCAGTCAACTGAAATTTACGTTCTTGGCGGCGATCGCCGCGGTTTTTAGAGCTTTAATAATTATTGTATTTCATCAAAAACGATCCGAAAAGAAATGTCGAACTTATGTAAAAAAAGCACTTTTATATGAAATTTTTCGTTTACGGTATCTCTCGAACGAATCAACTGATTTTAACCGGATTGTTGGTGATCGACGTGGTTTATCAAGGTTAAGATCTTATTAGTTTTTGGAGTTGATCAATACAGCCGTTTAAAAGTTATTAAAAAAAAAAAAAACACTTTTGGAAAAATTTTTTTTCGTAATTTTTTTGAGATTTTTTGGAATCTACTGGTCCGAATCGGTTCAAATTTTCAGGAAATCTCAGATTCGTGATTCTTTTTGAAACTCACTTGTTTGGTTCAAATCGGTCAAGCCATTTAAAAGTTATAAGCGGTTCACATACTGACACACAGACACACACACATACATACAGACACCTCATAGAAACCGTCAAAATAGTTTTTTAGGACCTTAAAACGTCGAGATCTGATGAAAACTTGATTTTTTCAAAACGGGGTAAAACCAATAACTTCCTTGAAAATCTTCGATTTTCTTAGCGGGAAGTTAAAAATATCTTTTATTGGAGCTGTTGATACTTAATAAGTATAAATATTTTTTTTATTTTAAATTAATTACCTAATCTTTATATTAAAACTCAAATAATAAATAAGTTAACACTGATTTTGTGTTAAAAATTCAACATATTCGTTTGTTCAATAATTTTTTCCTGTGTACATTCTTCGCTTTCATTTCTTGAAAGTCATTTAAAAAATATATTGTTTCTTTAAATGAAAAAAAAACCTAAGCCGTATACATTTTCGTCAAGAGTATATTCATTCAATTCCAAGCATAGACTGTTTTATTACAACAAATTTAACTTTTTTATTATTGATGAAAACTATATGAATTTTATTCACTGACATAGACAGACAGACAAACTGGCAGACAGACAGACAGACCAAACAAACGGTAACCTACAACGAAAACCTACCCTAATCATATTGTACTTTTACTCCTTATGTCATGTTTTCGTTATAACAACGATGTAACCTTTTGAGAGAAGTATATTGACCTCTAACTCCTTTTAAATCTCTCAACTCGCAAAAGTTATTTAAAATTTATTACGTTGATATAGCATCATCGAACAAATTGATAGTTGTTTTTAGTGAAATCGAGAAAAAATAAATTGTGAGAAAAAAGTGTTTCTTTTTTTTTTAGATTGAAAATGATATGTTTTTGTTTTGTTGGTAAAACTTTATGAGTTATTGTCGAGTTTTTATTTAATTATGAACTGTTTCAATAGAAATATTCATTGAAATTATAGTAGTTTTTATGTACGTTAAATATATGAATTTCGTTTAAATAAATATTTATTTTATTAATATAAATTTACTCCATTTTTTTATGTATAACTTTCGAGAAAACTGCAAAAGCATTTTACAATATCAAGTTCTTTAAATCTATTTTTTAAGAATTATGGTAGTTCTTTCCAATCAGCCCGGCGGAAAAAGTTAAGCTTAGTATCTACATTCTATGTATCTATAACACACATACAGTACCAAGACTGATGGCTATATTTTACCAAATGTATTGTACTTATAACTTTCACTACAGTATATATACACATACACTCACTTACTATAATACATACAAACATGGAAATAATCTTTAAAATGTTATTTTCATTGTTTATCTAAGCGACGTGGTCAATTCATTTCATTTTTTTTGTTTTTGTTTTTTTTTTGTTTTGTTATTCAGAACATATTATTCTAAGAAATATTAATTTTGCATCAAAACGTTAACATTATTTTTAGAGTAGAGATAAATAAATTTGTCATTTTCTGACACTTCTCCCATGCCACGAGTACTAAAAATTGCGTTTTTTATTTGCGATTACCTCACGTTGGATACGGCAAATCGTCTTCAAATTTTACCAGTGTGAGTGTAATGCATCTAATAACATATATTAAAAATTTAAAAAATTTCTCAACATTTTGCTTGCATGACCCAACTACCTTAAAACAAGTAGGATGAAATTTTATTAATATACAATAGTAGTAGTGACATGAGAGACATCTACCTTGGAAGCAGGCCTTTCTACATTGCGATCGTCCAATTATTAAAGAAAATAATTCAGCGACTTTGAGGCTTATTAAGGATTTCGATGCAAAACAAGTCTTTATGCAATCATTATATCTGCGATAAAAATCGTAGATAAGAATGATAAGAGTATACTGAAATATTGTAAATCTACTCGGTGATGAATATTTAATATACCATAAATTACAAACCAATTCACTAAACAGTTAAAAAGTTATATTACAATTCACTGTAATTCTACAAGTATTATGGAGATTTGTTAGCTAAACATATTAAATTTATATTTATTCACTGAAGAAAAGCTACCAGGAATATTAAACTTTTATAATACGTAGATTATACTTATTATATATTTCTAGATGTGCTCTAGAAAACTAATTAAACATAAATTCAGTAAAAACTTTCCAGTTAAAAATTAAAAACTGACTGGTAAATGTTGTTTTTAATGGAAAAATTAATTAGTGAATAAGAAATTCCGGGAATACTTTCATCAGATAAGACCAATAGTCATTTGCAGTACGTTTTAAATCATTTCGAAATCGTTTTAATTCGCTTAAATAAACTTTATGGAATATCATTTTGTTCCGCCATCAATATAGACATGATTTAGGCAATTTAAGAATTCAAATAATTAATATAAATATCTTAACCAACATTTTTAAATGTTTTAAATTTCACACCTTATAGATAAAGAACGTATTTAATCAAAAATACAATGTATTAAAGAGAGCGCAAAATATATATTTGACGATTGTACCAACATATGCAATTATTTTTGAGATTTACAGAATTTTATTTTTTTGAATTTTTCTAGGAACTTTTTTGGTGTGAGAATTTTCTTGTTAGAGAACTGTAGATAATGACCCAACAGACAGCCTGCCTCTAAAAACGGGGCTGATTTTATTTAACTGACATCGGCCATAAATAACATTATTTTTGTCCAATTAACATCTATACTGTTTACATTATTTTGTCCTTTGTGTTTTTATATCAAATATTAAGAAAATTGGATCCTTTTTAAACGCTTCGATAGATATATCAGATGTTTGAAATAATCAAAGTAAAAACCAAATTGTAAGAATTGAACCGATATCTTATTAAAAATACAAAAAAAAAATGTAAATGAACAATATCAACTTACATATACTTACGTATATCATTTGAAGTAATTTCACTAACGATTGAATGTGCTCCTCCTGCGCCTCCACCGCCTTCTGCTGCACTTGGATACTCCACCTGTTGAGTGTCACACTGCGTGTTAGATATACATTTATAATTTCTATGTTTAACAATTTTCGAATAAGTATATAAATTAAATATATAATTAGAAATAAGTATAAATAAATTGAAATTTCGTATCAACGCGGCCAATCAATTCTTCTTCGTTATAGTCCAGGAGATGGCGTTGTTTTTATTATAGTCATTTCAGGCCGATCGATTTTCGATTTTATTGAACAGTTATAGGAAATTGATAATCGAATGGCGGTTCAGTAGGCGTACCCAAGGTGGACTAATAAGAAGGATACTAAAATATATTTCAGGTCGCTTGAAATTAATAATAGAGATAGTTTCAATAATGTAGTGAATAAAAAAAAAATAGTCAGCAGAATATTTACGAATGGAATAATTATCAGCTGAATATGACATTTGATTGCTTTAGATTGAGATTGTATGCCTACTCAGAAGAAATTTGTATCCCACCCGTCCACCCTCTCGGAGCCTACCTACTTTCATAACAGTGTATGACTGCAAATAAATATTCAATTCCAACATGAATTTATTGACTTGAAATGATTGTGTGTCATTAGCAACGCTACCTCCCAGACTATTATGTTTTGAACAAATAAAAATTTTATTTCGTTTTATTTTTATCGTGACAAATTATCTACTGGTTTTGTATGCAAAATAACAATTTTTAAAATATATCAATCGATTAATATTAGTAAAATTGAAAGTTAAAAAAACTACTTTGTGCAAAGATTTGTTTGTAATAGGTTGTTAATTGCTGACGATAGCAAAGTTGAAAAAAAATACCAACGAAATGGATGCAATTGTTGTATATGGTAACACACAGTCTACTAAAGTTTAAAAAAAATAAAGCTCGTTTAATGTTTGAAAATTATAAATTTTCGATAAATATATACTACTGAAATTGAAAATATACCTTACGTGACTACTTAAAAATTATGTCCATATATTATAGAAAATAGTATTGACAAGGACTGTAAGAATAATTGGAATTTACGAATTATTTGAATCGAATCGAACAATTTGAATATTTGAATTATTCGATTTTTATTTCGAATTAAATAGTACCATTTATTTCAATTCGATTCAAAATCTATTCAAATATCCTTGTTATTAAATCATCATAATTAATTTTTTAATTTGGTAGGGAGACAAAAAAACCGATTTAACAAGTTCTTCGATTCTAAATTCAAAACTAATAAAAGCTAGAAATACTGGGAAATTCAGTATTAAATCATGAATAAATCCTCTGGAACTTTTATACGACTGTTTTTCGTAGCGTTCATTTCGTAATGAAATTAAAGCCGAATGTCAATAAAAAAAAGATATATCTTACAAGAGAGAGAAGGAGTTTTAGATATTAACCAACAAATCGTCTTAATTTATGAATGGTCTTAACGAAATTTCTGTGCATACTCCTGATAAAGCAAATACTTATGATTTGAGAGATTGTAATAAATAGTAATCATCAATTTTGAACCCTGAAGATGTCAAGAATTAAAGTAAAAAATATTACACAAAAACTTGGTCTTTATTTCCCAAAAATTCTAATTTTATTAATAAATAAATTTTGTTACAGATTTTCCAGAAAGGAAATTGTTTAAGCATACGTAGGATATTTTATTTTGAAAAATTCATACATTTTACGAACTTAATTATAAATCTATATATTTGTTTAAAATCGACTTTACAAATGACATCACAATGGTAGTTATTATTTAAAATTTTTAAAAGAAAATCACCGTTTGTCTATTTCGATTTATTGTCAAAGTTCGACATTCTAAAAAATTGTATTCAGCTATCGTGTGACAATTTAACATAAATTGATAAATTATATTGTTTTATATAATGTTTTTTAACCTACAAATAAAGTTGACTTTTATATGACTTTTAAAAATTTCCAGACGTTTTATAAATCAAACTGAAATTGTGTGTGTTTTAGTTTCTTGGAATTTGTTTAATGAGATTTTTATTTCGTATATCAGAAATAAGAGATTTATTATGGAAATATGATGAAAATATTAAAAAAAAAAATTTTTATGAAAGGTTTGTATTTCACTAAAAAGTAGGAAATAATTTTTTTTTCTATAAACGGTAAAAGGCACATAATTGTAGTTTGTGCTTTAAGTGTGAAAAAATATGAATGAACCATGTAAAAAAAGAAATTTACAACAACAAGAAAAATACTTTTTTGAAACTCCCTACAAACTTAATTGAACACATCCTCTAAGTTCAGTATCTCTATGCGAAGAAAACTAAACTTACGATACCCTCATATGTACTGAAGCATATTGTATACACATTTAAGTACAGAAAATAATTGATTATAAATTATGAAAAAATGTATTTAAGTTTTAACAAATTTTACGATCTTAAGATTCATTTTTCAACAGAGTTTATCGATTTTCTTTCTCTGCGTAACGTAATTTCTGTGATTTCAAAGTTGCCAAATTTTTTATCGTTAAGATAGCGAAATAACCAAACTCTAAGTTCGTGATTTCGATGGTCAATTCCTATTCAAAGCATGTAAAAATCACTGCCGTCCCATCTGTTTTCTATTATGACAAAAACTCTCAACAGATTTGATAGAAAAAAAACATGTTATTACTTACATGTGTTTATTAGCCAAATTTGAGCAAAATTTTTGGGGAGCTCAAACTTAAACTCACTTTTTATGTTTATAATAAGTTTGCAAAATATCAACTCACTGTCTTTTTTCATTTTTATCGTGATGACAGACTTACGGACAGACGGACAGTGGGACATTTATGAATAAGGAGTTTCTATGGACACCTATACAAAACGCTCAATATCAGGTAGCGTTACAAATTTTAAACTAAACCTAATATACAGCTGTTGATAAACCATATTAAAATATAATAAATAAAAATGCATGTCAATGTCAATACGGAAAGTCATAAAAATTTATATTTTCTGTTGATAAAAAATACTGTCGTCATATTTTCCAATAAACAATTCGAAACAAGTGATTCGAATCAATATTCAAATTAAAATTTATTGTACTCAACTTTCTACATTATCTAATGTACACGTGTGCACAGCATTGGGACTTTATTGTATATATTTTACCGGATATTGTTTCCATACAAATATTTCGATATATAGATTTTTGATATGAATGAAAACAATTGTTATTGTTGATGTCATACATAAATATATCTGTTTCTGGTTTATATACCTAACAAAAGTTCTCATTTAAAATCAACTCATAGAAAATTTGTACAGAATGTATCAAAAGAAAAAAATGGATGTACTTATGTACGCGCCTTTGAAGTTATACTTATTTGGCATCATTAAAAAACAATTTTTAATTGTAGGCAAATAATTAATTACAATAAAATAATAAAAGGACTAGAGTAGGATAGTCAACACAATCCATAAAGCTGAGTTTAAATTTGAAAAATTAAGTAAAAAAATATATTTTTTCTTACTTTATGATAACAACAGCTTCAACCTGTGAATTTTGTGTAACGGTGATACGCGCGTATCTTAAAATTTCACTCTCATCATTTTTTCATAACGCGCCTAAAGAAATATAATTTCAAAAAGTTTAAAAGACATAAAACCCTACTGGGGTAATGTTTTCTTAAAAAAACTATAAAAAAAACATTATTATCCGAAATTAGATAAAGTAATGGTCATCGGATTTCTGACGATATTTAAAAAACTACGCAATCTACCAATCGTCGTTAAGTGAAAACTATTTTGATAAAAGTATACACAAGGCTGTTCGATCTATACATTTCCAAAACTTCATTTATCGATTGGATATATAGTAATATCGCCAAAAATCCAATCCGATAATTAATATTTCGAAAAAAATGAGATATCACAAAAACCACCGATCCTAGAGCATAATTACCCTAGAAAACCTAAAAAAGGATATCGATTTTTTTTGGTGAAATCGTATGGATCAGATACGTGGACAATGTTATGTAAGTTCCGGTTAGCGCTTTTAGCAAATTTATATCAAAAGAAAGGTTTCGATAAGTGGAATAAAATTTTATAGCGTCATAGCATCATGTGTTAACCTCTATGTAAAAAATATATCTGGGACTACACACCCCTACATTTGGGGCTAGTCAACGCAACACACTTCACTTGTCGAAACCTTTTCTTTCGATATAAATTTGGATTATGTGCCAACTAGAAGTTACATATGTGCGAGCAAAATTGAACAATTTCAGTGGTTTCGATCTTTAGATCTATGGTAATACTATGCATTGCTGCCATAGTTGTATGATATGGCCGGCTCTTGGACCAACAGAGCTATGATAAAATACCTTGTTTTTTATTTCAACCTATACATAGAATAATGTTAATAACAATATAGGTGGTATATTCCCAAATGATGACACGAGTTTCGTAATAAATATATTTTAGTGCTGTTGGTATATCCTACTTCCTGTTTCAACAACTATAGAAAATGTGGTGTATCAACAACTTATTAGATAGATTGACATCGAATTTTATGTACAACAGTGACGTATTAAAAAATAAACAAAACCAAAATGTTTTTTTATTTTCGTATGATTCGAAATAACATCAAAAAAACTTTTTTTAAACATTTTTTTAATGCAAAATTCATTCATACATCATTGGAAGTGGAAGCTACTCAAATAATATTTATTCAAATATTCAGATAATTTTTAAAGCTACTAGCCAAATTTACGGCTCGAAAACTTAATTAGCCTCGATTTCGGCATGACCGTCCGTTCATCCACCCAACAGACAAATAGCTTAAAAACAAAAAGAGATAGCAAGTTGAGATTTTGACGATGTATTCTACACGTGAATTTAAGTTCGTTAATGGGCAAACTCGAACCATTGGATCCAATGGATCCATGACCTTTTAGAGTAGAGTACCTTTTAGAATAGACAAAAAATGTTTCTGAATAGAAACAAATTTTGCTTGAAACATTTTTTCGTTAAATATTTGGATACGTCACATATTTAGCTCAAATTTAATTTATTAACATATATAATTACAAAATATGTATTTATAGCTGATTATATTTAAGACCAGAGTAGAAGCCTTAAAAAATGATTGAACCTATTGGAAACGCAAGATAATATGATACAAATGAAAGGAAAAATAAATTACGGGCGATCTGAGTTCGGGAAGTAGGAGGGGGTGAGTTTTTAAGAGTAAAACACGGTTTATTTCGATTTCCGGCAAAACTACAAGTCCTATAGAAAATAGTTAAATGGCAAAGTTGTAGGTTAATATATCTACAACTTTTGTATTAACACTTTTTTCACATAAACTCAAAATTTTTCGATTGAAAATTATGGTGTTTTTTCGATATTTATTCAAAATAAGATGAAAAAATAAATATTTTAAATCAAAAAAATTATAGTGTTGATGGAACATAAAAAGGTAAGTTTGCACCAAATTTCGGAGAAAAAAATAAAAAGCCAAAAACTTGGTTATTTCAATTTTTCACATAAATTTTGAGGTTATGTGAAAAAAGTGTAAATACAAATGTTGTAGATATTTTTATTACCTACAACTTTGCCATTTAACTTTTTTCTATAGGCCTTTCCGGAAATTCAGATAAACCGAATGTTAGCCTTAAATACTCACCCCCTACCCTAGTTCCCGAATTCAGATCGCCCGTAATTTATTTTTCCTTTCATTTTTATCATATTATCTTCCGTTTCCAATTGGTTTCATTCTTAAATATTTTTTTTGTTTTCAAAAATTCTCAAAAAAGAGTATTTTATGATTAAAAACAGTTTAAACATTGTTATTAAACCATATATGGAGTATCTTAACAATTAACTATGTTAGTTGTTATTTCATCTTTTTTTTTTAATATAAAAATACCAATATCTTAAAGTATAAAAAATAAAAATTCTAAATATAGATAGACTTACTCGAATATTTATTTCGTGCATTGTATATTTGGGATCATAAAATGTTGGTACAAAGTAATCTCCATGAATATGTAATCCAATAATACCTCGCGTTTTCATATTTTCCATGGTGACCCTGTGTAGATATAAAATATTATTATTATAGTATAGAATAGTACAAATTCACCTAGAATTGTGGCTGGTTGTTGTAATGTTTGTTGTAAGCATACATTATACAAACCAACTTCATACCACATTACTACATATACTCTACATTTAATATAAATAAATTTCAAAAGGTTATATATATAAATATAATTTATATTATTTGATTATACCATAATGTCAATCTAAGTTTAGAGCTGTTTATAAATTGTTATCTGTATAAAAACTGATTTATCGAATAATGAATAATGTACAGTCTTTTGTCCACCTAAAACTAATGTTTACCAATCAAATGGTTGACGGATGATTGCAATACGAACTGAACTGATTTAAAGCATATTACTAAAGTTGTATCGTTTACGTTTAGTCCATTGTTTGTAAGCAAAAGTTTCATGTGGACATTTGTGTTCTACAACATGATTGGTTGTTTGAACGTTTATTTTATTTATTTGTGAAATAATAGCTCATAGTTATTAAAGTTCTAAAGAAAATAAAATAAGCAGCGAAATTATAAAGAATCATTATATCAATTTAGACTAGGATTACCGTAATGTTTAATGTGATGAAGAATGACTTGAAAGAATTGTATACTTCTATTTAATAATTTTACAAGAACATAATTTAAGACAATTAAGCTTTTGAGGCGAAAATAATTAAAATTTTGACTCAAAATATAAACACTGGTGTTAACTGGTTGAGATTTTTTCGACATTGTTCAGTGTTTAATGCGTAAGGAAATGAAATAATAACTTCTTTAATTTGACACCCAAACAATTTTTTTTAAATACTAATTTTGGCTGCCAAAACTATAGTTTTGGTACCTGTAATATCTAAATAGCACCTATGAATCACTTTTTTTACTTCGTAAAGTATTTCTTGCACCGAAATTGTTTTTCTCTGTACTACAATATTATATATTTGTTTCGAAATATGATGGTATTACTGGACAGTAAGGTATGACGTCATCAATATTGTATATTAGCAATGTTAAATATCATATTGCATGAAATGATACCTTACTGTCCAGTAACATCGTAAAGGCTTCGAGACACAGAGTATATGTTTATAAATAAAACAGTACTCACGTAAACTATATTAAAAATGTTTAAAGTAATTTATTTGAAGTGAACGGAAAGAAGTTGATAAAACAATGTAAATTAACGCTCCATACATCATATTCTCACATAATATTTATGTAAAATGTTATATGTATATATTATGTATAATATTTATGAATCTTATAAAATATAGAAACTGTCTTCATTACCGCGGCGCCGGTAATAAATATTCTCACCAAGTCCGGCAAAATTAATATTCGAATATAATTGACAGAAATGGTCCTTTTATTCGTAATCGGCAGTTGATAATTATCTGTAATCTGTGGTAGCGTTAATTTTCACAGATCTACAACGGTAATGCCATTTTTGATATTATTGAACTATTCATAAATACACAACATGACATTTAAAATTGGACAAAAATTTTGAAAAACTGTTAATTTATAATAAAAATACTTTGAATGAATTTTCAAATACTGCTTTAATTTTGTATAAAATTCATAATGATAATATAATTAAGCTATATGTTTTCAAAAAATGAAATACATTGTAATAATTTTTATTGTTTGAAATATTTATCACTCTAAAGTACTCAATCTTGAATATTAACATTTTATCCAAATGGTAAAATTAATTTTAGTATTCTGTGCTATAAATACAGATTACTTTATGTGTTGTTTTTGGAAAAACTAAAAAAAGTGCTGCAAAAATTTGAATAGATTAGATGAAAATAGATTAAGAGTTTAATTGTATATTTTTCTTATCCAAATAAATGTAATAATAAATTAAATTTTCATTTACATTATTAACCGTCGATGGATTCCTTTTTTTGTTTCTGAATTCCCGTTAGTATCTATTATCTTATATTCTTTGAAAATATTTTTCTTATAAATTTCGAATTATTCTATAAACTTCCAGTGTAGATTACGATTTCCAGTCTTAATCATCAAGTATTATATCGAAGATTATTCATATTATTATAAGATAAAAAACAAACGTTATGAACCATAAAAATAAAACCGCAATTGTATACATAAAAAAAAATGTGAATATTATATTTGAACTAGCGCAATCACACAATTGAAAAAATAACTTCTAGCTGGCTATTAATAAAATCACCGGTGACGGCTATTATATTCAAGCATTAAATTTTCCGGCGCCGGCATTATTAGTTGAACATATTCGTTGCCGGTTACGGAGACAGTTCCATAAAATATATATATTATTCATGAAAAAGAACTAATTATTTTGTTATGTAACTACAGAAGTTATGATATGATCCGAAAATCATAAAATAAACTGTATGAAAATTATTATTTCATATTTATCTGTTTATAATAACATTTTCGTGAATTCAATTAAATTTCATTTTGTATATTTTGCTAATTTGTTCGTCAAGTTCAAGGCCAATTTTATCGTTTCGCTAAAAGATTTCTCTCGAATAAAATACCGCAAATAAATAAAAAATTTTGAAGTTTAAGAGAAATTAAAGGCCGTATTAAATTTACTATAAAGCTAATAACGCAAAAAAATATTGAAGCTAGAAGAGAAATTAACAACGAACAACATCCAAACAAATTTATTGCTTGGATGTCAAAATTGTTCGAAGAAATGTCCAAAATAGAACATAAATTGGTACAAGTTTCAAAGAACACATGGCACACACATGGCGCTTGGAAGAATTGATAAATCATGTGTTGTGTCATATACTTTCTTTAATTAGTTATGAGGATGGCTTATCCATCCACATAGGTTCAGTTTTATTTCAATCATTTTTATTTAAAATTTTTCCATTTTCTAAACGACGTATTAAAAATTGTAATATCGATGTAACTAGTACATAGGATGATGTATTATAAATAAAGCTAAGGCTAGATGCTATAGTTTTTAAGTTGACTTGTATTATTATTATGATGTAAATAAAGACTTATTAACAGAAATTTGAATTGATGACTACTTTGTAGTCTAAATACGTATTTATTAAATAAATAAAAAATTTAGTAAATAGGGAATTATTTACAAAATTTTGGTTTAGATACTAGAATTACACAAGCTAGTCCATTTTTGCCTGTCCTTCATCAGGATAAGCAAATTCAAAAATAAATCGACAGTTTTTATTGTCATGATGTATTCTAGACAAAAAACAAGTAAGTTTAAGTGCGTAATTGTGAATTATAGGTTAATTGGGTCCAGTGGATCCATGACACTACGTCATGTCTATAATTTATAAGGTTCAAATACAAAAAATGTTGTTTTAAACATACAACTTTTGTTTGAAACTACTAAACACATAAAGTAAGAATTTTTTTTTATATTACTAACTTTAATTTTCATATTAATTACCATTTTTATTAGATTTTCCTTTCATTTCACTTTGATCTTTAAATGAATTATTTTGATTAGAATCAGTTAATATTATATTCAGTAATTTTTACTGTTTGTGACATTTTCTTTACGAAAATAATATTTATATCATCATATAATAATTGTAATGAATGATAATAATTGTCTGACATGCCTAATTTTCATATAGATATCTAGGGCCTATATAGTATCTAACATATATTTATTAACATGATATCGCCTATGATCGACACTCAACTCAATCTTTCAAAGAATAAATTTCGATTTTTTGCCCCAATTTCCTAGATCAAATTATTTTGTAATTTAATAAATACGTATTTCAACTACAAAGTAGTCATCATCAGTATGCATAAGCTATGTGTATTTATTTCTCTGAGAAGATGTTTCTCGTAGCAACGAGTAACATCTCTCCAGAGAAGCATTACAATAAGCTAATTGATACTGATGATGACTACTTTGTTGTCGAAATACGTATTTATTAAAATACAAAATAATTTGATCTAGGAAATTGGAGCCAAAAATCGAAATTTATTCGAAAAATCCCAGAGTTCTCATTAATAATTATAAAAAAAAATATATCTTTCAAACATTTTTATTTAAAAAAAAAGAGCGTACCTTGTTAAACTACTCGAAGATATGACAAATGACATCTCACATACTTACAAACAAAATTAACATATCCCTGGTAAAATAACTCTGGTATTACATGAAATCAATTACATGGAGTATATTTTTTTCTTATTGAAACATTTTATTATTATTATTTTTTAATTTTCTTTTATTCAATTTGAATTTTTTTTTTTAATTTTTATTTATTTATTATATTTAGCTTTTATTTTTTTTATTTAAGTTTTTTTTAATTTATTATTTATTAAATTTTACTTTTGTTTTTTAATTCTTATGTATTTTTTGTTTCTTTTTTTTAATTGATTAATTTTCTTTTAAATATTTTAGTATATATGAATATGTGCATGTATGTGTTTCACGAAAACCCTCCCACAACAAAAACATTCATTTTTGGCAAATTTCACAATTCAATCTTACAAATAGCGTGTGCTAGTTGTAAGTTGTAAGTTGTAATTGTAAGTGTTTCCTCATTTCCGTAACAAATTTAAAACCGTCCTATTTCTTGATACATACCAAGTGTGAAGATGCTACACATCAAAGTCGCAACAGGTTGGATTTTACCAAATATCGTTTCATGACCACGGCGCATACAGAGGAAGTGTATTCAGCACTTCACCCAGCCACATGGCTTTTTTCCCCAATCACAGATCAGGTGGTCATTGTTTTTGGGCTGCATGAACACAGGTGACATATACACATTATTTTTAACATGATTAGGCTCGAGAAAAATTTCCGTCGCACCGGGAATCGAGCCCATGACCCACACATCCTTAGGGGACAAGACAATAATTGCCATTGTTTTTACACAGACCATCGCCCTGTGATTGGTTATTGCTAAAGATGATTTACACTCTATTATTAGGAATTCCCAATTATTATATTATGATTTACTCAAATTTATTTCTTAATGATATTCGGTGTTCCCGAGGGAAACACTTTGTATCATATACAGACAAGACAGTCCATATAATGAATATATATTATTATACATTATGCATGTAATAATATTAATTTCTATAAATATACATAACTTATATGGTTGTATAAAGATTGCCAGTATTTGTAATTGTATATGATGAATAAACAATATGTGGATAGTATTATTTTTGTATATCGGGTGTCAAAAATGTATAGATTCTTAATCGACGAAAAAATAAGGTTCTCAAATCTACGCGTATATTATCTTTTTTTTTGTGTATGATCACGTATAATTTTTTACAGAGTAGTCCGATTTTGGTAATTTTTTTTTATTGGAAACAGTATACCACGAAGTTGGTCTCATACAAATTTGGAAAAAAATGCAATTCCGCAGGGTATGAAAAGAAGGGATTATTTATTGTTTACTCACTAATTACTTATTTTTTTATTGGATGTACACCCTAACGAAATTGATCCTTGATAGATTTAGACAAAAATACATACCGTAATGGTTGGTGATTTATTGATCCCTTGGAGATTTTAATGCTGAGTGGTGTTAATCAAAAATTAAGCATGTATCTCGTAATTTAGTAGATTATAGTAACAATAAATTTAAAATATAAACTTTTTAATAAAAAAATTAAACCACTGAAAAAACTGAAAAGCAAAAAATAAAATTTATTTTTATTTAATCTTAATAACAAATTTCTTAAACTAAAGTAAATATATAAAAAGTATACAAAATTTTGAGTCGGCGCCAAGCAAGCAAATTATTTAATTAAGTAAAATTGCGTGGTCGCCGACAAAAATGAAATTAAGAACTTGGCTATTAAGGTTAATTAAAAACTAAAATAATTACAAAAATATATACTTAAGTCTATTTATATTAGTTTAAGAACTTAGTTATAAAGGTTAAATAAAAAAGGTTTATTATTATTTGCTTTGCGGTTTGATTTTTTTGTTAAAAAGTTTTTATAATTTATTTGTAGCTTCAAACTACTAATTATTGAAATTTCAAATAAAAAGAATTTCATATGAACTGGACAACGAAAAGAATGTAATGTTACTTGTTTGAAGCTAGGTTTTCAAATGAAGTAAAAATATAAAGAATATATAATTGTTAACAGTATTTTTCATAAGATCTCCCACTGTAAATAGTAGCAGAGACCAAATCAATTAAATAAATTCAAAATTTTAATTCAGAAAATGTCTATTGTGGGTTTTCTGGACCGCTGATCACAAATCAAAAAACCAACTGAGGATGGTTGTCACCTCATTTAAACCACCTCTCGACTTGACAACACAAATTTTTTTAAATTTCAAAGTGCCCCTCTGATTTTGATTTCAAAAGCAATTGAGGATGTTGACAGACATATTGAAATTTTTAAATTAAATATGTAACCATCCTCAGTTATTTTTTTAATCTCGGACTCAGAATCAAAGACCACAAAAACCCCCTTACTATCTCATTTTCATTTAAATGCAGAGGTTAGTGGTGATGAATGTTCTTGAACATCTAAAGAACACGTACAAATAAGAACTTTTAAATTCACGGCTGTTACACCACTTTTCTACATTTTCCCGCTTTGTAATTGTTGAGTATGATTTCGTTAACATCCGGTAAACATATAAATGCACATAATGTAAACGACGAGATCCAGTCTTAAATATATGCATGTATCTAGCGAGTTGTTTAAAATAAATAGAAGTTGGCAAATTATATTAACTAATTAAATACATCTAAACACTTAAAGGTTTTGTTCTACATGAAATAATAATAGTTACGGTTGCGGCTACGGTTTTGTTATAAAAGGAAACAATATTCAAACAAGAACAAGGTATTTTAATATGAATTACTACTTTGTTGTATACATATATTCAATTATTACCGAATTTCCGCTTCTATGAAAATCAGTTAACGTTTTTTATACCGATAGTATAATTTTGTACAACTCCTAGTAGAAATCGCAAATTTTACCTAAAACATTCGACGATGAAACCTTAGTACATATAAAGAGTGCTCATCGATTAGCTTTTTTCGGTTTTCTAAGCTAATTTTCGAAACCGTGTATGGGGAATTGAATTTTATAATTATTAATGAGAACTTTAGGATTTTTCGAATAAATTTCGATTTTTTGCCCCAATTTCCTAAATCAAAATTATTTTATATTTTAATAAATACGTATTTCGACTACAAAGTAATCCTCATCAGTATGAATTAGTTAGTTGTAATGATTCTATGAGGAGATGTATATTATTTTATCAGTTTAAAATGTAGTTGTAAGATAGATTAATAGATAAATTAGATAGATAAATGAATTTTGATAAACAATCCAAAACAATATAAAAACTGAGTACAATATGAAAATTGGTAAAATTGTCGAATATTTTGTGTCCACAAGTATAAATTGAAAACAACGTACCTACACTATTATGAAAAGTATCTGAAGACCAACGATTGAACCCACAACCGCCCTCGCTTTACAAACCAGCACTGAAAGTACTGAAAAAATTTTCTTAGTCAACGCACAACATGCGTAACGATTTTTATTATATTGCTAGGAAAAACACTTATTCAGGTTGATTCAATTACATATGTTCTTTTACCAGCTAAATTTCTAAATATCGAAAGGTGAACCAATTATATCGAATTATATAGATTATAGCTTCAATTCATTGAAGAAAATCGATATGTGCAGTAATGTGCACTGTTAGTCAAGGACTACCCCATTTTATCGAGTATCGGAAATAATATGAAACAAATTTAAAAGAGTGGTCAAAATTTTCTAGGTTCCGAATAAGAAAGCTTTTAAAAAGATTTTAATAAGAGAACACTTTACTAACGACGCTGAATCTAGATATTTGAATATTTAGCCTCTTTGTATTGACTATTCTTCAAAATTGTTATTTTGTTTTTGTAAATTTATGCAAAATATGGAAAAAATAAATTATTATTATTATTAAGAGTACTTAAAGGTGAGTAAAGTACTGGAAATCGAGCATAGATACTAACGTTTTTTTGCTGCCTGAACAATAGAGAAAAACAAAATTTAGTGTTCTTTGAAGAAAAGCAATTTACAGTTTTGATTTTTACATCAAATATGACTTTAAAGTTAAACAAATTAAAGTAAATTGTGTTAAAAACTCAATTAATTTTATATTTTATTTAATTATTTGTATCTCGATTATAGAGCGCATTTTTCAGATAAAAACTATTATTACATATAAAAGAAAACATGATACTAAGTAATCAACACTTAAACCTAACCCTAAGTTTTATTAGTACTGACCAATATAGATTATTAACTAACTGACGGGAGAAAAGAATGTCAACATACCATAAATTTCAATCAAATTGGGTATCTATTGTAATATATTTAGACTCAAGTTTAAGACCAATTGACTAATTTCGCTTAAATTGGATTATTTTAACCTGCATTTTTTATGACAGAGCTTTATACAAGTCTTAAAAGAGACACCGTCTATATTGTTAAAATAATTTGCATATATCATTTATACCTAGTAAGTTCTATTTTTAGCTTTCCTATTCTACGATATTTTTGGTTTTAACTTGTGTTCAGAGAATTTGCAATCATTTTATACAATTTTAATTTAAACATATTTTATATATACAGAATAATATTATATTTATAATAATATTTACCTATTTTTCCACCTACACTTTTGAATATTATATAGTGCTTTTAAAAGCTCGTCTAAAATTTAAACGTTTGCTTGTAGGTAATATAGTTTGTTAGTAGCTATTAGATACATCAACAAAATCATATTTATTCTATTTAAAATATGATAAAATTACTTTTAACCTTTTAGCCCACACGTTATGACTATGAATGGAATGATTTTATTAACCCAGCTTTTTAGTTATTATATGGACAAAACGAGCATAGTTGATTAGACTACCCAGTTACAGAAGTCGAAATACGACCATAATCACTCAAAAATAAATTTCACTGCTCTTAAACAGTATATATACGTGGCTTTGAAACTAAACAGTATATTAAACAAAAGAGTTTATGAGCGTGTGTATGGTAGTGTGTGTAATATAAGCCACACTTCATATAAATGTGTGTGAGTCATAGGGTGTCAATTGTTTCTTTTTTATTGATTTCATGTATTTTTATATAAAAAAACAGCATTCTCCAATCCTTGTCTATACAAATTATAAGTGTGCCAAATTTTATACTCCTCAGCCTGGCCAATGTTCGTAAAAAGGACAAAGTTTTTGCTTCTCGTATTAATATCGAGATTAGACTTTAACATAATCTTCAAGATCATAGAATTATCTGCGTATAAATCTAATATTTCAATAAAAGTTAGATAACAACAATAAGAGATTCATAATTGTTTTTTAATTACAGATTATTGTTTTTTAATTACAGATATACTACATTATTAGGTTTTTCATTGTTTCCTAGCGGATGTTTAATCTGAAATTTGTCATAAAGAGAGTTTTTTAATTCTATGGAAAACCTTAATAGGATAAATAAGTTTTAGGAAAACGAGTTTTTGTAATTTTCTCAAAAAATTCCAGAAACATTTTTTATTTTCAAAAATAACATCTATTTAACGATTTAATGCTCTGTTTTCGAGATATATTAGGAGGTTAATATAATGTTTATGGCTTTTATATGGATTTACAAAAACCATATAAACTTAAGAAAATCTCAAAAACTCCCTTTTTCGACAAAATTCAGATCAAAAACCCAACCCTTATTTGGCACCAGAACACAACTTTATTTTGTAAAATTTTATATGATTATTACATTCCGAGTATTACATTACGGAGTTTTTTGCAATTATAAAAAAAGCAAAAATATATATATTCATTATAACAGAACATTTTCCCCCTTTTGCTTACATACATAACGAAAGAAATAATAAATTACAAAAAAACAAAAAAAAATGAATATAATTACATAAGTTGTCCTTCAGTTGAAACAGGCAGTAATCGTGCAAGTGCTTCATTTGTTGCTTCATAATGGCTCTTCAAACGTACAGTACCCAAATTAATTTCAACAGGCATTGACATTGTCTTCATATCAGCATTTAAATGCGTTACACGCATATCAAGCATTGACAACAGATGAATATTCTTTAATGATCTGAAAATGTTACAAAAAACAAATTATCTTTATGTTTTGAAATGATCACTTTTTTTTTTCATTCTTCTTCAACTTAAATGAAAGAAATAAAATTAATTTTGTTGTGAAACTTATAAAAAAAGTTTATACCCAGTGTTCTGTTCGGGTGTATCATATCTTTATAAGTATATAAAATGGGAACGCAAAAAATTTTTTTATTACTTCGGTTCACGAACTAAAATCTTTAAATTAAGCAAGATACGGACATTCAAATTTCCTAATTCAGTAAAGAGGAAAATACTTTCGTATGACATTAACTGATAGTATCTCCATTTTAATTACTTGTTAAACATCGTTTTCAAGAATCATATAGAAAAGAAATTAATCTTATAGCTTATATCCTTGTTTTTGAATCAATTTTCATTTAATTTTCAAGTTTCATCTTAGTATTGAGTCTAGTTTCACATACCGATGTGAAATATAACAAATGAGGAATCATTCCGGTACTTTTTTTTTTCTAAACGTGTGTTTGACATTGAACTCCTGTCAAACAGTTTCACCGTTTTTGATTACGTTAACAAGTTATCTTTGTTGAATACTTCTTATTTAAGCTCAAAGCAAATTTTCTTTGTTTATTTAAATATATGATATGATTTGGAACTCTTGATGTCTTTCAATGTCAGAAACTTTAAACATTTAATGCAGCTTAGAGAAATGTTTAATCTTTCTATAAATGTTTTATAATTTTCCGGTGATATTATCGACATATTTACAGAATTTTGTACAAAAAAAAAAAAAAAATTTAAAAGCATAAAAAAGTTAATTAAGTACAAGCAGTTTTCTACACCTTTGATTTATTGCCATACCAAAAAAGCCTAAATGTCTAAATTTAATGTCCCAATGCAATGGCTTGTCTGTACGCTAATCAAGTATTAGCCATCTTGTGTTATTTTTGTTAAAGCATGGTTCAATGAGATAAAGATAATACTAGCCTCCTTTATTTTTATAACAACAAATAAATATTTTTTAACAACAAACACTAATTATAATAACTACAAATAAATATTTACGTTTTTAATAAAAATGTCTGTAGGAATATAACTCAGAAGTGTTCAGAAAATTAGACTATATATTTTTCGATTTAAGGCTATTTTCAAAAGAAAGAAATTATGTTCATTGTTTCATGTCTCAAACTATCAAGAAGAAATAAGTAATTCATTAAAATAATAAAAAAAATTATCATAACGTAATTTTACCACTTTTATTATAAATATTTTATATTTACCACTCAATTCTTTTTATTTACCCAGTGATTAAAGAATAATACACTAGATAGCGCAACGTTCGCTTGTCAAAGATACTTGATTAACGTATACTGACTAGCTAATTATTTCACTTGTGAAAGATCACATTCAATCGTCCTTGAAAATCAAGGTTTAATTTAATGCCACCTTTCAAGTATACTCCTGGCTAATCCTTTTACATTTTGTCATTAAAGTTCACATTCGAACATACACATTGGTACTCGAAAGTTGAATGGGACACTGGGTATGTGGATAAAGAGTACATTTTTTTTCTTCTTCCCTGATATTAATAATACTGTTTTCTTGTTTATTGGTTGGGGAAGATGACAATGGTGTTTCAACTTTAATTCTTTGTTCAGATTGTTGACAACAAAAGATAAATTGATTGTCTTTACGAGAACCTTTTAATATTCTCAATATATTTTTCTCTTCATAAAAACAGAAGGAGTATTCTCCATCCTTGTCAATTTAAGGAATTCGGTCAAATGCTATACGAACTTGACCTCTTTTTAATATAAGAATTCTTATTAGAATTTTTTCTTTATTCCATCATGAAATTAATTATAATTTTAATTGGATATATTTCATTAATACATTATTACTGTTTGTACTATGTTTTTTAAAGATATCTTGTTTCTCGAGCCTTATTTTGAAAGTCATTCATTGGATCGTAATTTAGCTAGCAAAATTGTCAAATTGGAGAAAAATAATTTTTCTCAAAATTTGAAATGTTCAGATTTTTATTAAAAGTTGCGAAAAAATAAATTAAAAATATTTGTGTCTGATTATAGTAAAAATCACTTAGTTGAATAGATGTGGCCCAAGTATTACAAAACTATGAACTCTTGTAAAATAAAAATTAGGGCTTAGAGACCACTTCAATTATTCGCAAAATTTTAGAATTCTAGCCTTTACTAGCCTTACCTATCCAACAATATGAAAAAAAAAGAAAACTGAGAGTCTATTTTTAAAGTTTCTCAGCTAATTGTTTGCGGTTCATTAACTTGGTATTAATAATTACAGAATACTGTACCAGAATGAAATTGTGACTCATTCTTGACTCACTATTACATAAACCATTGTACAAAAATGACATATTGATTCATCATTGTCGCAGCTTTTTTTTATACTAAAATTTTTGTTGGATTAAAAATTTTCTAAAAGATTGGTTTGCAATCATTTTCATGGACAAATAATTTCGGGTCGATACCATTGCATATTTAGGATTTTAAAAGTCCTTGTATGAATACACACTTACCAAAAATTAAATGTCAAAATATAATAAATTTGATAAAAATTCGCATATACATGCCAGCTAGATACGGGGCTATAAACTACAAGTAGGCACAATTTGAAAAATTACAATAATAAAAAATTTATGTGTAATAAAAGTTATATATGTTAGTTTATTAGAGTTTCGTTCGTTTCGGTTTGGTCATGATATAATAATCATAATCATTTTTCTAAGTGGTCTCATGTTTTCGTGTTTATGATAACATGTACAATGATAATTACATGCATACTCACAAACGTACATTACAAACTATTTATTCATACCAAACATCAGATTTTTATTATCATTCCAGAAATAGTTTTCCATGTATTTGCCTTTTGTTATTATGAGTACGACCGTATAGTTAACCCACCCAGGTAACTAGCATTGTTTTATAAGCTATTTGTTCTTTTTGTAAATAAAAAAACCAAAAAGTTCTGAAGCTAATCACTGTCAAATAAAATAATTTTTTTAATTCGATTATTTTGAAAAAGCTGTTAAATGTTTGTCAACTAATATTCAACGCAAAAATCAAAATATATGGATTGTTAAGAAATAGTTACATTTAAGGACTACTTACAATATTTCAGTAAAGAATTAGACTGCTTTATTTAAGAAACTTAAATCAAAGAATACAAACGCCCATAGAAACTTCCAAAGTCCAATTTTTGTGTATTCAAAAAAATTTAGTACTTACCCTGACCACCAGTTGGGTATAGCTGTTTATTGTGATTACCAGTAGTGACTAATAGATGGCCATAGCTGTTGAATGTCAGCAAACAATGAGCATTTACAATATTTAATGCAATAATGAATGTAAGTTAGTTGTTGTGTGTATATATCTATACATGTGTTTTTTCTTTCATCGATGGAAGTCTCATACTGTTTTAAAAATCAATCATAAATCACGTAATTCGAATTCATTATTGCATTTGTTTTATCAAAGATTACAGATGTGCATTGTTTGCTGACATTGAACACCTAAATCCTATAACTAGAAGCTAATTTTTTATTAACTGGTGGCCAGGGTAAGTACTAAATTTTTTTAAATATACAAAAATTTTAGTTATGAATTTCTATAGAGGTTTGTATTCTTTGCTTAAAACTAAATATTTTAAAACAATTAATAACTTATCGATTCCAGGATTCGATAATCAAACAAGACAGGCAGAGACAACAGTAACGAAAAAGTGAACTAATCGATTCTATACCTACTTCCTTTTCCAATAATGAATAAAAAATAAATTAATTGAAAAACATCATAATTTTTCCCACACAAATAACTGAACAGAAAAAAAAACCCTTTTGTTTTTTAATTTAGTTTTTAATACCTACATCAAAGGAAAATTTAATACCTACATTACAGCATTGGAACTATGTACCTACTGGGTACACTCTAAATCAATATAATCTATCTTATAAAACTACAAAATATGAACATTGGGTCGTAGTTTTCTGCCTTTCATAAATTTTACAACTAAAAACATTTACCATTTAATGATTTGGAAAGTTTGACGAATTATTGTTTTATAGCCATTGACAGATCAGGACCCTCTAATCGAATAATATATATGTATAAATATAAATCTTTCTCCTAAAAATACTTATAGGACTACACACTCTATGTGGGTTTCTGGTCACATTCTTTGTGTAGTCAGTTGAGCATTATGTATGTGAAATTCGCTTAGAATTTTAGACAGCCATTTGCCTCAATGCGATCGCCATTAACCGTGAGTTAGGCTAACGATAGTCAAAACTGTATTTTTTTCCAACTTAAGCTGCCTCTTTATAATTCTATCAAAGCCATTATAAAGTTGCAAAACATAAAGGTAATTTATTTGAGAATGTGTTTCATTGATTTAAATAAATATATCGTTTAAAAGTTTCACATTTATGCACATTTTTCCTTAATTGATCGTCATTACCCCGTGTCTTCATGCGATACATACAAAGGAAACGTTTTTAAAGATTTTGATTTTTTTTTTTTGGTTATTTTTCTATGAATTATTAATTTCATTTTTTTACGTTTCTTGAGTACTTTTTGTATCGTTCCTATAAAAATGATACAACATACGTACGTACATACAGGAACAAAGTATTATGAAATTACTCTATAAATAGCATTAATAATCAACCATTCATGAACAATAAAAACTGTTTTTCATTGAGTATTTCCAATTCAATTTTAATATTTTATAGTCTGAACCTCTATATTAATAGAAAATTAAATTCTTCAATATCAGAAAATATAATATTATACATCCGACGTAAGTTCTTTGAGTTACTAAAGAAAAAAAGAAACAAGTAGTGAGTGTTCCAGATGAAATGGACGGAATACGAAAAACGATTATCCGCCAAGAAATAGTTCTCAAATTTATATTTTTTAAATTCAATTGTAAATGGCATAAAATAGGAACGATTTGAATTGTTGTAAATTGTTTAATTTTCAAACCACAAAAATGCTAAGATCTTCCATAAATGTGCTGGTTCCAATTTCAAACCCAACTAACAAAATTTGTTGTTTTGTTTCAGATGAGGAGTTGAAAAATCAGGTAATGTGGTTTTATCCTTTTACTGTATCAAAAACTGTTATATTAAAATTCTGTACTTTTAAAATTTCTCATTTTGTTTTATTTAAAAACATTTTATTTACAAAAAACGTTATCTCGCATGAATTTTCTGGACAAAAAAATATTATGAAAGATCAACAACACGATATATTATTATATCGATAGCAACCTCTTATCCAGGCTCTAAAACTGGCCTCGCTATTATTGGATTGGAAACCGATACTGGTATTGTTTGAAAATGAAGATTTGTTAATAGAACTTAGTCGTATTAATATGAAGAATTCAAACGGGTGCACCTAAACGAGATGTAACTATCGAATAAACTTGCAGACTTCCAGTTATGTGCTTTATGTCTGTAAATTTGCCCCTGTATCTATCTTCGAAAAATATATACAGCGTCAAAAAATAAATATGCCGCTTTCTAATTTAATATAATTATTATACTCTCTAAATAGTACGTATGTTTGTATGTTACATGCTAACTTTCAGTTCGAATTGGACATAATTATGTTTCCAAACTGTAGAATTGGAGACAAGCATAGTGAGTGCTTGGTTTACCTAAGTACCATTAATATAAGCTCAATATTCACATAGTCCTTCTTCAATAATCTAATATACAGTAGAAAATTTTGTTTAATATCAACATAATTTAAGTGTTAGAAATTAATTTTGATTATCAACACACAAAAAAATATGTTGAATTTTTAACTCAAAATCAGTGTTAACTCAATTATTAATTGAGTTTCAATACAAAGGTTAGGTAATTAATTTAAAATAAAGAAATATTTAATGCTTATTAGAAAAATTATTTTACTTCAATTATTTAAATTTAATTTAAGTATCAACAGTCTTAAACTTTAATAAAAGCAGATATTTTTTATATGGAAAACTTATTTTGTAAAAAACTGAGGTTAGTTTATCATTTTATACAATTATAACACTTTAACAAAAGAAAAACGACAAATGAACACACAAATTTTTAACTCACGCCTTTTTTTGACACAAATATACAAATGTTTTTACGTTGTAGTAGAAATAATAAAAAATAACTAACTTTTTTCGTCTGTTTCGACCATTGATTTTCAACAGGTTTCAACTATACCGTAGTCGTATGAATAACCTATACATCAATACCATCTATATGTAATCAATGGATTATTTAATTATTCAATATAAATGAATTTATTATTAATAACTTATTGTGAGAATACAAAGCAAGTAAGTGTACATTGAGAAGGTTTCATGCACTTACCTTTAGTAATGATAGAAAGTTATCGTTTTAAAATTGAAAACTGAAATAAAAATTTTAATACGTTCTTAAATTGTCACAATTCAAATAAAATTATTTAATATGCATGGATGCATTTTCAAACCAAATTTCCAATATTCAATCGAACCGTGTAAGTAAGAATCAAATTAATTATAACTGCCATTAATATGGAAACGTAGAAAATACAGTTTTTTACATCGTACTTCAAAATTAAAAGGTCTACCAGACCCAATTTCAACATCTACCTTTTTTGTACTTGAAAAGCATATTGCGTTAAATTTTCACTATATACCGAGATCCGGCCGTATAAAAAGTCAAGGATCAGATACAAGGATAGTTATCGGCCTGTGTGTTGTATTACTATAGATCTAAAGGTACACCTTTAGTATTGTCTAATTTTCCCCGCCTGTATGTTACTTCCGATTGACGCTCAAATGCATCATCTTTATTTATAAGATACATGATCCAAATTCATATCAATGGAATGGTATCGATAAGTGGAATAATACTGTCTAGCGTCGATTAGCCCCAAATGTCACATAACATGTGTCGGCCTCTATGTAAAAAATATATTTTCAAAAGAATTCGTCACACGCTAGACACTTTTATTTCACTTTTCAAAACCTTTCTTTTGATATAAATTTGGATCATGTACCGCATGAATAAAAATGGCGCTCGTAAGCGGAAGTAATATATATGCCGGTAAAATTCGACAATTTCAAAGGTGCCCAACTTTAGATTTATGTTAACACTACCCACAGACCAAAAATTGTCTATGCATGTAATCTATAGGTTTTTCATACAGCCGGCTCTTGTACCATTACCTATTGAGCTTGTAATCGTATATAATTTATGTCAATAAATTATAATTTATCCATTATAATTTATTTCAACCCAAATATGTTGAAACAAAAAAATCATTTGCTCGTAAAATTTTGTATATGATTTTTTTTTTGTTTTAATGTTTATTGTTTATTATATTTCCTCAATTTTTGATGAAAAGTCACCTGGACAATCCCACGCTCTTGTATAAATTGATAACAAATTTTAAATTATATTATTTCGAAATAAATAAATCATATTCATTACTGAAATTAGTAATTTGCTTGTCTAACTCAAACGTTCGTTTTGCAGAAACACAAATAGCATAAAACTTAAAATCCCATTTGTATATCATAAAAAGAAAGATGGATGATTGTACTGACTTTTGCAATTATTAAATTAAACTAATAAATGTCGTGAAGAGCAGAACTGCGTCACTCAAATCGTATTTCTTCCTCGTCAAATGGCCTGGTTAGATAATGTTAACATGTACGACGCATTTATATATAGAATTTCATCAAAATCGGATCAATGGTTCACGACATATCGGCATTTAAGTGAAAAAAAGTTTCGAGTGCTGTACTCACAAGACAGTAATTGATACTTGAGATGTTTCTAAAATGGAGTTATCTTGAACATATCAACTTTTGAATTTCGTAGATTTTTAGACCCAATTTCGTAAATCAAAAATTGCTTGTATTTTATTGAGAGTCTGTCTCCTCGGATAATTATTATGACTAGCTAATTCATACTAATGATTACTACTTCGAAATACGTATTTATAAAATACAAAATAAATTATAGATCCAGGCAATTGGAGTTAAAAAATTGAAATTTATTCGTAAAATCTTCGCTTTGATAATATTCATATATCTCTTTCTACAAATTTTTAATTCATCCATTCATTAGTTGTGTAATTATGTTTCCGACAGTCCAACGGAAACGAAATAAAACTGGATAATGAAGTTCCAAAATGTCAACATAAAAAAAATTTGAAATCGTCGCATAAAAAATTTGTAATCAGGAAAACAATACTTTTGAAAATCGAAAGTAAAAAATATTGTACTTCTCTACAATTTCATTGAATACTTTTAGCTCCAAAATATAAAACAAAGAATATCTTTTTTGATATAGAATTTTATCTAATAGAATTTTTTACCAAATAATATAAATTTTAATATGACCGAGCAGTTGAATTCTAGGAAAATTAATTTGTTCTAAAATCCATATCTCGTTATGTATACGAATTGAAAAAAAAGAACAATTTATAGAATTGCTATTAAAACTGAACAACAACAAAAAAAAAAGGTCGAAGGTTGATGTTTTAACTAAACAATAATATTTAAAAGGTTTTTATATTTTTTATTTTTATTTAATGGTTAAAAGCAAAGGTATATTCTAAATTACATTATGTATGTAATAAACTAATTATATAATATGGGAAGTCGTCTAGGTTGGTCATATGTTTTACTTTAATATACAATTTTCGACTAATTAAAATCATAGCGGTGTACCTTTTTGTATATCAGAAGTATTTTTTCTCTGCATAGGTTGATTTTGATAATATTTGTTTCATTTAAAACAGTTCATTTTTATTCAAACATAATGTTCAAGTAAACGGTGGGTGATTAAACACTCGTTTATCGTTTTTATCGAATAAAATGTTTTTAACAAAGCATTTTATTGTTAATTGCAATTCAAAACACTTTTATCGTTTTTTGTAATAGTTTAAACATTTAAAACGTGTTAGTTATATCAAAAAAATGCCCGCGTGTACTTATGTACGCGCGTCAGAAGTTATACTTCTGTGGTATCATTAAAATACAATTTTTAATTGCATGCAATTAATTAATTACAATAAAATAACTGGAGAAGGATAGTCAACACAGTCAATAAAGCTCAGTTTAAATTTGAAAAATTCTAAATAAATAAATATATATTTTCTTACATTAAGTATAACTAGATCATAACAACAGCTTCAACCAATGAATTTTATGTGACGGTGATGCGCGCGCTTCTTAAAATTTCACTCTCATCATTTTGTCATAACGAGTCTAAAGAAACATAAATTCAAAAAACATCCTGCACATGTTTTATTTTAAAATACAAGATTAAATATTTGGATTTGCAGTGAAGACATTATATGATTAGAAATATGCTGGAAAGATGGAATGTTAAAAATGTGGAAATGATTTAAGTGAAAAGAAAAGCCATATTTGTTTGGTTTTTATTCGTAGAATTCGCGAAAAAGAAATGCCTCTTACTATTTATCTAATATTTCAAAAGGCATAGATCACGTTGACTTTATCGGTTGGATTTTTTTTAAAATATGCCCTTAGAAAGATTAAAACAGGCCAATTTAGACACACAATTTTCACATTTAATAAAAAAAAAATGGTATAAAAATCAAAGTATTTAATAGTGGATCCGTGTGTTGATCCCCAGCATTAATTGTTGATAATAATTTAATAGCTTAAATTTGAATCTTAAATTCTAAACAACTGTAGTATTTCCCAAATAGACCTGATACTATTAAATATTCAAATCACACACAAACAAAGGTGATGAGTGTTTGTTGTCGCCAACTTATCCAATTTGAGTGTTTAATAACCCAAATCCAACGTCTTGAGTCACTGAATGTTCTTAGACAAAAACCTGGCATTTTAATTAGAATTAAATATATTAGAATAAAAAACTATCACAACATTTAGAGTACGAAACACCACATAAGAACTTGAGAAAGGCAAAAGATAAATGCAATCCAATGCATGAAGCTTCATCTGGACACTAATACCTTTCATTAAAAAAAATGCAAATCGGCTGAATTGAACAAAATCAATTTTCGTCAATGTTTTTCATATATATATATATAGAATAATGAAGAGAACAGGATTACCTAGACAACTTGCCCCTGACTAAACATATCTTTCTTTATTAAACGTGTATCTAAGAGGCACAAGACAAATATTTATGTTAATTAAAAACATAATACATACAAATTTTTAATTATCTAATTAAAAACCATACAAGTACTTTAACAAAAGTTTAATGCTTTTTAAGGCATATATCATATATTATTATCTAATTACATATACATAGTTATCCGCGAATTACGTCGTTCGAAGATCCCATGGAGAACGCATACTAAAGCTTCATTCACCATGATTAAGTAATTCAGGCAAGTAGTCCCCTCTGTGTGCTAAAATATTCAAATTAAAATGAGACAAAAAAAATTTTTTCGCAAGCAAATACATTTAAAAAAAAATTAGAATCAGACGAATAGATTACCTCTTCTTTTTTGAAGTCGGTTAAAAATTAATTTTCAATTTTAATTATAGAAAATGCTCAAAAGATTATTAGTAAATACTTTTTTGACTACTTTCCTAATTAAATTTCAATTTTACTTAGAAGCGAAAAAATTTTAAAATTAAGACAGTTCTTATAAAAATATTATTAAATGGTAAGTTTCAAGCTTAAATTGCAAAAACATTTTTTTATTTTTTTGGTATATTGTCGAATTACGTATATTGTTTTCTGCGACAATGGCAACAAAATAACCGATCGTCACCCCCTGGAACAAAGATTTTTAGCTCGTTTTTGTTTTTGTATAAAATGAGAAGGAATCAATATCTTACAATACTATTTCAGATTGGAATTCAATTTCGATTGCCTGATTAAATTTTCATATTCAATAGAGATGCAGTGCTCTTATTATTAAATCTTATCTTAAATTTTTAGCCTCTCAAATAAAAATGAAAAATGTTCGCCAGCCCTTTAATTAGTACCGATACTATAATTTTTTAATACATAGAATAAAAATTTTAGTAGAAAATCTACCTAGAATACTGGAATATTTTGTTTGTGTAAATTTTGAAAGTACTATCTAACTATTTTTATATTTCGAAATTAATTAGAAAAATTTTTTCAATCCTTACAAATGTTTGTATATACTTAAAATCAACAAAATAAAATTGAATTATATTTCAACATTTTTTCATATGTGAAATTATTTTTGCGTTAATGATATACAATTTTTTTACCACTCTTATTATTTCGTTAATACTACAAGAGCTGGAGGAAGTGATATTTCGGTCATTTTCAGCTAAGAGGACGCTTTGCTGATATAATACGGCACGACATAAATGGTAGAATTTTAATCTTATTTCTAAACAGATTTATTAAAACAACTGATTTTTGTATGCCTGTAAGGTAACCAGCTAATTTTTTAAAATAATTTTAGAAAACCCTATGGAATAAGACTTAAAAAGCGTGAAAAAGTGCATATATTGAAGTCCTTTCGAATGGCGTCAACCGCGATGAAATCGGTCATACATACAGGCAAAGTGACAACGTCGCAGAGGTAGTCAGGGAAGTTCCTGTAACCTCAAAACGTCGAGATCTGATGAAAACTCGATTTTTTCAAAACGGGGTAAAACCAATATTTTCCCGGTTTTTTAAAAATCTTCGATTTTCGTAGCGGGAAGTTAAAAAAGTGAAGATAACAACTAACAGTTAATTGTTAGTATCTTGATAGTTAGTCAGCATATCATTAAATTTCATTGTTTGGACTATTTCCAATAAGCATTCATTAAATACTATAAACATCCAGTCTGTACAGTTATTTATGTATACATGTATAATAATAATATGTATTGTTAATGTATATTAATAATAGGTTATAAATGTTTATTAGCTAAATGTGTTCATTTGAGCTTAAATTGTGGAGAACAAAAACATTTTACGAAAAGATGTTTCATACAAAAGTTATTTATTTCAAAGATTAAACTTTATTCTATCTGTTATAATTTAAAAGTTGGGTCAACGATTCATTGGACCTAATGTTGCTCTTTCACGAACTTAAACTCACTTTCAGTTCATTAAACATTCAGTTTGCTATCTCTTCTTGTTTTTGAATTATCCTGATGACGGACGGACAGTCGGAAATGGACTACGTAGGTATTTCAATGTCTATACCAAAATTTTGTTTGTGCAGTCAATTATGGATTGCGTTACAAACTTAATATCCTCTGGCATACTATGTATGTCGAATATAGAAAAACATATGTGATATTTTTTTAAAATACTGATAAATAAATTTTTATTCATTTTGCATCTCAGCAAAACAAAATATAAACTTTATTTTAGTAAAAAATAAATAAAAAAAACACTTTGAAAAATTGTATTAAATAAAATATTACACGACCAATACAGACAGCATTATATTTGGTGCATTTTTGTTTGTTTTCGTTTTTTTGTATATTTTGGATTGACCTAGAAAACATATGATATGTGTGTGATACGTTGATTTAGGTCAAGGGAAAATTTACTTAAAACTTTTATCTAGTAACGACTTAAAAAACAGCACTCTCTTCTGTAAATGGGATTTTAATGTTTTTGTAAATATTTTATGTCCATTGAGATAAAAATGTTTCAAATGGAAGCCAAAACAAGAAATTTTACTACTAAATAAAATAACAGAAGTTTATTTGACCAAGTAGTTCAATTGTATCAACTGTTCGCTTGAGATCCTTCTGATTTGTATTTCTTGGATTCAACTCCTCATTTCCTAGGAGTCATTAATTCTTCATGTTGTTCGATGTAGAATGTTACCGAATTTTTAATTTAATGAAAAATTATGTAATAATACGAATTTTTAACTTTTTCTAATTTTCACTATAATTTTTTTTCTGAATTACGAGTGCACTTTCGATTTATAAAGTCATTATCAAATAATGAATAATAATTCTTTTATTTTGGAAATATATAGAGAAAGCAGGTAAGATTATTGTGAAAGAAGAATCTGTAAGAAAAAAAGTATTTTTTCGATATTTATAATTTCAAATTTAATAAAGGTCAGTTGTTGTGATCTATTTCATTGAATTTGTCGAATTTGGGTTTTTATTTATTTTATTGATCTCACGGTCTTCTAGCAAATTTAATTTTTGGTTTGTGTCGAAAATATGTAACACCTTCATTTTGTGCTCACTATTAATTTTGTGACCAGTATTGGTAAGATGAATGGAGAAGTTAGAAGAAGTTGGAGAAGTTATATATTATACAAATAGCACATAAACAGCCATAAAACTTCTTCTAACGTACCCCTTATTGAGTACCTCCGTCAAAACTTAAGTCTCTATATGGTGCCGATCAGAATATAAAAACGAAAACATCGAAAAGTAGTTGGATTTAACCGAGCACGACTGAGAAAGGTATGGAAGGTTGATTCCGTACTGAAAAGTATACATTTTACTAATCTGAGCGAGTCTTTTTTTGAAAGTTTGTGAACCTGGCATTCTCTTGCGTCACGCTCAAATCATCAGATTAGTGTAATTATTCACATTTCATCAAGTAATCAACCTACCATCTTAAAATGACGCGCTCCATGAAATCCGACAATGGATTTTTTCGTTTTAATATTCTGATATTAAAACACCATATAAAGAGCTAAGATTTGGTGGTGGTACTCAACTAAGGGGTAAGGTATTTCCCATATTTTATCTGACGCGCTCGAACAAATCTAAAAATCCCCGTTTAGGCTCCCCTACAATTACTCTATTTGGTCTGTTATCGTAAGCTATTTAGATGTCTTTTCTAACGTTTTTACTAAATGCAATATTCAAACTGTTGATTTAATTATTTAAAAAAAATTCTATAATAAAAATGTTTTAATTTGTAACTATATTTTATAATCCATTATCATGACCACAAAGTTGTTATAGCTTTTTTTACGACCAAACGACGCCATTTATGACGTCGTAATATATATTTTAGTAAATAAATAGTACAATGATTAAATTTTAGAAAGTCCTGGCATAGATCCTACACAAATGCATTTTGTTATAGTGAATACAAAACTTGATGATTCTACATTTTGCATTTATTTATTTCAACTGTTTCTATGGATGATAGAAAATATTTCGCGGTTACAATAATTTATTATATTTATTTTCGTAGTCTACAAAACGAATTTATTTTAGTCGTCCAAAACTAAAAAAAGTTCTTGTTTTATTTATGATGTCTTAAAGTGTTCAATAAGTAGCACATTTGACGTCTTGAAGTGTTCTTTTTAAAATAAGGGGAATTTCAATAATACTCCATTTGAAGTGTTCAATAAGTGGCACATTTACATCCAAACCATTAATAAAAATTCCTAAAGAACTTTTTCAAAATTATATTACTATAAGGATCAAAGCTCAAAATTTATATTAAACCTTTAAACTCCAATAATTCTCTGTGTGCATATTTTATAACTAGCTCTGTCAAGTAAGAAGTAAAATTCCAGATAACAGATTTCATTTACTATTATTATTCCATAAAATATGGTTGTTTATTATAGCGTACAATTCAATCTAGAACATTGAGCATTTCCAAATTTTCTTTAAAGTTTCTGCGATACAAAACGTCATAGTTCAATTTTTCGTGATAATAGAATATTACTATCGATAAAATAATTCTTCGGTTAATACAAATACTAGAAAAAAAAAAACAATTGACATTTGATTGAATTTGACATATCTTATATTAGAAACAGATTCCTGATGCAGGAACTGCGTATACATCGCAAATTTTACTTTATCAAGTAGATTAGTTTACCATACTATATTTGTATAGATATTATACTCGAAAATATTAACTTCAGGAAATGACCATTTTTAGAAAATTTTCTTATCTAATGTAATTTTACTTAAATTAAAAAACAAATTTCTAAAAATGGCCGCTTATTGTCTTAAAAATAAGCTAGTTATTCTCAGTGATTCTAGTATTGATACATAATCTATAGACCAGGGTAGAAGCCATTAAAAAATGGTAAAAAATGAAAAAAAAATTATACTAGAATGAAACCCATTGGAAACAATAAATAATATAACAAGAATGAAAGGAAAAATAATGTACGGGCAATCTTTAGATCGGGAATTAGAAGGGGGTGAGGTTTTAAGAGTAAAACAACTTGAATTAATGTGAAAAAAGTGTAAATACAAAAGTTGTATATCTTTTTATTGATCTACAGCTTTGTCATTTAACTTTTATCCATAGGACTTGTAGGTTGAAATCGAGATTAACAGTGTTTTACCCTTAAAAACTCATTCCCTTCAACTTCCCGACCTCAGATCGCGCCCGTAAATTATTTTTCCTTTCATTTTTGTTCTATTATTTTCCTTTTCTCTTAGAGTTTCATCCTAGTATAATTTTTTTTTCATTTCAAAAATTATCGACCCTGGTCTACTAGGTATAGCTACATTTTCATTTAGAAGAAAATTCAGCAAGAAAATCTATTGATCTAATAAAAAACTAAAATGTTACCTTGACATTAGATCATGCCGTCAGCCGGTATCACAATATTTTTTTTGTGTTAACATAAAATCATAACCGACTTAAAATTTAAATGGAAGGAGGTAAAACATTTATCCTGTATATTGTTTTCTTTTCGAAGAAATCTGTTTAAAAGATAAGAACAGTGGATAATGCTTATAAAAGAAAAGGGCAATATCCTCAAAGGACTTTAAAATGATTCTGTGGCTATTTCCATGCTAATTTCTTATTGAGAAATATTTCTTCAGTATAAATACTTCGGCAATAATTTATTACAGTTAAGGATAGTACTTATAATTCAGTCAAATCGTTCTATATTGCTAGCAAGATCAACATACCGAATCTAGAGAATAAAGAAAATTGGCTGAAGCTTAGGATGTATAATGTAAGGAAAAAAACTGGTATGCTCAGTGTGGATCAAGAGGATGATTTAAGGTTAGGGTCGGTGGGTCTAATGCATATGCATAAATAAACTATAATGTAATAAAACCAAATATAACAAAATTAATTTACTAAAATTATATTGGGCTAATTCGTGTGTATAACCATATGTTCAGAATTAACTTGTCTAACTAACTTTACGAAAGTTAATTAATTGTATTGAATGCCAAAATTTTATTAAATGCGCGCTTAATACTGTTATAATTGATCCTCAGAGGTAAAGCGTATCTAACTATCTTAGTAGCCTCTAGTATCTCAATGCTGTAATAAAACCTGAAAAAAATTCGGGAAACTGAACCAACAATAAAAACAGGACGAATTTCCATTACAATTTTTTGCTTTACGCATAGAGTGTATCTGGGATACCAGTTGGCATGATTTCTCTTTTATGTATATTACAGAAATACCAAAAATTTAGTTATACCAAAGTTGTAAATTCTGAAGAGTTTAATTCTTCATTAAATTTCATGTCAATAAAACAAATATCATTTTTAGTGTATTTTTTTAAGTCAGTTTTTTATTTTGTTTTTTTGGTAAACAGCTTTTTGCAAACATGTCGATTAAAATATGTACATTTGAATGAGTTTGTTTGTTTTCAGTCAAATAAAGCTCTATCTATATGTAAATAGTTACCTACAACGATGTGTGTTTTGAAACACTAAGCTTAGTAGTAAGATATACAAATATACATATATTGCCATACTTGTAATTCACTTGAAAACAGTTCGTATTTTAGTAATATTTTTCATGATTCGATTCTTTATTCGGCATTTTCAATTACAATTTCATTTATTTCCTTATTATTGCAAATTCGCCAACTGTTTCAATAGGATAGAAATAAATTTTTATTGCAAAATTTCCTATATCGGTATTTGACGACACTATTTGACTGATTCTATATTTACTATATTCAAAATGTGAAACTAAGACGCAACTTCTTAAATCAAAAGGAATTAAAAAATAAAAAAGCTATCAAAGATTATTTTTCATGTCTTTCTTGAGAACGATGTTTAACTAGTAACTTATATGAAAATACTAGCGAGTGACGTCATAAGCGAGCAATTCTATCTTTGTTTAATTAGAAATTTTGAATGTCAATATTTTGTTTATTTTTAAATTTAAAAAAATTAATTTAGATCCATGTTCGTGAAGTAAACCGGTCAAGTAAGTTTTTCTAGCTTAATTTTATTTCTTCTAATATGTCAGCTTCCGTAAATATTGATACCCCAACTTTATTTTTTTTTTTTTAAATGCAAATAATTCATTTCTTGTTTTAAATTATTATTAGAAATAGCGAATTTTCATTTACGCTTAGAAAATATTTATATACATTTTTTTTCAATCATCTATTCGAGGATTCATTATTTCTAATAACTCACCTACCAACCAACGCCTGATTTATAAAAATATACTAATTTAATTTAGTTGATTTATTACAACTCAAGTTGTTTATTTAATACATAAATCCGAGTTTTAAATCTAGTAAGGTGCCCAAACTTAAAGACGAGGCCCATTTATTTTGATGTGAAGTATTAAGGGAGTAAAAGGCGAAAAATTATAATATCTTTGATAAATATTGATTATTATTTAGTTTAGATGTCATTGAAGTTGATAGTGTTTTTGTATACCCAATGATATGACACACACACATTCAATACCTGTATGTTCAGCTTGTATAAATATTTAAAATTATAATTTCGTTTTTCGACAAAGAATTGTAATGTTTTTATTTTTATTTGTTTTTTATTTTTAAATTCATTCAAGTTTTGTTTTTTTTTTTTATCAATAGTAAAATATTTCAAAAAAATAATATTCAAGTAAATTTTGTTTTTTGGCAAATTATGCGAAACAAAATTTCGTAAAATCAGAATTTATTTTTGATGACTCGTTTTGTCCCAAATTGAATTGGAGTTTTCAATTACTTTAAGAAATTTTTTATGAATTTGTACTTTTTGGGATGATTGGCTGCCAAAAATTTGGGTTGAACGCCACAACACGAGATTATAATCAATTTTGTCATAAAAGCAGTATTATCGCTCTTCGACAACGAATTAGCCGAACGATATACCTTCATCACTGTAACTTATTCGAGAGATGTAAAAGTTCAAAATTAGGTGCTGCAAAATTAAATTAGATGTATCAAATTTTCAAAGAAAATTGGGTCATTATGACACTGCTGCCGTGATATCACGCTGAATGCGCAAAGTGAAAAAATAACTTTTATACAGAATATGTTTTTAGTACCAGAATTAGATACTTTTATGGTGTAAAATCAATTTAATCAAATACCAAAAAAATCACTGCACTAATTCACTAACATGAATCACTGCTAAAAAAGTATCAGTGCAGTCATCTTGAAATAACAGAAAATAGTATTCAAAATTTAATTTAAATATTCCCAAAATTAGGTGTTTTTTAGGTACTTTTAATGTTCTGTAAAGTTAAATTAGGTGCTCAAAATTTTAACTAAAAAATTTCAGTCATAAAGATACACTGCTACCGTGATATTAACTGGCAGAGCAATTCTGAAATAAAAACTATAATAATAGCATATTATATAACATAAGTACTCAAATTAGATGCTTTTAAAGTGCTTTTATGGAGTGCCTTCAATAAATCAGTTCAATCAAAATTACCGAAAAAATATATGATCATGCAAGCACGACAAATTTCTTCAGTGCTTGATGTTGAACGGATTTTTTTGATTACATTAATATTGATTTAGAATGCACACCATAAAAGCAACCTAAAAAGCACCTAATTCTGGTACTTACATTATATTTTAAATGTTATATTTTCACGTTCCACTGCCAGCGTGATTTCACGGGATCAGTGCATCTTAATAACTCAATTTTCTGAATTAAAAATGTTACCACCTAATTTAATTTCTCATCATCTACAAAGTACCTATTATTGAGCTTATTTAAATTCAATTTTAAATACTTTACTCTGCCAGCTTCACTAATATAACTTTAAGCCCCTCAACTAATTTCATCAAATATAAAATGATGAAAATAATAAAATGTTTTTTCCCCCATTTTCCACATACCTCACATATCTGCTATTTTTCGTATGTAGGTGTACATACTTTTCTTTATTAAAATTTTATTGTACAAAAACTATTTTATACCGTTTTTTTTTATCTAAATAAAAGGTAACTATTTTATTTATATTTATATCAAAGTTTGTTTTTGTTTTCATTCTTTTTTTTTTCATATTTTATTTATTTTTATTTATTTAGTTTAGAAAATAACAGTAAACAATGTTCAATGAAGAGGTAAACAACACAATTGTATAGTTGTTGTTGTTGGGAAAACTTGCAATGTGAAAAATCCTTTTAGTGTAGAAATGATTAAAAAAATTCTTTGTGATGAAAAAATGATTTAATTATTATTGCACTGTGTTTATTGTCTTTATTATTATTATATACCTTTATTGTTTTTAATCTCTTGCCAATTCAAGACGGATTCATTATGCTAATTGAAAATATTCATAGAGTTTTATTGCTCTTTTATTGATTTTATTGTTGGAAAATGGCTATTAAATTTTCGAATAAAATTATTCTAAATAAAATCCCAAGTGGACGAAAACTCAATTTTCATTAACCTCTTTTATTTTTATCTTTAATAATGGTTCGATGTCTAACAGCTTTTCCGCCTGAAATGATAAACTGCACAGATATGGAGAAAGGACTTTCTGGTGTTTCTTATAGTTTTTCCATCTTCAATTCAAAAAGTGGCAGAAAGGATTAAGCTTTGTATTGTAATAATATTCGAAACCCTCAAACGGATTACAACCGTTCTTCACAAGCTAGAAAGGCCTCTTACTCAAAAACTGGGATAGCGTCAAAATTTGAAAATTTTTAGGTAGTTAATCTCTCAAATCACCCAAATTGTCTTTTTTTCTCTGGTTGTCGATGTTTAAAATTATTTAATGTTTTCCATTTTTTAACCGTAAGACATGGATGAAAAGTTTTTATAAACTGCAAAAAATGGGATTGGGTCAAAATTAGTTGAAAGTTAATGTCTTAAATAACTGAGCATGCTCAATGAAACTTGGCAGTCATGTCCCACGCACCTCGCAAGCATCGAATTCCTGTGCAAGGCTATCGTGACTATAAAATCGTCTAATTAGTCCATTTTCCTCTCGTTATCGATGTTTAAAAATTTAAATTCTATTTTTTATGACAGTCACGAAAAGTTTGTATAAACTGTAATAAAATTTGTTTCTTTAAAACTCAAATTTGAATTGAATTAGTTTTCATAAATTCATCATAGGTCTCCAGCAAATCCAGCTTAAAGTTAGCTTATTAACACGCTTAATTATGTATAAGCCAGATATCATTTTTAGAGCAGCGTGAAGTTCGTATTTTGATAATTATAATATAAACATTACTGGGTATTACAACAATTTTACGTTTACTTGTGGAAATTATGTGTTTGTCTACTGGACCTTTCAGTTAGTATAAATTATTTCACAACCTTCCCCCGCAGTTTAATATCACTAAATTATACTACTATGAAATTAGAATGAAATAAACTATTTTGAAATTTAACAATGACAACGTCAATTTCTATACATATTATTATATTAAATTGCTTTATGTTACAAATCATATTTTAACTTTTTCTAGTGTAAACGTATAAAATGGATTATTATTATATATTATTTTGAATGAATAATTAACTTTTTGAATAATCAAAAAGTTTTTACAAAGTCAAATTATTTATTAAAGCATAATTTGCATAACTTTCAATCTAATAATTTTAATTAAAAACTTTCATTTAACATCAATAACAAACACCGTCATTCATAAAACTGTATAAATCTAATTCATGAGTTCTATCTTATAAAGTACAACACAGTAAGAGATATCAATCCCTCACTCTAAACTTGAATCGTTTTCATTAGTCCATTATTTATAAAGGAAAGTTTCACGTGAATATCTATATTATACAATTTGATTGGTTGTTTTGAAGATTGTTACATTCATTTGTAAATAAGAGTTCAATATTATTTTTAGTATACAATACGGCACAGTACCTATAATATATTTATAATAGAATCGATGAAACAAGCCTTAGCCCACTCAGGGAATGCGTAATCAGTGAACTAACGAAAACGATTCAACTTTAGATATATGTGTACAAGCTTTGTTCACATTGGTCAAGTAATTTAGTTAAGTATCAAGTAGTTTACATACTTGTCGTGTGTGAACAGCAACATTTTAGTTAAGTATTTAGTAAAGTTGTTTAGTCAAGTAGTTTAGTCAAGTTCTTATTTTTTGTGTGCTAAGTAGCATTCCCCGCCAATCTTCAATCACAAACATATAATAATAAACAAAGGAATATATTTAACATTTAATTTTTGATTTAATCATTTTTAAACAAGTTTTGGAAATCATATCCATCAAATTAGACAAATAATCATTGCAATGGTATTATTTGTAAGCATAATAATTGCAAATTGTCAAACTGGAATTCTAAGAACACTTAATTATCTAAATTTTAAAGAACTTTTATTAGAAAAATTTTGTATTATTCTTTTCAAAGGATTTAGAAATTTCCCAGTTTTAGGATAACGCCAATTTACCCAGTATCTCCAAATGCATACCGGGAAAATGTTTAAAACTCTATTAATATTAATGTTTAACTATTTGTTAACGAGAACACCGCATATACAGGGTATAGTAATAATAAAATTTTAATTATCATACAGTAAATACTTACACATTCGTATTTTCATCGACACGAAATGATACATGTTCAATGTTAAAGATTGATGTTGGAACCGTAGGAGTACCAAAAGTAGTAGTAGTAGCAGGTGTTAATATTGAATTTAATTCTTGATGATGTGGGTGTACTCCTGGTGCTATTGTAGATGTTCTATTGAAGAATACTGGTGATGACGATGTGGATGATGATGATGTAATATCTTTCTTGTTATCTCCATTATTCTGTGTATTATTATTTATGATAATGGCAGCTTTATCATTTGTACCATTTGAATGGATATGTTGGTTGATCTTTTCATTTGAATTATTTCGTTTTATATATGTTTTTTGAATTTCGGCGTTGATTAAACCCTAATTAACAAATGAAAAAGTCGTTAATACGATACATAAACCTTTTAAATAAGTCTTCAAGTAGAATTAAAGCCAAAAAAAACCATCCCATAAAAATCAAGTTTTTCTATTTTTATTATTATTTTTTTTTTTAACGAAAATTTATCATTTTATCGTCGCAACGAGTCTGCCGGTAAATTCTCAGTTCGATTGATCACGGGAAAAAGTTAAAATTCAATAGAGTTTTTGCGATAGACAAACAGACACTACAGACATGATTTCGGCAATTTAAAAATTTAAAAATAGTAATATTTTTCAATGTTATAGTTTTAATTTGACAGTTTATAGATAAAGATCGTATGATATTACAAACACTATGTATTAAAGAGAAAGAAATATATCAACTTTGGCGTTTGTACCAACATTTGAATTATATAACTATTTACGATGTTGGCTAGATTTCATATGATACAATAATATAAGATTTTATTTAATTAATAGTATAAGTAAATTAAATTTTTTTAAATATTAACTCATACGCCTTCATAGCAATTCGTTATATACTCTTAAATAATTTTAACTATGATTTACAGCTTAAAAAAATCGAATATATTTCTCTGTTTGAAGTTGAATTCAAGTCTGCATGGTGATACAAGTTTTTAATAACAAATTTAAAAAATTGATAATTTTATTAAAAAAGGCTTAGAAATCAAATAAATGTATTATCATTTTGTAATTTATGAATAAAAGATGTCACGGAATTGGAACATTTTTTTAAATTTTTATATAACTTTAATCATCAATTGGAATAATGAGTTTATTCCATTCACTTTTTCCACAACTTGTATCTCCCAAACATCCTTGGGTATTTTTTATCTAAATTGTTTTTTCAACTTTTTCAATAATTTTTGACAAAATGGTCTTAGAAAGAAAGTAGTTTAAACACGCATAATGATGCCGTAATAGCCTACTATGTAAAGTATATTACTCGTAAATCATTGGTAATCAACTAATTTTCTATATTAAACCATTTTATGTATATATAAATAAAATAGTCTTTACCTCTACAGACAAATGCATTTTGATTTAATACTCTCAACAAATTCATAAATTTTCGTGTTTTATTGTATAAACACACACACACACATTTGATTTAATTTTAAAGGCGTGGGTTTTTATTAAAATGAATGTTGTTATTATTCCTAATTCAATCTACTTTACTGAAATCAATTTGAAAATTAGTTTATATTGATTGTGTGTATATCGATGTGGAATAACAAAAAAATAGGGATACTTTTTGCATTCATCAACCACATGTTTTGTTTATTTATTGATTTTATTTTCCAATTTATTTAAAGGCTATAAATAAACGAGGATTTTTCATTTAATAGTCTTTGAAAATATTAACAACTCAGTAGTAAACTACTATACAAAAACTAACTATATATACTTAAATCATTATTTAAATGATATTAAAATATTTTATTAAGAAGAGATTTTTATACTCGATTTTTTTACTTTATTTTTATACTCGAAATATATATAATATTCCAGAGTATAATAATTTTAGTGAAAAGTTTGTAACATTAGAAAATATTGAAGCCACTAACAAAATTTTGGTATAGGTGTCCATTGACTCAACTAATTAGTCCATTTCTGCATGTCCGTCAGTCCATCTGTCATCAAGATTACTCAAAAACGAAAACAATTAAACATTAACAGTGAATTTCAGTTCGTGAATGACCAAAATCGGTCCATTGCATTCAATGGATCAATGACTCAACACTTAAACCATTCAAACTAAGATTCAAAGAAAAAAATGTATATTTCAACCATTTTTAGAAACAATGTTTTGGTAGTTTTTGTTTGGTAAGTTGTTTAGATTAACCACAATTTAAACTCATTATTCCAGAAAAATTCTTTTTGAGTTATTTGAGCCCGAGAATTGAAAGAAATATAATATGTAATTTAAGTCAACAGTTTGTTGGAAACATGCTGCTTTATATCAATAAGAGCTGTGGATAATCGCTCTTAAAAACACCTACACAAACAAAAAAAAACAAATCCTTGTTACAAATCAGCAATGCTAACTCACATCATCATACTGTCAGTTATGTCATATTAGTGCAAACACCAGGTTTGTTTATTTAATTTATACCCGTGTTTTAACCCAAGAAAGGATAAAAGTTACTGGAATATTTCATTGCAGACGTTTTTTTTTTCTATTTTATTGATTTTATTAAAAGTCCCTTTGGGCCTATAAACATGCATTTTCACTTGATACTATATCGAAATTTAAATGAAAATGGTTTTTATACATGATGATAAATGCTTATATGTAAACCATTCATACAGGATGTTTATTTGATATAATCATAGCATATTAATATCAAAGTGTTTTAGATAAGAGTCGTCTCTAAGGAAATGAAACAAATATATCAGGTTTATCTTCTCTATCAGATTTAATTTTGATGACGTGTGGATAGGTTCAAGTTGGATTTATCGTATTTTTTCTGTTAATGGATAATATCTTTTATTGATATAATTTCTGAAACTTTATTTCACAAGTTTATACGCTGTTATGTACATGCAAAAGCAAAAAAGCCTAAAATTATAGGACATACATCGTCCCTAAATTCGAAAAATTGAATGCCCCTGGTTTTTATAGATATTATTTTATTATTTAACTATTATCGGAAATTACAACACGGACTTATTTTGGGAATTATAACATACTTATGGGTGAAAATCACGTAAAAATCCGTTCAGTAGCTATTGAGTTTATCACGAATGAGCAGACAGGCAATGGACTGGAGTACTTCGTTTTTATATGACCGAGTATATTTATATTACATATTCTTCAGAATAGTTTGGAATACGTACGTATTTAGTGTGTTTAAAAAAGATTAATAATTCCTAAAATCGAAAGTTTGGACTAAAGTGGATATAAAAACCTTAATTATTGAGGCCGTTAGAAAGGCATGGTGATGAGATTTCCCTATTAAAATATATAAGTGAAAACGTGGCTTAGTTCTTATCGGAAAATTTCGTTCAGAAAATTCAACTCTTGCTTTAAGTGCATCAAACAACTCTTCCTCATTCTAGCCCACACTTTTGTTATATAAAATCATGAAAAAAGTGTCATTTAGTGTCAAAATGTACTTCTAATAATATTCCTAATTTTATCCCAATAAATTGGCAAAGACCTCCCCCATTTAAAACCATTTACATCTATCTTACGCCGATGTGGATAATCTCCAGCTTCCATTCACAAAAGCAGTCTTTCCAACGTCTTAACTGTTTCTCTTTTTTTAGTTTGTAATTGTAAGAAATCTAATTACAGCATTTTTCGCCCATTGTTGAAATACGTGACCTGGACAATGCCACCTGATCTTAACATCAACATCTGAGACTGTTGTTTTGTGCCGTTTTTTTATGCATAAACTTTTTTGTTTAAAATTAATACTCGTTCGATATTACGTTGACTAACGATTAATTTTTTTTTATTGGCGTGATATCAGTGAGTCTGAGTTCCGCAGGTGTATTTCATACTACAATAAATGATCATCACCTTTATGGCGTCACATATTATTATTACACCGATATAATATGACACACTCAGAGGAATAATTTTCGGTTAAGAAAACATAAAATGTTCCCAATAGAATCTTTACGATTTATAGCTATTGTGAATTGAATTTCTATTAGATTTTTCTACCATTTCTATATATACATTGATATGAATATAAATACATTTTTTTTTTTTTATTATTGTGTTAAAATCAAGACGGGATGATTGTACTACTCATAGCAGAAAATTGTATTTTAGTATTATGATGTAAAAAAAAAACCATAACAAATTGGTTCATCTTCAAAAAAAGTGTCAAGAGAATTATCCTGCCATTATTTATAGATATACAAACTAGAAAGTCTGGAAATTTTTTAAATAGGTAATCAAAATTATTATTAAAAGTGAAATTTTCTCTTCACAAACATCCTTTATTGGATATCGATAATCTCTTCGAAAAGAATTTGGTAACACGATGTGATAGAATCGACGAAAATCCAAAGAAAAATATGGTTAAAAAATTTTTTAGGGACTTTTTAATTTTAATATAATCTTATTTTAGTTCTATACATTTTTCCAAGCATCCCTTTAACTTCTTAAAGTTTGTCGAAGGTTCGCCGAGCAATTTTTTCATGTTCGGAAACAAGAAAAATCACTTGGGACCAGATCTGATGTACACATTGTGGTAATAATCCAAACTTTAATTCCATAACTTTGACAATTGCATCGGCACTGGTGTGAACTCCTATATTGTTTTGGCGGAAAAATTAAAAAATTGTAATTTTTATTATTTTTTAAGAAATAGCGCATTGAAATTTCGATGGTATTTGACATAAAAAGTGAGTTTATGCTCGTGAATGAGCAAAATCAATTAATTGAATCCAACGGACCCTTGATCCAAGTTTTTAACCATTGAAGATAAAAGCAAAATTCAAGGTAAAAAAAATGTTTGTTTTTTTAAAGCAAATTACTTTTGTTTGAAATATGTTTAGTAGCGGCTTATAAGATTTAATTGCTACAGATAATATGATCAGAGTATACACTTTTACTTATAACTAATGAAATAATTTTTGATGGATACAATGAATAGACTAGACTCTTTAAATAGAATAAAATCAAGCAAATAAAGTAAATATTTCATCGGTTTTATTTTTATATTATTATTTTTTGTAAATAATTTTTTTATATTGTTTTATACGTGACAAATGCAGATATTGAATGTAGATTAATACATAAAAAATATTTGCTATGATAAAATATGCAATAAAATGGAAAAAATACTTTTTAAATAATAGAATTTTTATTATTCACGTGTTTTATAATTCATGCTATAATATAATATATGATATTAAATTTTTAAACTTTTAAATTATTTATGACCAGAATAAGCATATGGTAATATTTAAATATAATATGTTTTTTTTATTATATAAAACACGATCCTATAAATACGAAAACATTGTGGTATTTGGACTAGAAATTTTGGTACTTTCAGATTTTTTAAAAATCCATTTACAAAAAACATATCAATTTTTTGGAAATTCTCAATATTAAACTTATGATTCACTTTATTGGATTGTTTCCAAATGAACCAGTATGATGCGGCGTTGGGCACCACAAATCGTCATTTTCGGAACTGGACTAACAATAAACACGATTTCTTGTCATAAAATTACATTTAAATCATTAAACCATTTTTATTCCTGTAACAACGCTGTCTGCCATTTTAGTGACGTAATATCGGCATGCTATATTGAGAAAACATAACCTGATTCTTTCAAATATTTGTTTACTAATTAAGATAACTGTTTACGCTGCAGTGACAAAGACAGTTAATAAAGTTTACCCAAATGACCTCACACAATGCCAGCCTAGAGTTTTGAGTCACTTTATATAAATATTTAAATATTGAATCTTAATTTTAAAATAAAAAAATTAATAATGTACGATTTATGTTATGCCTAAAATTTAGAATATTTAAGAATATTTCTACATGAGTTTTACTATCGAAAGTAACCTACTACGGCAATTTAACAATCGATGCATCCTAAAATTCATCGATATCTGTAATTAAGTTGTCAAAGTCGTCGACTTAAATGTACCCAATTTACAAAGGTTGCACCGTGTCACAAAGATTAATTGCAAGTGTTCATGAAAGTTGGACTCTGTCTTTGATCTGTAGACAAAAATGATCAGCTGAGATTAACAGCGACTCTAGAAATTGGTTATGTCCCACTATAGTTCTTAAAGGATTCAGAGAATATAAATACACTTCCAATGCTGTTTATCGATATAAAATTACTAGAAGAGTATAATAAAAGGGGAACCACAACCGCGTCCCTTGTACCTACGCCATTTCGTGTTCTGTACCCTCTAGTAGAAGGTGGCAATTATATGGTTAGTATGTTGTTGGTGGAGTCAGTTACTTCTTTCCTATACAAACGACGACAGGGATCAATTAACTACCCCCTTTTTTACTATTATGATTGATCAAACTGCCGCAAAGTAGTCAAATAGGTAAAGATATTGTGCCTTAACCACGTTAAAAACAAAAATTATGAGCAAGAAAAGGTTTTTAAAATCACAATTTAATATTTTTCGAATATGAAGACCATGGAAGGGACGATTTTCATCATACAGAATTTATCGCATGAATATTGTAGGTCACTCACTCTACAAGCCCACCTATTTAAAATAACTACAATTTTTTTAAAACAATTTCAAGCTGTAGTTTTATATTTGTATGTTTGAAGTCAAATATAAAAATTTGAATCATACAATTTTTATGTGCTTTATTTTACATTTTTCAATATTTTTATAATTTAATTTTATGAAAACAAATAAAAATACAATTTATGATTCTTTATTTGAAAAAAATCGATAAAAATTGTAATAATGTTATTCTTATATGAAAATTAATTCAATTTTTCATTTTCTATATCAGTTTAATATTTTTGTCTTCATTGAATATTATTATTTTGTTCGTTATTGAATTTATCTCTTCCATAATACTTAAAGATGACGACAAATTTTACTATATCTGATCTTATGCGTCAAGCATGAAGATCCATCACTTGACAAGTTTATCGAAAATTTGGTTTCAAATATTATACCAACGTATTGGAAACAATTTTATATACCTCAAATATCAACTGGTATCTAAATTGATTTAAAAAAAAGCCAAAGTATTGAAATAATGCAAGACTGTTTTACTATTTGTTTGTGCGAAAGATTGAATTTTATCGATTTCCGATACTTCTGTATAATAATTACCAAAAGGGGTAAAAGAACATGTGTACAAAAATACGAATAAAGGTATAAATAGTATTTTTGTCTGATATTTCTGTGTATTTTGATGGAATGAAACAGATTTACAAAAACGTATAATCTTTTGAATCAGTTTAAGCAAAAAATTTTTTTTTAATCGTGAGTGAAATATCTTTTTATTTTTGCATTTTATGATTTGGGTAAGTCCGAGGGAGATGGCCATACGGGAGAGATGACCGGTCCAATTATTTTCGGAAGCAATAGGTAAATAGTAATATTTTATGCTTAGTTCATTTTTACCAACGTAAGCCACAAGCAGCACATGTAACGTGATATCGAAATTAAATCAAAAAGTAATTTTATGAGTTACATGTTATTTCTCGTGAATAAAATTTAAATAGAAATTCGTACTTATTTATTCGTATTGTTAAACGTTGATTGGATGATTTCTCCAGGTTAAATTAGGAGAAATGGACAAATTTACTCAGGTAAAGATGACCGGATATACTTTTCTAAGCAGCCTGATAGAACACCAAATCCAACTGTATTTCAAAGCTCAAAAAACAGTTTCATTTTAATCCGTGACAGTTATAGATCTAATATCTTATACAGTCAAAGAATATTTTGGTATTACTTTAACTTCTCGTATACACAAAGCCAAAAAACCTCTAAAAAAACCAAAGAAAATAAATTAAGAACCAAAAAATACAAATAAACACCTCTGAAGAGATGACGACCAGTCAAGATATAGAGAATATTTTTTTTAGAATTGTTTTCACCTTAGACTTTGTTCATTACTTTGTGTTATTTTAAAGTTAAATGATTAAAGATTAGTTTAAAATAAATATTTAGTGAAAAAACACCACCATTTTAATTTTTATAACGTCTCCTAAAAACCATGATCATCTCTCCAAGACTTACCTATACATCATTAATATTTATCCAATGATGAAGATGTAATAAAGTAGAAAATCTATAGAAAGTCATATGTCCAAATCATATTGGAATAAAATAATCGATTTACAAATTAAAAGAATATTTGTAGAGATAAAAATAAAACGCTTATACATTCCGCTTATTGAATTTGAATTTGAAGTAGATTGATTTATTATTTATCGAAATTTATTTTCAAAGTTCAAATAATTAAGATAATTATTTGATAACATTGTATTATTTTATACTATGAATAAATTCACTTGCAAAGAATACGACATGCGAGTATGTAATATACCAGCATAGGATATTTGAACATGATAATTATGCGAGACTTATAATATTATCCTATCAATTCATACATAAACATAATGGATTTTTCCATTTTAAAAGCAATTATAAATGCTTAAAGCTATATGAACTCATACAGAATTCATAAAGTCATTTTGGTTTCAAGTTCAATAATCTATAAATTTCATTCTGAAAAATCCAGTTTTAACATCTATATATGATATCTGATTTTATTTTTGTACCATGCATGTACGTGGAAGGGACTTTTAATCGATTAATGCGTGTCACGAGTAATCCCAGGTCTAGATTGTGTAAAACAAATTCCATATCATTTTTTTAGTTATTTGATCCCGAAAATGGAAAATAATACAAAGTAGATTTCTTTGGGGATTGCTTTTATAACAGAGGTATCAATTTTCTTCACAATTTTTCTTATAGAACTGGGTGAGAAAAAAATTTTAGAATTATCTAGAGGCTGATTTATTGATATTGTGTCACATTTATGGTGTTTAAAATAGGCTGCTCTCAGTCAGATTCGATAATGTTTGCCGTCAATGTTGTTCAATGTTGAAATTATGTTTATTCATTACTATTCATAATGTACAAAATATCCAGTATATACAGTTATAAATACATAATCATAGTATATATTGTAATTATATAAGATTTTATTAGCTAAATTTGAGCTAAAATTGTAGCGAATTCAAACGTTTTACGAAAAAAATAATTCCAGTGAAAGTTGTATGTATTGAAAAACATTTTTCGGCATCGAATTTTTCTTTTATCTTTTACGGTTTGAAAAGATAAATTCATTCGTAAGCTTAAACTCAATTTTTTGGTCTTAAATATGCCATCAAAATTTTATCTTGCTGTTTCTTTCCCAGTTAAAATTTTCTTTATGACAAGCGGAACGATTTTCGCGATTTTGTACAATCCAGTTTTGTACAACATTACGGGCGCCTGAAACACTCTATTGCAACATGTTCATGGCTGACCATGATAAATCTAATTTTTTAGTTAATATATTGCACGACATTCACTTTTCATCTTTAGAAAGCAATTGTAACGTGCATGGTTTTTTTACAACTTAATCGCTAACAAAACAGACTGACTGACAGCAGATTATTTCGCTAAACCATAAATATGTCATAACAACAAATCAGCCTTAATAAAATGCATACTTTTTTGTATTAACCACTTCTCGAATTATTAAGAAAAATTACTAGCATACTCAAATATTTTTCATTAAAAGTGATTTTTAACAATGTATTATTAAATTCAAAAATTTATTTAATCAGAAGATCATTTCCATCGTATGTTGTTGATTGAAGATTTATAGTTCAAAAATTTGTATAAATTAACCATATAAATTCACAATAAATCTATCATATACATAAATTTGTGACAGATATATGAAAAATTCTTCACACTAAATAAAACTTTCAATTATTTATTATTTGTTACAAAATTTGGTTTTTTTTTTTTTTTTGTGAATCTGTTTCTGCACGTATACATAAAACGTACAATACGTGGAAAAGTTTTAATACATTTGCAAATAATATGTTCCAACCAAATTGAATTTACATGTACTAGGTTACAGTATGTATAAATGATAGTATTGATTGATTTTCAAAATTTGGAAACCAAGTATAAGACTTTGTAAAAAAAATGCCGCCATAAAACGTAGGCTGATATATATCACCATCTCTAATGAACTCGAAATATTTTCTGACCCAAATATCTCAAAAAATTATCCATCAAATGCTATCACATTTGGTGTGACCAATCTTAAAATTAAAACGGAGAATGTGCTTTTACCGAAAAAAAAAATATTTTTCACGAAAAACTCTTCGACATGTCTTCTGTTTTTATTTCAAGATTTTGCATTTCAAATTTCGTAACATTTTTCTAGTTATTTTTTGTGTCATTAGTGCGTGAAAATTGAAAGAAATACAATGCTTATTGCATTGAACATTGTTTGTTTTATAGATGTCTGACTGTTTGTTACAAAGATTCTTAACGTGCCTCTCACATTTTTATACCCCACATATTAACTTTTTTTTCAATTTTTTGTTTAAGGAATTTTTGAACTTATATTTTGATAATTTAGTCAAGTAATAAGTAATTGATAAAAACCATGTCAACAGTCACAGTCATGTAAAATATTTTCATATCACAAAACTGTTTGTATTAAATGACCTGTGACGCCAACCATTAAATTTCAAATAGATTAATTTAATTGTTTATTGTTAAATGTTAATGATAGAAGAGGGGTCTGGGTACTAATAAAAGTACGATTTAACAAAACAACTTGACTAAAAAACTTTACTAAACACTAGACTAAAATGTTACTGTTCGCACATGTATGTACTATTTGTAGTTTCAATTAATCACTTGATCAATATGAACAAAGGTTTATGGTCATCAATGACTATAGTATTTACTTAAAACAGCAAACGACAGCATTCCCAGGTAGTCACCTTTACAAGTACTGACTGTGACTGTTGTTGCTAAACTTTGAATATCGGTTTTGGTACGATATTAACATTATGTTATCAGTAGGGTCACCTCTCAGTTTGTAGAGCTTAAAAATATTGAAAACTATAAAATTTGATTGAAAAAATGTTCATAAGTCCGATTTTGGTTGCATGATTGCCTGTGAATCATTTTGTTAGTCCGCCCAGAATGAGATAGTGTGTTAAAATTCTTTTTTGGCTTAAAATGTGAACTTTGAGTCTGTTGTGTTTCTTTCTCATAAATCTGTGACCAATATTTTAAAATGTTTAGGATTGAACTTTGTTTTTCTTTCATTATAACAAAATAATTGACTAAAAAAAGGAACTGTGATTTAGTTAAATATTTTATATAGGATGTCTGTCATTATAATGTTGAGAAGGCACTGAAACATAATCGAAAGTTTTCTTTAATAAATTATTGGAATGTGTATTTGGAATTGACACATGACAGAATTGTCAATTGAATTATTATTTTTTATCAAGCTTAAAAATTATTTAATATTTTAATTTAAAATATTATATTGAATATATCGTAAATATTATATTCCACTAAACACGGTGCATGCATATGGCCAATGCTTAATAGACGACAGTGGGAACGCTACGAAGCATCACACAAAGAGGAGATCGAGAATATAAAATATATAGCCAAATCGCACACGCATTATACACAAAAAGATTTAAATAACTTATAATTACTAGGAATGTGAACAACCGAGCAATATGATAATGACTTAATTGGATACATTTATGTGTTTGTTTCTTTAACGTCAAGCATTTTCTATGCATCAAGTATTAAATCGCAACGATTCTAAAGAATTTTCACTTCAAAATTATTTCAACCTCGCTGTAAGACTTATAACAGTAATATGTTATGTGTCATTAGAATAACTCTACATTGAAAAGTCATAAGAAGCTGCGGTATGCAAAAAAAAAAAAACTGTCATTAGATCATACTGTGGACTATACGTTATATATCAGCATGGTTATAGCTAATAGCTGTATCTACTCTTCATTGATGCTAAACGAAATGGAAATAGAATTTTCTATCTCGTTTTAACATAACATTATTTTTCTGATGCAGATCAGGTAAACAAGTCACATTGGTTATACTCTTTGGTAAGTCAGATCAATAACTTTCTGGTTAAATATACGAATAATTATTATTTATTAACAAATTATCGTAAAATTTATTTTCTATGACTTAAATAAATATTTCCTTTCTATTTTAACCGAGAAATTATAACATTTTGGATATTACAACTTAAGCTATCAAAAATTCTATGTATATTTTTTAGTAACCTGCATGTTGGTTTTAAACAAACTTTATAACAAAAAAAAAAAAAATTAAACCACAAAAAAAAAAAATCTTAAAAGCAATAAATTATGAACCGTTTTTGATTTTACCTTAAAAACTATGATAAATAAAAAAAAATTCAAAAATCGGACTACGCTGTGAAATCAAATTCTGGCTACTCTGTTAAAAGATATGCGTGGTCATACAGAAAAAAAATATACGCGTTGACTTGAGCACCTTCTCCGATTTTTCGTCATTTAAAAATTGAAAACTAATTTTAAATGAAATTTAAAGCTCCAAATTTTTTTTTCAGGGTATTCGAACAATATTGATAAGTATAACATCAAAATTAGAGTTCTGATTCTAGTGACGCAAAATATTATCGAAGAAACATCAAATATTACGAAAAAATCATCACGTTTTTCTAATCAAATTCTATAATGAAATTTCTATTTATGGGATGAACAAAATCGTTTTTTATTTTGTTATTAAATCTATATCTGAATCAATCTTTTACAGGGTTTATGAGATGTAAAACAGATGAAAAATTCCCCTGTTGCGTTTATTGAAAAGATATTAGGTATATATATGTATCAATAAAATATCAGTTTTATTTTCGTTTTGTTATGATTTTTCATCCAGATTTAAAGTTTTCGAATGTTGAAAAGTATTTTTGATGAGAAAAATTTATGTATAAAATATTTTCTTTTTTCAAAAAGTTCGATTTTTAACCATTTTATTTTATTTTTTTTTTTTTTTGTTGTTGAGAATATTTTGATTTCAGTTCACATTTAATACATAAATTTTGCTGCAAAAAAACTCAGATTTTATCATTTATTAAGAAATAAATTATTTTTCAAATGATATGCTTCCAATTAAATAGTTTATAAAGCTATTTATAAATCAAATTTTTAGTTATTTATTAATTTAAAAATACTATTATCAATACGGAGATGAAATATTTTCTGGAAATTATAGGATATAATAAAATAATATTAGTTATAACAAATAAAAATATCTAACAACTAACAGTTTAAATTGTTTAGATACTTAATGTATGCATTCAAAAACCATTAAAAAATTACCTTAATATCCGATCTATACAGTTATAAATATATATTCAATATAATAATATGTATTTATATGTAAAACGATTTAAACAAAAATATTTTGTTCACATTTTTTGTCTTTTAATTTATCTTCTATCCTTTATGGTTTAAAATATGGATCATGAATGGGTTCACTGGACCCAATCGATCGATTTTCCTTATTCAAGAACCTAAACTCACTTTTTATGCAAATTTCTACTCGCTATCTATTTTTTGAGTTTGGGTTATCTTGATGACGGATAAAGTGACCTGTTGAAAAGGAATTAGATAATTAATTCTATACCAAAATTTTGTTTTTACAGACAATATTTTCCAGCGTTACAAACTTTAGATTAAAATTAATACACAATGTCATATTCTATATATGTGGAGTATACAAAAAGGTCGATGATACGAAGTTTTAACTAAAATTGTCATTTTCAAACTTTTTCATTTGCTTTTTACACATTTAATTTATATCCATGCATTAATAAAATCTCATATTATTTTATTGCATGAAAGCTAGTCATCACTGTAAAATAGTTATATATTTATAATGATGGTTCGTTCAATCGTCGAAAATGATATATTGCGCTCTCTTTTATCAATTGTGTTTGATATAACATACGTTCTTTATCTAAAAGCTGTCAAATTTATATCATAACAATTTTAAATTTTGGTTACGATTTTTACATTTTAATTATTTAATATTCCACAAAGTTTTTGTAAACGAATTAGAAATGATTTCAAAATGGGTTAAAAGGAACCACTGCATGCATTAATTATTCGTACTAATTCTTATGCACGATTAATTTTACCATTAATAACGACATTATCAGTCAGGTATTATTTTTTTTTTTCTTGCAAAAGTTTTAGTGAATTTTTATAAATTTTTGCTCTCTAGATTAGTTGTCAAGAGTACAAGTAACTTATTATAAAAGTTTGAAATTTCTGGTAGTTTTTTCTTCAGTTAATAAATATAAATTTAATCTGTTCGGCTAACGAATTTCCGTAAGATTACATGTAAAAAAACAGTTAAATTGCAATAACATTAGAAATCTTAGACAAGCTGAACATTCAAATTGTACTTGGACTGAAGAAGATTTTGTCGAATAATTTTGCATAATAAAGGATATAGACAAAATGTAATTAAAAGCATAAAACAAGGTCTTAAGGACAGTACTGAGTTTCTCATACGCACTATCCGCTGAATGCCATACGAATGGCACCGAAAATGGAGGTGAACAAATAGACAAAGCTTGTTCTAGGGCAGAACACAGATTTCGGACATACCGCCAACAAAATTAAGAATTAATATGGACACTAAATAAATTCGTTAACCAAAATTGTCATAAAATTAAATTCATTTTCTTCCGCGGCTAATTTAATTAATAAGTTTTTAGTCCATAAAACAAACAATTTTGATTTCTTTTTAATTTTTTTACGTTTAAAGAAACTGAGGACCTCTGAATTAGAGTCTGTTCTGCTAACAATGTAATGGAAAATTAGTGGAAATTGATTAGAAAAAAAATTGTATGAAAATTCTGTGTCTCGATTGAAAAATCGTATACATAAACATACCCGTTTAATTGTATCTTCAAAATGTGTCTTAACATTTTTAATAGTTTCATTTAATTCATCACTAAAATCACTTAAACCTAAAAACATTTTCCCAGCTCCAAAAATTAAACACACAAAAATCACACACCATCAAACACAACACAAAATAATAAATCACAGATCGCGAGCACTTCACTTTCTGGTAATAAACACAAAATTTTGTGTTCACTAATCATTAAAAATCACATGAACAGTACAAACAAACACATTTCACTTTTCCTTAAATCAACAAAAATGTAAATTTGTTTAATATGAAATTATTATCATATTTTTTTATGATAATATTTGTAAATATTTAAATAAATTTTTGATGCATTTATTTTTCATAAATTTTTATGAATGCGTGTCAATTTTTATAATAATTATTAAGACTGTTATATTATTTTTATAACAAATATAAATACAACGTATCTGATATGATAAACAAAATAGACAAAGATGAAATATAGTTGACCGACCACGTCGTGGTTTTAATTTTTATTTCAAGGTATTTTTAATTCCAGTGCCGTTCAAAATTAACTGAATAACTATTATGATAGTGGGGCAATAAAATATCTATAATATACTCGTATAAATTACTCTGTAAATTAATAGTGGATGAACACATTTTTTGAGATATGTCTATTAAATTCTTAAAGCGTTTTTTTACATTAATAAAGTAATTAAGCCATGTAGCTACTAGCTGCTTATTAACTTAAAATATCGAAACTGTCAAATTTTTAGCTGTCAAGGAATGAAGTAATATTATACTTTTTCTATTTATTGAACTACGATCTGAATTTCAAATCACTTTCACTAGAAAAAATAATTTAATAGATTTCCGAAAAACTTCTTTCTCCGAAACACCAACAATGTAATTTTTATGAAATATGTTATTGAATTAAAATTGTTTACAATTTAATAAGTAGTCACAAATCTGCCCTTGTCTCAACGCATGTCAAAATTTATTTGAGAATTCAGATTCGATTTTATTTTCTGAGGCCTTGAAAATAAAATGCATTTTCTATATTTATCAACACTTAATTCTTGTAGAACAGAAAAAGATTCATACCGCAGCATCAGATGGGGGAATTGTCAAGCAATATCGACAAAAATGAATATTATATTATATTATCATAAACGATAATGTATCAAAAAAATCCATAATGTGAAATTTGAAAAAAAAACAAGTTTTGAGTAAAAATTAACAAAAAAAAGATTTTAATTTAACTCCAATTGGGATGTTATTGAAATTAAATTTTGTTTCTGATACTATTAATTTTTTCCTATAGGCCTTCTTTTCGTCAACAAGTTGCTTTATTTTAATTTTGTATTAAAATTGATTGCATCGGTGTGAAATAATTAATTGAAAACCAAATGATGTACGCCAATGGATTGATAAAATTCACAATTTTAAAATGGGTTTTTTTTGAAATAAATTTTAATAGATATAAAGTTGGAAAAAAGTCAGGAAAATTTTGATTTTTTTAACCTTATATGTGGCTTTTAAGTTTTTACTTCTATTTGCTTAAAAAGTGAATGCTGATAATATTTTGAATAATGAAAAAATTAACAAAAAATAAATTAATTAATTTTAAAAAATTACTGTAAATATCCAATTTATCAAATGTGCCATTCTATAGAGTGGAAGTTATTAAATATATGTCATTGAAAAAGTATTTAAAAATTGTATACATTCAACTGGTTAATTATCTTCTAGTGAATGCAAAAACCTCCGCTACTGAATGAACATTGATATCAGCAATAAACTTTTACTTTATGGCCTCGGCTTACTAATTCCTAAATGTTTTAACATTAGAGAAATTTTTGAGAAATTTTCGATTTTCCACAATTTTGGGTTTAAAGATTTTACAAAAATGGCATTTAACTTTTCAATATTGTTCTGGCTAAAATTTTTCTGGCTAAAATAGAATTGTTTGATGAAAAGTCATTGTGAATAAAACACAAATGAATTAAATTTTTCATATAAAATATTTATTTATTTTCGGTAATTATTTTCAGAATTTGTGTATTTTCTTCAGGAAAAAGACTAAAATTCTTTCTTTAATACTTATACTTATAATATAAAAATCTCGTGTTCCGATGTTAAGCCAGTTAATTTCCAAAACCGTTTTACCAATTTCAATCAAATTGTATAAATGTCTCTTGGTACAGCTTGAGTTAAAGAATATTTTCTAACCCGAAAAGTGATTATGAATTTTATTAAAAAAAAAAAAAATCATAAAAATTAAAGTGCTGTAATTCATTTAAAAGTTCCATAAAAGATGGCGGGACGAGTTAATTGGTATCCATATTAATCGTTATAATTGAGAATAGTATAATTGTAGACACTTACCAATCAATTATTATATAATTTTATACGCATATTCAACGTAGCGGCATAAGGAAAATCAAGAAATATAGAAAAAAATGAAAATTTTCATATGTCATCAATAAAGAATTTTCATATCACTTCTTTTGTATTTTTTGCATTTAAATATGAGATAATTGAAATATAAAAAAAATTAAACATAACTTATATTTTTATTTTATTATGAATAATAAATTATTCGTGTTGAATAATTTAGAATAATATTAAAATGTATTAAAGCCACATCACGCTTGTCCAGATTGGATAGTAAAATTATATTAATTCAAGGAAAATAAAATATTTGATAATTGATTAATAGAATCAAAATAGTTGTAGGTAAAGCAGTTGTACAGTTTATAAGCGTGTTTCGTGGATTAAGTCATTCTATATATACCAAATGGTAGTGTATATAATTAGTTTAGTTACGACGTGCCTTTCAGGTCAATCTTTTTGGAATAGTGGAACTTTCTGAAAAAATTATACTCCTGCAAAAAGAAACTTGTTAAAGAAAATAATAAAAATTTAGTAAGAAAGGGGAATAGTTTTGTTTGTCGGGGATATGTCGAAAAGTGTTCAAGATATTTGAAATCCAAGAAAAGATTCTTAAAGTGCATAAAATTTATTATTATAAATTTATTTATCGGAATAATGCTATAGCACTATACAATTTATTTGAATTGAGTGATAAATTTAGGGTAAAAACTCTGGTCTCCAAGGTTTATAACAATTATTAAAACAATTGAAATAAAAAATCTTAAACAAATATTTTTATGTGCCTTTTAAATAAATAGGAAAATCAAATAATTGGAAAATTTGGAGACAATAAGTTTTTGATAGCATTTGTTTAAAATGTCAAAAATAAATGGCAAATACAATTTTAAAAAATTTTTCGACGGAAATACTATTTGAAGTCGTCAATGATTAGATCCAAGAAGTGCTAAAAATTCCAAATTTTCAGTTTTAAAATTATCATGATGTTTATGTTAGTTTGCAACTTGGTAAAATTACTTTATTAATAAAAGCTTAAAAAATAGAAAAGTAATAGAAAAAATTTGTTTCCTACGGATTATTGTGCATTGATGTATCCAAAAGACTCCTTTTTTGGCCTGTAATATTCAAATTTAAGGGATCAAAAATTATTTTTTGTTAAAATGAACGAATCCTGTCAACATGGTAACCAGATCAACCGTTTTTTGCCATATTTTCATTATTCAATTCAAAATATAAATAATAGTCCGAAAATGAAGTGTTTTTTTTTTTTTTTTGGGAAATTTGATGCACTGGAAGTTTATGGAAGTTTTAGGAATCGTTTTTTGGATTTCAATATCAGTTTTTGAGATATCCGTGGAAAACGAACGCGTCCTTTTTTTTATACCTTTAACAACTTGTTTTTGACATCAAATTTTTCGAAAGTGGAGAAAAAAATTTGACCTGAAAAACACTTGTTAACTAGACTATAATTAGTTCATTTTAAAACACTTTAAACATATTTAAAACAGATCATAATTATTTAGTGATAATGTTATCAATGTTTAGAAATATTCAACTGATACAAACATAATTTATACTAAAATAGTGTGAGTTGTTCGATGTCTTTAGTAATACAACTTACGTTACCTGATAGCATACTTTTAAAATCACCTTGTAATTAAAAATAACAAAATGTACATTCTATAACAAAAAAACTAATGAACCAATAAAAAACTCTAACTGTATTTACTTATTGATAAATAGTTTACAATTTTTTCACGTATTTGTTTTGATACCTCCATGTACAGATTACAATTGGGTAAATTGATTCAAATTTGCTATATTTCAACTTGTGAAACTAGATTCAATAACAGCACAAAACTGGAAAATTAAATTAAAATTTATTCAAAAACAAAGAAGTTATAAGATATCAAAGATTATTTTCTTTTCTAACTTGAGAACGATGTTTAACATGTAATTTATATGGAGATACTAATAGTTGACGTCTTACGTGTATCCCTCTTTGTTTAATTATTAATATTGAATGTTCATATCTTGTTTATTTTTAGAGATTTTGTAAAAACTTCCGATCCACGTTCATGAAATAAAGGCGCTTCAATTGAAGTAATAAAAATTTAGCCCGGTCCCATATTATCACTATAACATATTATGATAATTTAGGGAGTTCATTTCAGTTCTGGACCTAGAACGAATTTTTGGGAATTTTTATTGATGAATGTCTGTTTTAGCTAGGTGAAGGAGTTATGTTAGCTTTTAAAACAACCAAGATCAGACCATTCAAGATATATAACAGGCTAGATATTAAAAATACAATCCCATTTCATTGTTTGTTTTTCCAAAAATTCTAGAAACAATTATATATGTTCGAATAAGTAATTTTTTTCAGGCGAATCGAAAATTGCATTCCAGTCAACACGGTTTTAAAACAAACCGTTCTACTTACACTGCTATATTCGATTTTTACAATAAATTATCTTATTTTTTGGATAATGGAGAAATCGTTTTAGAATCATTTTTCCGATCTTAGTTCTACTTTCGACACAGTGACTCACAATTTTCTGTTGACAATCTTAGTAGAATCGATCTAAAAAGAACAGGTAATGATTTAATATGTGCTGATTTGAAAAACAGAAATGTTTTTGTTCGTATAGATCACCAACATTCTAAGACAGAATGTGCAAATGTTACGGTGCCGCAGGGAATTACGTTGGACCCTTTGTTGTTCAACTCCTACATAAATGATATAAAAGAACATGTACCATTAAGTAAATTAACTATGTATGCAGATGATGTAACTTTTCTAGCGAATGGTAAAAACATTGATGATGTTATACCCGAATCAGAACAGACAAGTCAAATGGTTAAAGCTGCGTTGTAACAAAAACCAACTTTGAGATTCAATCTAGAGAAAACTGGTATCATAAACTTTAAATTGAAACCCGATCAAATATTTAATTCTTTGGAGTTTACGGATCTGCTCTTCAAACAAAGTTTTTGTGGCATAATAATAGACAACAATTTAAAATTTAATCAACATGGAATGCAGTTTTGCAAAGAAAAATTAGAATTCTAAGACAGTATTAAGATTGCCAACAGCTTATCGCTTAATATTTAGATAATATACTTTCTCACATGAAATATAGCAATGTGAAGAAGCAGAATTGATTCGAACAGAATCTTTATTGCCCAAAAATGAATAACTAAGAATACGTTGCATGTAAATATCAGAAGCTCTTCCAAGAATCTGTTTCATAAACACAAAATCCTAAGTTATTGGGTCATGTATGTGTATGATTTGTTTAATTTTTATGAAAAAAATTAATATTTTAATGGCAATACAGATAAAGTTGAAGACACCAGCAAAAAATTTCTTACAGCTATGCTCACAAAATTAATTTTTTTGAAAGAACCCCGGTGTACACTGGCTACAAATTTTATTCAAAAATATCATTTAAAAAATTAGTTGAGTAAATTTTCAATGAAATTAAGAAAATTTTTAGATGAAATACATTCTATATTACTTTTTCTAAATAAGAGTCTCTTTTCAAATGAAATTTATAATTATTATTATTATTATATTATAAAATGTGTAGAGACCTATCTCTAGCTTTTTGACGAATATTCTATTTGTTATAAACTATAGCACTAGTATAATGATTATACTTTGAATTGATGAAATTAGGGTAAAAACTCTAACAATTATTTAAACAATTGAAATAAAAAATCTTTAAAAAAAAAGATTTTTATTTGCCTTTTAAGAATAAGAAAATGAAATAATCGGAAAACTTTTCAAATATGACAATGCCAAATGTTGGGATAGAAATACCGTAATACAAAAAAACCATATTATGTGATATTCACATTGCCTGCCAAAAAAATTGGTATTTTCTACAATTTGTAGAAAATAATAATTTTTTTCTACAAGTTTTCTAGAATTTGAGTGTATGTCTGGTTGATTACTGCCAGACGAAAGTTTATACTTTAAACTGACAAAATATACACAGGTTTAAGCAAGTTTGTACTTCCTTTCTATGAATTTCTATGAATAAAATAAACAGAGAGAGAGAGATACAGAGCGAAACATTTGCAAGGCAACAATAGCGCCCTCTTGTCGGGCAGGTAAAAAAACCGACAGGTAAAGAAGTACTCATACCTTCGTCAATTTTGCTGTAATCGAGTTAAAATTTTGACACAATATTCTTGAGATAATATGCATTCAGTTAAAAAAATATAATAATAATACCCCCCCCCCTTTTATGATTGCCTGTGTATCTGTAGATTTTTCGGGTTCGAAGACCAAAAATACATTTATGATAGAAAAATTTAAAAGAATAAGAAAATTTCTACAGATAAAACACATTATATGCATGAGAGAGAAGTAACAGTCATTAGCGAGTGTTATAAATATGTTATGTGTTTAGTGATGTTAAGACGTAGGTACACAACCACATTGGTTGCGTATAAAATTAGATATTTTTTAGTATAGGAAATAGTGAAAGTTTAGTAATGTAAAATAAATATAAAAGTGGTGAATACAACACAACATAGTTATTAAGTTATGAGGTCAAGTCTATTTCTTTTTATTTTGTTTTATTATAGAAAAACTTAATTTCTATCCGTTATTCTTTTATAAAAAAATGTATAGACGAGTTTATAAAATGACAATGAACAGAGTTAATAGTTTAGATACTCCATTGAAAGCATATCTTTTAATATTATAATTATTAAGATTATTAAATAACACTTAGTTTTTTGGGATATAGACTACCTATGAAATTCAGAGCAGATCTACTAATGGTTGGCACAAGTGCTGGTCTTTTAAACATATTTTTAATACGATATACTTATATCTATACTAATATTATAAAGACGAAACATTTGTATTTTTGTATGCAACTAATAAACTTAATAACTACTGGACCGATTTGAAAAATAGTCCACCATTACGAAGCAACACTATTCCCGGGTAGCATAGGCTACTTTTTATCCATGTATATCCATGGGAACGTGAACTACGCGGGATAAAGTGGAAACATTTGTATTTTTGTAGGAATAAATTTTAGGGATAATAAAAAATAGTCTATTTCTGTGATACGACCAAGAACATACGCCCCCTCGGAGGTCCAGATGTCGAGATACCAGGTACCCCTACAACAAATACCAAGTGTCTAATATCAAATACCGGGTTTATATATAAAAATTTCGTATCACGAGTTTCCTAAACCAAATACCATGGAGTGTATACAAAATGCCGGGTGTCCCGCAACAAATGCTGGGTGTTCAACAACAACCGTATATCATAATGACTCGATTTTGTTAATTTAAAATTTGTGCACCTAATTTAATTTTACAGCACCTAAAAAGCAATTATTTTTGAGCAAATTTAAATTTAATTTTGAATATTTTGCTCTGCTAGCATTCAAGTTTGGGTATCAAGTTGAGCAAAGTCTTATATTACGATTTTAGTAGGAGTATCAATTTTGAATAATCCTAAATTTATATTGACTTGTTTATAGGAGTACAAGGAAGTCATAATGGTGTATATAGGCACTCTTTTCAAAGCTGTAGATTGTGTTTCTTAGATTATTATAAATATTTAACGATATATAAAATTTTTAACGAGAAATTCACAAAGTACTTGAAAGAGGACGCTAGACAACTTTTTTTTTCTGAATAATAATAATTTTTTGAGGGTTATCAAATTATAATTTTAGTCCACTAACCTATAAAAAAGATATCGATTGATTTTTGCAAAGTTTGCTGTTTACCCTAAATTTTATCAATGAACATTTTTATTTATTCGTATATTTTAAATACCTATTGAGCCACGTTTTTTATTGAATTTTTTTCATAAGCTTGGGATAATTATTTCTGTCACTAAATTAATCAGAGTTTAGGGGGTTCGCTAAGGAAGAATTTTGGAAAAAAGATGTTTAAAGCAGGAAAGGCAGAAGATTGCGAAACTGATGTATAAAATCATCCTTTGCAAAATGAATTCGTAATTTATATGGTTAGAAACATTTGAAAAAATATTAAAATTATTTCAATTATAATTAATGGATAATGAATTAATTAAATAAGTACAAAAATATTTACTTTTCAATTAATTTTATATTATTTGCATTTTGTAGTTTTACACTCAAAATAATTAATAAGCATAAGTAATAATTATACATAATGAAATATTTAATTAGTAGAGTAATCTATACAACAATGTACCACCGTGCTACAGTCAAGCTTAAGTATTTACCATTAAAAGACCAGGGTAGAAGCCTTAAAAAATACTACAAAGTGGAAGAAAATTATAGTAGGATGAAACCCATTGGAAACGTAAAATATTATGATAAGATCTACAATTTTTGTATTTGCACTATTTTCACATAAGCTCAAAATTTTTCGATTGAAAATTAAGGTGCTTTTTCGATATTTATTCAAAATAAGGTGAAAAAATAAATATTTTAAATCAAAAAAAGTTACAGTGTATTTGGAACATAAAAAGGTAGGTTTTTGTGAAAAAATAATTTTTTTGTAAAAGATAAAAATAAATTACCAAAAACTGTTATTTCAATTTTTCACACAAATTTTGAGGTTACGTGAAAAAAGTGTCAATACAAAAGTTGTAGATCATTTTATTACCTACATCTTTGCCATTTAATTTTTTTCTATAGGACTTGTAATTTTGCCGGAGAACGAATTAAACCAAGGTTTAACTTAAAAAAGTCACCCCATCCTACTTCCTGAACTTAGATCGCCCGTAATTTATTTTTCGTTTCATTTTTATTATATTAACTTCTACCTCAAATTAGTTTCATTCTACTATAATTTTTTTCTCTTTCAAATATTATCTACCCTGGTATAATAGTAGTAACAAATCATGTACAATAATTTGAACACGCTGCTCAATAGTAGATAATTCAAAAAGAAAATTTTTTTGCTGCAAAAGTAAATTTCTGGGTACAAGAATATTTTCAAAATTTTCGTTCCTGTTCCTTATAAAATCATAATGTCAAGTTATTTTTTTAAATATGCCTTTTTGTTAAATAACAACATTACATAATTTCATTATACTTTTGAGTTGGCAATAGTCAATTAAATAAGGCTCTCAAACTTTTAGAAAGTAAGCCAATCATGTCTTCAGGAAAACAAAGAATAATATATTAAACTATACTCGACCAGGCACTTTAGGTTTGTTGTCTAAAGAGCATAGAAAATGTATTTTTTTTATATTTTATTTATCGTGGTTCACTGTGCCCACTATCCCAGTACAAATATCTTACAAAAATATATAATAAGTGTCCAATTGAAAACACAAATTGTAAGTCAAATCTACAAGGTATTTTCAAATACAATTTCGTTATACAATTTCGGAAATAATATCAATGTTAGTAAAAATATATTATTAATATTATTAATAAGTAAAATAAGCTAATAATACCACCGGCCATTAGAACATAGTATCCTAGAATATAAAAAATTAATCTTCAATTTAAAATATGAAATGCTTTCAAATTTTTATCAATAATTCATTCAGATAAGAATATACAAACAAAACATTTACTTCTAGTTTGAATTGCTTTCTTCACATATCAACTATACTGAATTTATTAATATTAATTTAATAATAGTTGTATACTGTATATATCCAAAAATTAGATTGTTTATAAGTGATTCCGATAGCTCAGTTTGTAGAAGCGGTAGACTGTTAAATACATATACGTTTTCCGCTGGTTCGAATACAGCTCGTAGGAAGTTCTTTATTTTTAAGTTCGATTTACAATTATATTTTTTTAAACTCGTTTTAAATACTCGTATTAACTGTACTGAAATTAATAATATTAATTTAATAATAGTTGATTGTATATATACAGAAATTAAATTGTTAAATAATTACCTTCGATAGCTCAGTTGGGAGAGCGGTGGACTGTTGAATGCACATCCGCTTGTCGCTGGTTCGAGTCCAGCTCGGAGGAAACATTTTTATTTTTAAGTTCGATTTACAATTATATTTTTTAAACTAGTTTTAAATATTGTTAAATATTTTTTTTACAAATTTTAATAATAGTTCGAGAGTGGTTTTATTAAGATATAAAAAGCTAGAGATGAAATCACGATTAGCTAATTTATTCTGATTATGACAACATTGTAGTCGAAATACGTAATTATAATAGAAACAAGTTTCTATGCTTGTAGCAAATTTGGAATAAAATTTTCCAATACTTTAAAAGAGTCAACATTATTTATCTTCGATTTAAAATATGAAATGCATTCAAATTTTTATCAATAATTCATTGAGATAAGAATTTTAATACAAACCAAAAATTTATTGCTAATTTCAATTGTTTTCACACATCGACTAGTTATGAAATTATTAATATTCTTAAAGTGATGAAATATTAATTTAAATTAATAATAGTTGACTGAATATATACAGAAATAAGATTGCTCTATAGCTACCTTCGGTAGCTCAGATGGTAGAAGCGGCGGACTGTATAATACATATCCGTTTGTCGCTGGTTCGAATCCAGCCCGAAGGAAGCTTTTTTATTTTTAAGTTAGATTTACAATTATATTTTTTTTTTTACTCGTTTTAAATATTATTAATTTTCAAATAGAAAACAATGGCAGGGGACCCGAAGCGTGAATTATTGGATTTATTCGATCGTGGTTTTATTAAGATATAAGAAAAACCTGACTAAATATATAAGATATAAGTAAAAACTATATCTTAATCTAATGTGCTCGATTCAATCTATATACAGAGCAAAGACTTGGTGGAGTTATTCAAAAAGGTTAAGGTATTTATCCCCCATATCTGACGCGCTCGAATAAATCCAAAAATATATATATATTTTTTTTATTTAAGATTTTTTTTTTGACGTTGAGAGAATCACATACTAATGAACTGTATAAAATCTATGACTAAACAATATATTTTTCAGACCTTAATTCTCATTTCATATAGTTTTTTGGATTGTAATATCCGTGTCGACCTCCTGGCCGTACAACTTTTGTCACTTGGATATTAATTAAAAATGTTAGCATATACAAATGAAAATTGATAACAAATCAAAAAAATTTTCCTGCTATCGTAATAGACAACTCTCCAATTAATTTAATTATCATAGAGTAATTTTAAAACTGAAAGAAACTTTTCAATTAAAAATAAATTAAAATTGGTTTTTTAATCTTTGTATATCAATAATAATTTACGTTTTTTTTTTTCTTCAAAATTGTTTGTCGTCACAAATGATAAATATTATTATATTCCAATATATTACGTTCCTATATATCTTATATGCATTATAATTATTACAGTAGAATGAATTTTTATTAAATTATTTACAATAGATTTAACAATTTGAAAAAATTTTTTATTAAAATAAAAGAAAAAAAAAACAATGCCAATATAATATTTATATATACATTATTTTTTGAATATTATATTTTTGAGGGTAAGACGGACCAAAATACTTTGGAATAAAAGGTATCATCTAGTCACATCTATGTACAAACTTAAACAGAAATAGCTTAGCTCTAGACTCAATCGATATAAGAGTCAATTTTAAAAATTGTAAAAACGTTCATACATTGAATTTTTAGTGATCCTGAAGTGTTTCAGAAAGCAATGTGTAAGTATTTTTCAATATTGTCTAAAACAAGAAAAAATTCTGCCAAATCGAAATGTTCAAAAGTTTTGGTCTCCTCTAAAAATAACCATAAGTTGTTTGGTTTTAGATGTTTAAAATTTATTTAAAAAAATGAACCGACTTCTAAAATTATCTTTCTCAATCGGCTCAGTCGTTTTTCGAAAGGTAATTGCTCAAATTATATTTAAAAGATTTATACTTAAAGGGGGCAGTATAAATATAAATTTTAAACTAAAAATATTGTGTAGAACATGATTTACAGAATATTGTGTAGAACATGAACATACAAAAAACCTTGATTAACGACATCACTTACGCGCCGCTTAAAACGTGAGATTCGTTTATTGAAAATTGTTTATTTTTCAATTATGAGTTTCTTTAGGGCTGTTTTTTTTCTTTAAATTAATATGGGATCATTGCAGTACTGAATCCCTCGAAAACAGAATCTTTACAATCGATCCACAAACAAATCAGTTTCTCTAATTAAAAAAAAACTAATAAAAAATGCAATTTGTTGCAATTTTTTATTATATTTTATAAAATAAACAGATAGAATTGTTATTTTAGACAAGTATAGTTTTAAATTCATGGTGTGGTGACAAGATAACAAAAGAGAATATTATCAACGCCTTTTATGTGTTTTCTTTTCATTTCAAATTTTCTTCACAGTATACGAAGCATGATATACGAAGAGCCGGTCGTATGGAAAACCTATAAATTCAATGTATAATTAATTTTGATCTGTGCGTATTTTTACTATAGATCTAAAAGTCGACACTTCTGAAATTGTCTAATTTTGTATGCATGGGTGTTATTTTGGGTTGGCGCTTTCGAGCGGCTTTATTTTTAAGATGCATGAACAAAATTTATATCAAAAGAAAGGTTTCGACAAGTGGAATAAAAGTGTCTAGCGTCTACCAGCCCCAAATGTCAGCTATAGACATTTTTATTCCACTTATCGAAATCTTTCTTTTGATATAAATTTTGATCATGTATCTTAAGGATGGCGCTCGAAAGCGCCAACCCGAAATAACATCTATGCGGGCCAAATTGGACAATTTCACAGTTGCTGACCTTTAGATCAATGGAAATACTGGACTTAAAATTGTCGATATATCTGATCCTTAGGTTTTTCATGCGGCCGGCTCTAGAACCAAAACATAATTTGAGCTTCAAAACGTATGAAAATTTAAAGAATTGATATTCGAATTCATAGATAATAAAAAAAGAAATTTAATATTTTGATTCCTACTTGTTCTTACCCAGTTTCAATTTCATGCAGGATATGTGATAAAAATTCAATATCCTTTATTCATCATTAAAAATTCAATCACGAACATGCGAATGCACAGTTAAATCCGTAAACACGGAGGTGTATAAATATAAATTTTCTTTTTTATTTCATTTTTTGCTTATTGTTGAACATTTTTCGATAACGCAATCGTATAATAAGTTTTCCATTTTAATATTGATAAATATATTTTTATATTTATATAATATGTTTGAAAATTTATGAAAAAAAATTTAATACCTACCGAATTTATAAAGAAGCAATGCTTCAGGCTAGCTTCAAACATTTCTACACATATGACAAAAAAGAGACAAAAAAAGGAAAGGAAAAAACGTGGAAAATAGAGTTTGTGAAAATCAATTCAAAACAAATTTAAAAATCATTTATTATAGGAAATATGCACAAATTTTTCATTTAAAGTGTCTTACTAAACGAACATTAATTTGAAGTTATTTTTTAAAAACCATTAAAAATAGCCAAAATATGGACGACCAAAATTATTAATTAAGCAAATAGATTTATATAAATGATGTCATACATTTTCATCTCCCTAGTGATTATATATAAGGGTCATTTAACGGTAAAAAGTCCTATCGATGTCCATGGCACTTATAAACACTTTCTTTCAAAATTTAAGATTTATAATGTTAGTATTAACAAATGAGTTGAATGTTATATGAATTAAATTAATATTCAAAAATATTGTTGTGCGATTTATCCATACAAAATAACCGCTAATCGTAGAACCTGTAAAACTTTTTTTGCAAAAAAAATTACAATCTTTAAGAGCTTTTAACTTATTCTTTTTTTAATCAATTTTACTTTAATTTTCGAATTTTGTTTGGTATTGAGCCAAGTTTAATATTTTGATGGGTAAAATTGCAATTTTTTTATGATTGCATTTTCCCAATTAAATGATCATTAGTTAGCAAGTTAAAATTAGTGACTATTTGACTAATTTGACTTGTAGACATCAATCCTATCGTTAGCTAGAAATTTACTTATTATTAGAAAATGCTAAATGCATACGTATTAAAATTATTTGAGATCATTTTTTTATTATTATTAATGAGAACTCTAGGATTTTTCGATTGAATAATACCCCCCCCCTTAATTGAATTCGAGGATTTTACTAATTCGCATTTAATGAGTTGGAAATATTACTTAACGCTTGGAGCATATTAAGGTGCGTGTGGTTAAGCACGACGCGACATGACGCGATGGCGCCAGATGCGTCGTGTTGTAGAACGCATATTGCCATACAGTGCTCTCGCCCAGTAGACACGTGATTTTGTTTATTAGTTTTATATTAGTAGACTCATGTAACGTGCGGCTCGTGGCGTGAGAAACTGTTTCCCAGGCTACGCATTTATCACGTTTCACAAATCACGCTGCGTCGTGCCGTCAATTTGTGTTAATCCATAAAGTTGTGTAGGTTACAAAAAATCACGCTGTACCATGTCGCGTCGCTGTGTCATTGCACATGCGTCGCAATATCCGCTATGCTTTAGTGGATGAGACTCTGTTACGAATTTAATTTTTTTTTCAAGTAATTTTAAAATGAATGTAAAACTAAGTTTATAAGCAAATTTACTATAAATTTTGATTTATATGTTTTGTTTTGAACTTTTAAACATTGGGAATAGATTGAAATAGTTTTATCCATATTTTTTTGTAATTTATTTGCTTTCTTTCTTTACATCACGGTTCTCTCCGAATGTGACAGTTATAGGACATTCCATATAGCTCTATAGTTACCTATGTATGTAGTATTTACGGGCATTTATATAAATAAATAACAGGCATAAATATCGGTTAAGGTTGTTGTACTGCTGAAGTCACAGTGTCAGATAATTCTAAATTTTTATGTACTCATTAAGCGTATTCAGAAACAATTACCTTTACAATTTGAATTCGAACGACAGTCTTAAATTCGAGTTACTTTTAATCAAATATCGAATCATTTACATTGCGAGCAATGAGGAATATGAGTTTTAAGTGACGTATGTGATTATAATAAAAAAAACTAACTTTCACAAACTGAAAATCTAATAGAATATTAATTTTTTTTATTCCACTTATTTAAATATTATTTTAAATAAATAATTAAAAGTGGAATTAAGCGAAGTAAAATTGTGTTTTTATTATTAATCATCATGGAATTCTACAAATTAAAGATCAATACAATTAATAAAATAATAACTAATTATTTCTGAATTTAAAAACATGTACTGTTTTGTTATTAAGATATAGCAACTGAAAGTTGAATATTTCTATATCACGGTATGAGTGATGTAGAAAAAATATGAAAATAAAAACCAATTAGGTTTGCTCTGAAATAACGTGAAAACAACAATTAAAGCCCTTATTCCCGTAATGTTTATGTATCACCTTAGTGAAATTTCAGATTATCTTTTCTCACAACACGTGTTTGTTCACTTCTTTCTGTGGTAAATCATTCTCATATAGGGTGACATCATAGTACTCCGTCGATAACGCGGCAAAATTCAAAATCCAATTAAAGAGACTCCAACACATTATAGTGTGTCGTGTTTTTCTTTACATATATATGATTATTATAGTAGTGTGCAGCAAACTAATGCTGCTAAACAACTCAAACAGTACACACAGACAGTACTGCTGTACAATATCAAGCATAAATAATGACTAATTTTCCTTTAAGCTAATTGTGCATATAATGCATAGCGTTTTTACAATATTATATCAGAACAACTACCTTAAATTACTGTAACACCCACATTTACTCAGAGGGGCATTCAACGTGTTCAAAATAATTTAATTTAATAAGCTATTTGAATATACAAGGCCTCTAGACGTCAATAATTTCATGATTAGTCATTACCATAGTAAGGAAGTGTGTAATTTTTAATTATAGCCTGTATTTATACTCTTAAAAATTACAAAAAAATTAAATTTTACATATCTTTAAAAAGTATGAATTTATTTGGCTTTAAAATTTGAACTCGACGTTTTATTGTTAATTAAACCAATATTAATAAAAATAAAGCTATGATTTTCATAAATTGTTTTGGAAATAATATATTTTTATTTTATTGAACAATATTTTTTTCAAACAAATATAATAATTTGAATATTTTTCCCGAAGTAATTTTGTATAAATCATTTTAATATGAGTTTCATATATATTTTACGATTTAATATGTAATAATTTATTTAATCAATCTTAAAATGTTTACTCAAAGAATAAAAAAAATGCAACACTTTTACCTATTTGCATTTTTATACCTATATAAAAACATTAATTACTCGATTCTTATGTTGTGTTAAGTTGTTTACCAGAATTCATTTTGTTTATCTATATAAAACATTAATTTTAAACTAAAAAAGATTTTAAAATATACCATAAAGATATTTTATTTTATAATTTTCAGAAAGCTTGGAGGATTCATGTCTTCGCGTTTTTTGATTCCACGAGTATACATAAAAATTACAGGGGGTATATGACAACATATACAATAAATTATCGAAAATTACACCTGTTTTACCCACATGTTGATGTTAACCCTTTTTAACAAAGAAAACCTTTTAAATTTTATTCAAATTTAAAGTAAGAAGATTATTCTTATCTAAACCAATACTTTCGAAAGTTGGTATATTCTTTTTTTAAGTTAAAACTATTGAATGGAAAATTTTACAAATTTTTCTGTGGGTAATTTCTGCCATAAAACTTTTGCCCCTTTTGTCAAATCTAGCAATAGTGTGCAAAATGTAAAACATATAACAAAGGAACGAAACCCTTATCGTATAAAGTACTCTCAGTCTTGATCGACTAATAAGCTTTGCCTCCTTAATTTGTTGGTACTGAACTCTAAATGTACAAGTATATATAATATGCAGTTGATCGATTTAACTATTTAAAAACAATAATTGTTTATTTTAATAATTTTATTTATTATTATAAATATAATAAGAAACAAAATAAGCATTATATTTGTTTATTATTTTTGGCCTTTACAAATTTTATACAAGTAGTTTAGGTACGACCCACAAGATTCACAAGACGAATTTTCCTATGAGGAGAATAATTCGCTAAGTATTAAGAATATGGATTTTTTTTTGTTTTTTGTTTTTTTCTAGACATCAAAGACCGATTTTGCTAAAAACTCATTTAGTTATAAGTTACGTAATTTCGCGAATGGAACTGGTTTCAAGTTGGTAGCATTATTGATTCGCGAGATAATCGAGGAGAAAAACAACTCACATACATGCACACACAAACACATAGAAAAGCAAGCATAGACGCCACTACTATCGAGACAGTTGGATAAAACTCCTACTTTTGATTTTCCTGGATAAGCGCAATAATTCACCTCGGATGACACAGAAAACGTAAATGTGGTCCATGTATTCAGTTTCTTAAGCAAAGGTGCTTAAATCAGCAGCCAATTATATGAATTGGTAAAATCCTGCCACCCCCTTGTCATATTTTTGACTCTCCTCCAGTGCAACTAGTAAGGCCATCGACTACAACTATTTTTAATCCCAGAATTTTAAACTGACACCAATATTTTGATTTATTTATGAACTTTTATTTAAAAACTAAATGATTATATTTTGTCTTAATGACACCCAACAATAACACAAAACTAAGAGTTGAGTTAATTGATCATTTCCTTAGAAAATAAGAAAATTAAATGGATATTCGGCTCAATAATGTCATAATTCAAGTTCCAGCTAGCCCTAAACAATAGTTACAATAGTTACTGGCAACAAGTGCTAATAGTGGAAGACGGCATATACCTGCCAAAAAGACTTTCTGGACCCGTTTCTTGTACCGTTACTTGTAATGGCTCACTGATTATTTCTACTCCACGTTTATTTTGATAGACTGAATGCGCCTATTTCATGTTCATCTCTACACCTAAAACCGGAACATTAACTGTGTTATTCTTAGCGACAAAGCCGACTAAGCTATGGAGATCGGTATTTGGCGATTTCTTGTTGTATTTTTATAAATTTTTTTCTTTTTAATTAAAAACAAACGTAACAAAATATTTTCAAAATACTTTGTTTCTATAATATAAATCTAACCCACTATTTACTTAAGAAAATACTTAAAATTTGCCAAAAATTTTTAATAAAAATTAACTTTGGATGAGTTAATTTTTCAAACAAAATAAATTTTTTTCTATTGTCTCATATGAGTCATGCAAACAACACATAGGTAAAACAATATTGTAAAATTTTTTTACCTATAAATCAAGTCAAATTGTGTATTTATTTTTTTCTATACACAATGGCATTATCTGGCATCGTTCTGAATAAAATTGATTATTTTCTGTAGGTAGAAATCAAAATAAATTTACAGTTTTCAAGTCATTATCTTCATAAATGATACATCGTACAGGCATGTGATTTTCTTATGGTGAGGAAGATAGGAATTTTCCACATTCTAAAACGTTGTAAAAATTAATGAAAAGAGCATGCGGAAAATGTTCTATAGACTTAAAACACAGTTCAAATGATTGGAATATATAAAAAAATCCTAGCTTGAACTTAATTAAATTTCTAATATCGTTCACCGAATGGTTCTGATGGTTCTGCAGGTATATCGAACATTACAATATCCATATAAAACAAGTGACGATAACAACTAACAAATTTAATTGCTTAGATATTCAATATCATTTTTTTTGTTCAAATTCATCTCGCATACCTTATGGCGACACCAATGTCCTAAACTTATCAATTAATATGAATTCCAATTTGTTTTAATTATATTTTAAATTTAAAATATTGTCAACATTTTTTAAAGTAAATATAGATCAAATTAATTTAAAAAAAATTTATATATAAACCGTAAATTTTCTATTTCAAAATGTTCTTTGAGATAATCAAAGTCTTTAGTTTTATGCAGGTAATTAAATTTGACATACAAAGCCGCGGGATCTCTTGCTCTATATAAAAATTTATTGTCAATTTAATGAAATAGCGAACATAAATGTTACTGATTAGCCGAGTATATAATATAAAGAAAACAAAAGGGTACAGTCGACCAAGACGGATATTGATGGCTGAAACATTACCCATGCCGTGTCTCAGAATGATTAAACCAAAAGATAGAACTGTACTTTGATTATATAACGATCCACATTCACGATTATCGGTCAGTGAGTATATTAAGAGGCGAACCTCAACCATGTTCCTTGTAATTAAATCTTATGGTTCTATGCACCTTCTTTTAGAACACTCCATCACCAGAAGTCACAAATGCCTTCTAGCATTGGTGAAAATTATATTGTTGATGGAGCCGGTTACTTCGTTCCCATCCAAGCAACGATAGTGTTATCAACCAACCGGCCCTTTTTTATTATTATAATTATACGAACTGCCATTTGTTGGATTCGAACCAGCTACCTCCTGACTAAGTCATCAAATGGGGGAAGGTATTATTGCCTTTAATCACTTGGTCACTGAGCCGGTACAATTAACAGTAAATTATAACTCAGAGATATTTTGTCATAAACTTTTTTAAGAAATCTCGATTCTGCAAGTAATATTGTTTTCTAAAATTCACGCATACCATTCGTTCTTTTTGAGGAAAAGAATTATTTTTGGCGTCATTAATTAAAATATATAATTGAGGAATATAATAAGCTACACAAAATACAAATATATAATTTCGATAGACATTACGAAGTCATTTATACCTCTTAGAATTACTATTTATGGCGTATGCCAGGAACTTTTCCTTAACGAAAATACTGATGAGTAAGACGTTCTTTTCCACAGGATCTAACGAAATTATCGGTTATTACATGCATGGTTGCACATAGGAGTTTTTCGTGTGTTTGACAGAATGATTTTTGGAATTTTTGACCAATTACTCGTTAAGATGGTTATGCTGAGTATATTCAAACTATGCATAATTTATAAGCATTTGTGGAATTTTTGAACTAATTATTTTCCATTGATTGAATGGAAAGATGCTTGTATATAAAAAATTGATATTTACCAAGTTATACAAAAAAAGGAACGATCTAGTTAACAGAATTTTTGAATTTGGAAAAGTGGTTATACTTAGAAGCCAATTAAATATTATAATCTTATTGGAACCGGAAATATTAGGAATAGATTATCAAACTAAAGATTTCTGTCTTGCCCGACTGAATCCTATTTATATAGAAAAAGTCATTATCCATGGGTATATATAGATATATGAATCTGTGTCACCTTAGGGGATAAAATCAGTTTCTAATTAGACATTTTTCTATTCGCATAAACAATATGAGAGATAGTTTTCATTATCATTGCGCGCTAGATGTGGCATTCTATTATGTAAATCTGAGAATAATTGAAAGAAACTAGAATACTGGGATGTTATCGATTGAAAATTTAATCTACGAGTTTTTAATTTTACCATTGAATTTGTATTCATTAACTTTATAGTCCGAGAGCCGGCCATACATGAGTCCTATGTATTCGATACATTTTCAATTTTTTTTGGTGCATTTTTCTATACGTTAAGTTTACTTTATAAGATACATTATCGAAATTTATATCGAAAGAACGGTTTCGACCAGTAGAATAACCCCGTCGACCAGCTGCAATTGCCCTCTACGTTGTATCGACCTCTATATAAAATAAAATATCATCTTCACAGTAAAAATATGTGTAAAATCAACACAATAATGTTGGTGTTAAAAACGGTCTACACAAAATTATCAACCCAAAAAAAATTTGATGAATTTTTAACACAAAATCAGTGTTAACTTAATTATGATGTGAGTTTTTAGTAATTAATTTAAAATAATATCGCTGTATTGGGAAAATTGTCATTAGTTTTTAACTTCAATATATCAGTTTTCGTTATGAAGCAAACTACTATGTGAAAAATTGAGGTTAGTGAACCATTTTCTATCGAGTAGCAAAAGGAAAACGATAAATCCATATTTTTTAGCAGAGATCGTTTTTCAAGCAAATACACAAATTTTTTATACATCTTAAAAGTTAATTCGTCAATCGAGAGCTCCAATCGAAAATACCATGCGTACAGGAAAAATTGTGAGACGTCTACCTTCAGGTTTACAGGAGTATTACGCACACACAAAATACCGTTCATGTCTCTGATTAATACGACTTTTATACCGTCGACTCTCCGATCAATATGCATTTAATTAGATTAGTTTTACGATGTGGCAAAGTATCATTATTTTTAATTATCAAATCTCGATACAAAAAAAAAATCAATCTGAATTGAAGAAAATGATTAAATTTTTACGTAAAGGCATACAGTACTTTCTGCTATAATTATCACTGACTTCATTAATTATGTCACCAAGGATATTCGTAAAAAATTACCTCTGAAGATTTGAGCGTAACGTAAGAGAGTAGGAGGGTCCATATAAAACACGAGAAAATTATGGTGTTACAAAATAAATTATAGCGTATACCAATTAGTTTAGTAACAATTGGTGCATAGGTAACAAAAACTATTCACCAGTTTTTTCGCTATTCTGTTTAAATTTGGGAGATATTAATTGTTAAAGTTTGAAAAATCACGAATTTATATTCTTTTAACCCATTAAAAACGTATAATGAAAAAAAATATATGTATATAAAAGATATTTTTTTTATTCTTTATACAATAGTTATAATATCCTTAACGAAAATTTAAAAAATTTCATTTTTATTTCTGTTTTTAATTTCGGCAATTAACACAATTTTGGCTAAAGCAATTTATGGCATTGTGTGTATCCTTTGGTAACATGTATTTATTTCATCAGTAGGGCAATTTAAAGGAAATAGAAAAAAGAAATTGAATTTTTTTTGACCTTTTGTGGAGTTTTTAATACCAGATTTTATATTTCAGACTAAATTTCAATAAGTATATATATATTTGGGATTTGTATATTTTGAATCATATTATATAAAAAATATACAGTCCTATAATGAAAGAAGTAAACGAAAAGCTCTAGAAAAAAAACATACAATTGCTTGTATAGCCTTAAGGCAAATGTTACAAATTTCATTGTATTAAAAAAAATCTATGCTACATGTTCCTTTGTTTTATGCAGGAACGTAGGAGGTTGTATATGACTTTTGGCTCCCTATGTATGTTATTATTATGTTGTGTCAACACACAATGATTTTAACTAATTTCACCCCCAAAGGACTTAATATACCTACACATTATTCCCGATATCACATAATAAGAATATATAAGGGTATATTAAATTTAGTATGAAATCTGTAACGCCTGAAAATATTGCAAGTATTAACGAAACGTTCATATGAAAAACGAAAAGTGATATCGTGCTGAAATGTTCATATTCAGCACATGTATTTTAGACCTTAAATGTAAATTTGAGAATTAACTAAATCGGTCTTTTAATGATCCAGCGTAAAAAACCATAAGAAAATGAAGAAAAGTTAAAATAAACAATAGTTATTTTTAATTGTTAAAAACAAACAACTTTTATTTGAATAATTTTTTCATAAACTGTTTAGATTTGTCATAGTTCCAGGTCAAATACAGGTAGTTGCATAACAAAAATAAATAATATTCAATATAATTACTATATATTAATTGTTACTGGAGTCGGCCATTACAAAGGTCGAAATTCGATCATAGTTACTCAAAAGTAAATCTCACTGCCTTATAACAAAACAGTATAATAAACTTAAGAGTATACATGCGTGTGTATGGTAATGTGTGTAATATAAGCCGCACCGTCTATATGTGCATGTGTCACAGTGTGTGTAAAGTTTATTTTTATTGATTTAATGTATTTTTTATGCTTAATTTAAACAAATATTAGCACTCCCCAGTCTTTTTTATATAAACAATAAGTATGTCCAATTTCATACTCTAAATGGGTACAAAATTTTTGCTTCACGTATTAGGTAATATTTAGACAATATACATTGTTACCTTAAAAAAAACAATTCTTCATAGTTTTATTGATTATGATTTAGTGTAGTTTATTCATATTAATAATGAAAAATAATTGAGACATTGATACTCAAACATATATAAACCATTGATTGGTTGCCTTCACTTATTCCTATTGGTACCTTCCATAATTCTTAACCATAACTTGCACTAGATATAACTAGTTGCTAAAACAAGATTCAAATTGGTATAGGTTTTTGTTATTGTAATGGAAATATCAATAAATAAATATTTTTTACGATACCTGTTTTGGATATTCGACAAAGTTTTGGATATTCGACCTAGCTATTTTCAACATATCGGATTGTCGGACAACGGACATCGAATTGTATGAAGTATCAGGCAAAATGGCTTTTTCATTTGTTATAGAAATCTTTTTTTATGATAGGAAAAAAAAATTTCCAATTTGATGCTTTTAGTTGCAATCGACACGATTTACAGGGTCAAAAAAAAACAAAATGTATATTAAAATTAACGAAGCTACTGGTGAAATTTGAGTTTGTTTTGTTGAATCATTAAAAAAACAAACTGTTTAGTATGACCTAATACGTTTTTTATTTATATCCTGAATATTCTAATAAAAGTTTTCATATAGTTTATGATTTCAATTTTAAAAAATTATTAAAATTCTTTTTATATATTTAGACCAGAGTAGAAGCCTTAAAAAATGATAAAAAGTGGAAGAAATTTACAGAAGGATGGAACATTGGAAACGCAAGATAATATGATAAAAATGAACCGAAAAATAAATTACGTGCGATCTGAGTTCGGGAACTAGGAGGAGGTAAGTTTTTAAGGATAAAACACGATTTTATCTCGATTTCCGATAAAAAAGTTAAATGACAAAGTTTTAGGTTATAAAAAGATCTATAACTTTTGTATTATCACTTTTTTTTCATAAGCTCAAAATTTTACGATTGAAAATTAGGGTGCTTTTTCGATATTTATTCAAAATAAGATGAAAAAATAAATATTTTAATTTAAAAAAATTATAGTGTATTTGGAACATAATTAGGTCAGTTTTCACCAAATTTCGGAGCACAAAAATAAAAAACTAAAAACTTTATTTCAATTTTTCACATAAATTTTGAGGTTATTTAAAAAAAGCATAAATACAAATGTTGTAGTTTCTTATCTACAACTTTGCCATTAAACTTTTTTCCATAGGACTTGTAGTTTTGCCGGAAATTCAGATAAACCGAATTTTACCTTTAAAAACTCACCCCCTCCTACTTTGCGAACTCAGATCGCCCGTAATTTATTTTTCCTTTCATTTTTATCATATTATCTTGCATTTCTAATTGGTTTCATCTTACTATAATTATTTTTGTTGTCAAAAATTATCTACCCTGGTATAGTTATCATAAAATCATATTAAAATTATACGAAGGAAATAATTATATATTAAACATACTGTTTGATATATATATATTTTTTTTTTCTAAATTTTACGATACTATTTCTTATATAAACAAATAAAATCAAGAAATGAGACTCAAACTAAAATGTGATATAAAAATGTCGATTATATTACTGTTTACCTTTAACGTCATATAAATATTGCAATTTCTTACAGGAGAAATCAGAATTGTCAATACATCAGTGTAAATTGTTTATTTGAATTTTTACCTTATTTAAAATACATTGCATGCCTTTTCCATTAAGGATGTTTGGGAGATATAAGTGGTGGCAAAAGTGTATGGAATAAATTCAATATTTCAATTGATCATTAAATAGTTATATAAAAATAAAAATGATGTTCCAATTCAGTCTCATTAAATCTTAGACTGGTCAAAATCAAAGATCTTCTCTGTAAGTTGATCTGCATGTTCATACACTACAGGTAAGGATGTAACTATATATTAAAACATCAATTTTTAAGCACTGTTCACATTGAATGATGTATCGATGTTTTTAAGATTTCAATACCGACATTAAAACATCGATACATCATTCAATGTGAACAGTGCTTAAAAATTGATGTTTCACTATTAATATAAACATCTCAATGTAAATATACGCGTATTATAAGTGCTAGACAGTGTAAGAGAATAGTCTTTCTGTATATAAGACACTAAGAGTGGCTAAAACCATGATATATTTTTGTAACGATTAACGTCTTAAAAACATTAAGTTTGCATAAAGCTATAATAATTGTAAATCAAAATCACGCACTATGAGACACTCATAAATAAGATGCGTGGCTTATATTATACACACTAACATACACACGCATATATACTATTTTGTTTAAAGGTACGCATATATAATGTTTTGTTTAAACGCAGTGAGATTCACTTTTGACGGATTATGGTCGAATTAGATTGCTGTAACGGAACTTAAGTATATAGAAACGATTGTCTTTTCATTTTAAAGCGTCGATATTTCAATATTAAATATTATCGATATTCTGATGTCGATCATTTTATGAAGGATTTTGCATCCCCATCTACAGGTCGTTAATATAGCACGTCTGATTATACGATTGATTCGATTGAAGTTGCATTCGTTTTTCTCAATTCGCGAAAACGAAATAAATATTTAGAAAATAGTTCTTTTTTAAGAACTATAAATGTTGACATACAATTGTAAGTCGATAGCAAAAAAAATCAAGATTCACGTCGGTAATGTTTCTTGGCATGATCACTTCGAGTGTCGATATTAGTTAATTTTTTTAAATATTTTAAAAATATTAAAATTATATGAAAAAATTAATTGAAATAATGAAATTTTCGTTAAAACTACTACATAGCTACTATGACTATAACAAATGACAAATATGATTGAATACTGATCAGATTTAAATATATAATATTTAATACAATAAAAATGGATTTTTATTCCGGTAATCGTATTACTTTTTAATGTATTCCAATGCAATAGATTGGAAAAAATAGGTTAAATAATTTAAAAATTTTCAATTTAAATATCGTGAATAAAACATTACTAAACTGTTTAAATCATTATCAAATAATAAATATAAAAAAATAAAAATAAAAATGTAAATAACTTTATTGAATTATTAATACCATTTTCACTATGTGCATATTGTTTTTAGTCATATTTTCCACGAAAATATAGATTTATTCACTGAAAGCGGGTGTATTTTAAATTCATTTTATTACCCCTATAACAAGATTTATTTGATTTTAGGGGATGTTTGATTAAATTGATTTCAGCTGTTGGGAGAGAATTACCACGGAATAAAACCCCCAAATTGAGTTCGAGTTGCAAATTTGTAAGTAGGTTATATTGTAGGTGTCTTTATGATGCCTTTTGGGTATATGAATCTCCCAGTTCTACTCTTCCTCTTTTTACGGAAAAAAATAACATTTTATAATTTTACGCCACTCTACAATCCGTTACAATCGAAACTGAGGTAGTGGTTATAAAATTTATATAAAAATTAGATCAGTGCCACAGATGGACCTTTTAGTGATGTCAATCTCGACATTTGTCTCCTATTTTTACCAACGTCATATCATTTCGTAGCTATGTCCAGTCCCTCCAATTGAGCTAGAGAGTTAGAAGTTTGTATGTAGATTAAATGTGTGTCATTGAGGTGTCTTTTGAGGATTGTCAACCTCTCAGCTCCCTTATTTACTGCCTACGTACGAATTATGATTTTTAGGGGTTTGCACACTCTAACAGCCTCTCAAAATTGAGTCTGAGAGTTTGTAGATTTAATTAGTGCTAACGAAGTGGTTTTATTTTATTGTGGATTTAAACTTTAAAACCACCACAGCAGCTCCAAATTTAGCTAGAGAATTGAGAGTGTCTTTTACAAAGACGAATTAAATAAGTGGTAAATAAAACTGAACAAAGGTCCCTCGGCAGTAATAGAAAAACTACATTAGCAGATAATGATTCGAATTTTTAGTATGCTATAGTTAACGAAATATATTGTTATATAAAACACAAATTTTGGAAGCTTGCTGTACAATTAAGACAGTGATTATTAATTAAAAATGCACTGAATAATATTAACCGGCAAGTTACCAAAATTTTTTTTTTATATAATATGTTTCGTTGGCATACTAAAAGTTATCGACTAATTTTTTTTCTAAAACTGCCGAGAGATCTTCGTTAAGTGATGGGCTTTTTTCTATATCCTATAGTCTCGGTGCAACCGCACCATATCTAGTCATTGATTAATACACTTCTAAAAATATTTTTATATGGCTTAATTATCGTTAGTATTACACCGTTTCCTCAACGAAAATTCTCAAGAATTCAATTTTAAAATATTTCCTCCAACATGTAACAAAACGGGATCCTTTACCAGACAACATCAATTTGCTGTTTATCCCAATTTTGAGGATGCCGGACAGCGGACATCTGGTTTTATTACGTTGCGAACAAAAGGATTCTTACATTTATTATTGGATGAACTTCCAACCACAATCACAAACGGATTTCTATCAATTTGAGGCCTTTGAGACAATCGGACTATTTATGGGCTTCGAAAAAGCAAACGGTCCCCTTATCAGAATTGTAGAAGGAATAGGTCTTTTTATTCATGCGGGCACACAGCCAATTACATAAGTTTCTTATTATCTATTCTCATCGATATTCAAGATCATTTTAATCCTGTAACATCTAGTAAAATTAAATGTCTATAAAATCAGTAAAATATATGATATGTACTCTTTATAACATATTTATAACATAAAATACTATCTTAATGATGTAGTATGTTGTTGTTGTAATATTGACGAAAACCAATAAATATTGATGATGACATAGGTATAGATAGGTAGGTATGTATCTAAATCATACCATATTATATAGATAAAATAGGATACAAAAAAAAGTAGAATATAGGTACCACGTTGTACCGGTAATAATGAGAGCAAACAGAGATATATGCTTGTACTAAATAGTATTAATTTTTTTGTTTGAAATCTTTATTTGAAATAATAATTTATGTTCTTTTATTGGAACACACAACAATTTTACTCAAACTATTTATAGTTTTAATCTTAAAATGTAAATTTTGAAAATAATTTTAACATAAAAAAAAAATTATAATAATAATAAATATAATCAAAAATTTATCTCGCAACATAGTTAAAAGTAAAAACTATCAATATGAAAGATGTAATTTTAAAAAAATGCTATTTTACTTATCAAAATGTAAAATTGATTCAAAAATGAATAAGTTTGAAGTACTTATATATTGTTTTCCATCTCTTCATTGCAAAAATAGTTTTGATGATTCTATAATAAGCAGTCATTTTCTATGGAAAAATCGCAGAACAAAATTTTTGAATATTGATGTTAATTATAAAACATATGTATTTACAATCAACTAATTTGTGTAAAGTAACATTATTTATAATAAATTTTGAAGGAAAGTGTATATAAGTGCCAAGGACATCGATAGGGCCTCTAATCATATAATGAACCTTAAGTATAATCACTATGGAGATGATCATATATGACGTCATTTATACAAATCTCTTTCTTTGTTTAATTAAAAACTTTGAGCGTCTATATTTTGGCTATTTTTTAAATTTCTTAAAAATAACTTCAAAAAGTAAGGAGGTCTTCAATTGAAGTGATAAAAAATTTGTGTATCTTCCCTATTATATTTCATTCCCCTATAAGATTAAATAATTTTCCAAATAGAATGAATTTTGTTATAGAAAATTGGGTATCTTTTACAAATAGCCTAAAATTCAGTCTAAAATAATATGAATGTACAATTTATTATTTTTAAATTACTTTACCATCAATTTATACTGAATTAAAAACTTTTTTTGTTTTATTTATTGAAACTCTTAGTACCTAAATGTTGTTAATTAGAGGGTGATTTGTTTATTACATAATATGAGAATAATTTTATATTCATATTTTTTATTATACCAATAAAAATTTACTTTTAATAACTTCAGTGGGTTGATCGATCCTATTTAATAAGAACACTGATTTTTTTATATATTTGTTATTATGATTTTAAGTCAGTTTTCAACTTTACAACTACTAAAGTTATATATTGACTACAGTGTGTATATATTCATTCTATACAACAACAGTATACAGAAATCCAAGACGATCACCCATCCATGTTCTAGTGTGCCTGTTGTTGCTTAACTTTAGTGATCGGTTGATATCGGTAATTTCACACGTGTTGACCTTTACTACGAAGAAAAGCCAAAAATTGTTTATGTTTTTGATCCATAGGACTTTCATACGGCCGACTTTTGGACCAAAAAGGATATAGAATTAAATAGTGTGTCTTAAACCCGTTCCAAATAAATGTCTAATCTAATAGTTCATTGAAATGTTACATTTTTTAGGCCTTACCTTGCGTTTTTTAGAGGACGCAATTTTATTTTTTTGATGTGTAGGGGGGGTCAGTGTAAAGCTAAAACCAAGTTTGTGGGGTCGCCATCCTTGTCCCATGGCCGCCATCATGAAAATAGGGGTTGAAATGGTATTTACGATATATCTCTTAAACTATTTATTTTATAAAAAAAATTTGTTAACATTTTTTGTTGCAAATTAAATTCTCTACAACTTTGCTCCAGTAACTTTTTGTCGTAGAACTATAAATAAAAAAGTTATAAGCGAAAATCTTCGGAAATTTGAGAAAAAAATTTATATTTTTCGATGTAACTTTTTTTTTAATCATTTTACGAAAAAATGATGTCTGACCATTTTTGTACATCGTTTTTTGAGGAACAACTTTTATTCGCATCATTTTTTCATTAAGTCAATAGCTAAGGTTTTACAGCGCTCCGAAGTGAGTACTATTTTTCAGTACTCTTAACTATACCTATATTATACGTGTGTAACCTATAACATGTCATCAGTTATTGTTTTTTTTTTTTTCTTTTTTTTTACTTAATATAATTTTTACTTATTATAATAACTTTTTTATAAGTAAATCGAACTTAGTTTTTATTTTTATTATTTTTTCAAAATTGTTATTAGGGAAACATAACTTAATAATAACAAAACAGTTAAATGTATATTAGTTATCGCCATATTTTATGTATCGCTAAAAATGATAATATCGTAAATACATAATCAAAGGCCTAGCTGAAATGCAATGGCATTTAGTTTTTGATTTTTTTCTTTCTTCTTTTCTATTTTTCAAAAAATTAATTAATTGTTTAATGAAGTACATTTGTTATAACTTAATAAATGAAGAACTTCGGTAATAATAATAGAATTGAAAAGTTTATGAAAGACATTTTAGAGTGGTAAGTAAATTGTTAAAGAACTATTAAAATAATATTATATAATTGTAATGATATAATTATTTTACTTAATTATATTAAGGATGTTAGAGAGATATTGAGAGAATTATTTTTACACATGTACCTGTCATAAAATGCATACGAGCCGAGCCCAATTGAATCAGAAATATTTAATGATTTATTGGAACTATTAAGAATTAAGTTAAATCAAAATAAAATTGATTATGATTATCATATTCCGCTTTCCATCTTAGTTTCTTAAACTCAATACTTTTTAAGAAAAATTGACTCAAAAATAAGATCTCTAAAATAAAGACAATCTGTAATGCACTATAATGTAATATATATTCTATTTATTTTCAATTTTCTCACTGGTATAACTCAAAAAGTCATTATCCAAATATTAAATTTGATATGCTCAATCTTGACATGAATACTGAAGGCTCGCCTTTTGCAAATTAATTTAAAATCAAAATTTTCTATTAATAAATGTTTTTTCACGAAAAACTCATTGACACATTCTACATTTTCATCAAGATTTTATATATCAAATTTCAAAATATTTTGATTGACAAAAAAGAAGATTTTTATTAGATTTATTGAACAGGTCTCATATTTTGTGCTAATTTCGATTAAACGATCGAATAACCTTAAAAATTCTTGAATAGTAAAAAAATAAATTAACAAAATAAAATTACTGTATTTTCCACTTAAAATGAACTAGTTATTTTTATCTAATTCCAGTTCATAGAATGCATCATATTTTTCTACTTCTATATACAATAAACTATTTTTGTAACGATAATATTGAAATTTTATTTAAATCTAATTTGTTATAGCATATTAATTTTAGACCAGAAAAATGTCTGGCAAACACACAAATGTTTCTTCCTTAATTTTTATTTTTCTTAATCTATTCAGTATCATGCATTGGACCTTATTTTTTATGGTGGTATAAAGCTTTTAGTTTCTTACACTTATTGAATCACAATAAAGCTCGTAAACTTTAAAATATCACAAAAAGTTTACTATTTTGATAAAATTTCGTATTTAGGATGTAAGTACAAAATCTATTCAAAATACATTAAATCTCGTTTGAGAATAAAATGTATTGGTACAGGGTCAAAAAAGCAAATTTGGTTATTTCCGTATAAGTTGAACATCAATTTTAGGTGTGTAACGTCGTTAATGATTAAAATAACGATGGGGCTTAGCCTACGTTCCTCAAGCTTATACGTCTATAACTGAGACAACCTCAGAGACAAATGCATAACATCTTCTCTGAGAAGATGTTATTAGTCGCTAATTTGGTGACGGATTGCACATAGGTATTTTGTTACATTAATACTTTCTAAGTATTTACAAAAAGTTGCTAAGTCAACCAAATGTGTTTAGTATTCGGCCCATGATATTGATATATTGGACCACGAGTTTTTACAAGTTAAATATTCAAAAATAAAAGTTAAATTTACAAAACTACATATAAATTGTGAAGTTAAATAATTTTAATTTCAAATTTCGTTTCAATTTTAATAATGGAATCTTAATTTTGTTAAAAACAAATTTTGGCCTAAGAAGTTGGAGCAAAAAATCAAAATTTATTTGAATAATCCTAGAATTTTCTTTTATAATATTCATACATTCATAATGTTGATTGAATGATGTGGGTAAAGAAGAAGTGTAGACGTCTTGTAAAAGGAATTATTTCGATATAGACATGGAGTTTTAAGCAGGGAAATTGTAGAAAACCTTCACGAAACAGAGCTGGTTATTTTAATCTTATCGATTCAAATAACCAGCTAGAATTCGAATCCATAACCTCTCACTGCTACTTGAAAGATCGATTTTGATACGGTAATTTCAATTATCATTTACGTACTTAAATATGTATACGGAGGCAATGTAATGTTTTTAGTAGTCACATGATTCTTTAGAATTCACATGTTTTTCACTTGAAAAACATAATTGAAAATAATAAGACTATAATTACACACATAATATAATATTTTGAATGATTTGATTATACCTTATTGTTCGAATTTCATAATAAATAACATTATTCAGCAATCATTCTGAACGAACTGAAATAGTTGAATATGTGTGTTTGTTTCTATAAATCATTGAAATGGATAATATTTTTTAATACGTCCATAACAGGATGAATATATATGGTATGTATATCCTAAAAGAGAAGTACTCTTTAATTATATATAATACAGTAAATAAGCCGGAAAAAACGTTGAAATGTAGAACAGCTCCTAATTTAAATATTCTTGTTTGAACGTGTTCCTTAGACCTTCAGGAACATTTATCATCAGAAACATTTGTCTTATTTTGAAAATTGAAAAAGTTAAGGTTGTTTTCCCTCGTCAAATAATAACAGTCAAAAATTAAAAGAGCCAATAATACCACTTCGAAAATCTCTTGGGAAAATCACATTATCCACATTATCAGACACATTATTTGACTGATTCCCTTTGTTAATTAAAAAGCTATTCTTCGCGACTTCGTACTCAAGTTAGCTTTTTTTTTTTTAAAGTAAAGTTATTAGTAACTTAAAACTAGAAAATACTGAAGCCTCAAACAAAAATTTGATAAATGGTGTTCATAGAATCATCTAATTAGTTCCGCATGTCCATTCGTCTGCGTGTTCGTTCTCTAAATAACTCAAAAACGAAAAGATATAACAAATTGAAATTTTGGTGACGTATTCTAGATATAAAAAGTTCGTTCATGAGCAAAATCGGTCCAAAATCATAAAAGATAGAAGAAAAATACAACGATAAAATATTTTTGTTTTCGAAAACGAAACAACGTTTGTTTGAAACCTATTTTTTCAAGTTTTCAAGAAACATGAGATTCATTGAGCTCCTTCCCCTTACTTTTCCAAGTCCAAAAATACAAAAGAAATTTTATTCTCCATTTTTCGGATTCATTATCTTTTGTTGCCAGGTCATGAGAAAAAGATCGAAACACAATCAAAAGTAACTTTTCACATTTTTGTAAATAAACGAATACCGCATATAATTGTTATATCTTCAATGAATGATTTTGAGTAATTTAGTATGTTTTCATATCAAATAAAACGTTCACAACAAAATCGGCTAGAATACGAACCACGATTAAATAATGCAACATTTAACAGACAATTTTTCAAAAATTAAAGCCGTGAGCTATAAAAAAACATTTCTACGTTTAGAGGACACTTCTAAGTATATGTATATCTAAGTTTTTATACAAGAAATCTGATTTTCTTTGAAATGCCCTTAAGTACGAACTATATAATATATAATAATTTATTGTGAAAATGCTAAGAGAAGTTTATACTGAAGGTTCATAGAAATGAACTGAATTTTCTACATTTCGAAATGATATGATTTCACAATGATTATCTTTTTTTATTATGGAATAAATATTTTTTTTAGCCTTTGAAACTCATATAACCCCTTAAAATATTCGAATAGTACGAACTAAGTAAAAAGCTCTGAAGACATTAACCGCATAACCTAAAATAAGTAATTATTATTAATTTTGAAATTTAAGCAACCTTCAGTAAATGTGTTATTTTTTAACAGAGAGTGTATCATAATTTAGATAAGCATTGCACTTCAAAATAAATTAATTAATATTATAATTCTAATATAAATAAATAACTCATTACAATTTCCTAGCACGTGGAATATAAAAACATTAATAAAATAGTTAAAATACACATTTGATAAAATGTATACAGTAGAAACTGTTTTTAAAAATTATATATTTTTATTATAATTATTTTACAGAATGAATAAGTTAGCGATATTTGAATAATTATTGTTTTGAATTCAAATTTGTTTAAACTTCAACAAATATAATTTAATATAATCATAGGTGTTGTGTCTCATATTTTAACATATATTTTTAAATTTAATGTATAACTCAAAATCGTCTGTATTTGGATGGGTGACCACCTAGCAGTACTGTGTAGTGTTGTTGTTTAAAAAATAATAATAATCCCCTTTGGTTAATGGCTATATAGCTGAAAATAGCCAGATATAAAAAAAAAAAAAAAAAAATCGAAAAGAGATAACTATCTGAAAATTCCTTCAGTTTTCGATCTATATTTTGGGCAACAAACCCACGCTATACAAAATTAAAGTAAACAAAATTTTCTACATTTTTTCATATTTTGTCTTATTTTATGTTTTTAACCCTTTTCGCAGCTAGAGCACCCGTCATATACATTGTTATATGTATTAAATTGTTTCAACAATACAAAGCCCTTTTTGGGAATACTCAAGCGGAGAAAACGTTAGTATTTCGACAAAAGTCAAATTCGTGCTCAGTGATCCAAAAAGTATAAAGGTTGGGATAATCAAAACTATAGCAAATTTCATAAAAATTAATCCTTCCCGGCAAAACTTTTGCCCAAAAACTTCAAATCCGTGTTTAGTGATCCAAAAAGTATGAAGGTTGAGAGAATCAAAACTATAGCAAAACTTTACTCTGAACCCCAATTTTTTTTTATATATCTAATCAAGTTTACGTTAGTTTAGTATAGAGGGGGCTTGTTAAAAAAACGCACCTTTTCTGAGATATAGGCCAAAAATTTAAAGTGTCAAAATTTGCTCAAAAAGTGTCCAGAAAACATAATTCCCGCAAAATTCAAATTCGTCTTCAGTGATCAAAAAATATAGATGGTGAGAAAATCAAAAATATAGCAAAACTTTCCTCCGAGAAGCCTAATAATATATCTAGCCTAATATTATATGACATGCCTATGTTTGTATAAATACTTTTCACTGTATTACTTCAAATTAGACATTAATTTATATAAAGTAATATTGTATTAATAGTAATGGCTTTTATACTGAAATCTATGGATATGTGCCAAATTTGTGAGTGTTGTTCATCACTCACATTCATTATTATTTAGAAGAAAAAAAAAATTAGGTAAGAAATTCATATAAATATCAAGGACAACTGTCAAATATGTTTCTAAACATTTTTCACATCAAGTTCATTTTTATATAAAATATCATATTAAAAAGTTACATTCATTTTCAAGTGTATTACCACATTTAATTCTATAAATAGATCAATCAATTTATGTTGTTACATTTTATATAAGATAGAATTATAATAATTCTATTTACGCTATACGCTAAATGATATTGACGAAAATCTAGAAAGCATAAATACTATTTCACCATTCCCAGGAATTAAAAAGATTGTTGTACGCTGATGCTGCAATCCTTATATCCAAAACTGTGGGAGGATTAAAAAGAGTAATTAGAGGGCTGGAATTATTGTTAAAAGTCACAACTAAAGATTACGATATCTGTGGCGCCTCGATTGGACAAATTTTGGTAAAACAAGCTAAAATAAGACGAAAATGAAAAAAAACTAATTTTCGAGTTTTCGCCTATTTTTCGAATTATCGACACTTTTTTTTAGAAATTATGGTGTTTATATCACATAAATACCACAATTTAAAACATGTCACCAGATTTAATTATTATTTTTTGTTGAATGACTATAATTTAAACACAATCCAAGCACAAATAACCGAAATTTAATTCGTTTAAAAGAAATCATCACTTGTAAAGTTAATACAACTATCAAAAATATATGTACACCATTTTCAACCGTTATTAACCCTTTTTGGGGCGTAGTTTGCACAGGTCAGGTTGATTATTGGCTCCTACGTTTAACCTGTGATAAAACTAGCCATGCATATGTGGGGTGTAGTTTGCAAGGGTCAGATTGGTTTTAGGCCCCTTCGCCCAACCTCTAATTAAACTGCAAATGAATAACTCGACAAACAGGTGAAAACTCGAAAATTGATCTTATTCATTTTTATCTTATTTTGGCTTGTTTTGCCAAAATTCATCAAACTGTGGGAGGATTAAGAAGAGTAATTAGAAGGCTAGAATTATTATAAAAATTTAAAACTAAACGACCAGTGAAAGTAAGATAAAATTACTTAAAACTGGTAAGGAATCTAGGTCGATGGAACTGTGTCCCCTTAACGGGAAAAGCATCGAATATGTGAACCATTTCGAACCATATTTAGGAGTTTGGTTACCTAGCTACAGAAAATGGAAATCTACAGACAATGGAAGATAAACCCAGTAAAGAATTAGTGCAAATATGAAAATACATATACAAATACAAATGCAAGGAATTTTCTGTAATATTGTTACTTAGAATGCTAAGCCAATATTGATATATGGAAGAGAAATTTATTTGTCTTTGCGAAAATACGATCGATTATATTTATAAACAAATTCTAGAAAGAAGCTGTTGGGATATTAAAATCTACTCGTAGCTATGCTGTGCAATTGGAATTGAGGGAAATATCTGTAAAATCCATTATGTTGCTACAATCTCTAAATTATTTTTATCTCACCTCAATTGGTGATAAAGAATTGCAATTTTGGCAGAGTAAAATTAACGTTAAAACTGATGAATTAGGCATATCAAAAAATCTGCTAGTACTTTCGGTAGAGTGTGGCTGAAAATTTCCACTATAATTGAATTTGATATTACTTTTGGACTCAATCAAAAAAATAAAACCAATTCTGATTAGAATATGAAGTGCAGTTTCCAGAACCCAATCAAAATTCAGTACAAGTAAACATAAGTTCTCTTAACAGAGACAATTTTTTGTTTTGTATGTCTTTAACAAAAATTTAAATTTATAGAGCTTCTTGTGAAATTTATTGTAAGTTCCTTTGAAATTTATTGTAGCTTTAGTTCATATACCTTTTATTTTGAATTTAAGACTAATCGCTAGAAAACAAGAATACTTACCATGTTTCCCCATCTTCATTAACCATTTCTAACCCTGTTTCAAGATGTAAAAAATTACCATCTTAACGTAAAAATATATTTTTTATATAAAAATTTGTTTTTATTTTTTTTAAATTCAGATATTTCTATTTTTATTGAGCAAGAGAATAATTTTACAAACAAAAAATAATAATTTAATTTCGAAAAATAAAAAAAAATACAAGTGTTTCTAACAAGGTTATAAAATAACCTTGCAAAAATAATTTAATTAATTTTTCGAAATCACATTTATGCCAAGTTCTTAATTTTAACAGTATTTTTTACAAATAGGCATAGTATTAGACGATAATTAGACGATAAAGTGTTTTCAAAACATCGCTAGATCGCTAGTTCAATTTGTTCAGAATAGAAACCCCATTCGTTTCTTAGGCGATACCTCCAAAATATCGTATTCAATTGTTAAATGTTATGATAATGTTGGCATAATCAATGTTTATTAACTGTAATTTGATGGTTTGATATAACGAATTTTGATTAGCTTGTGTTAGACAAAAAAAATCAATATGTTGTCGTCATACTAGACAATGAAGTTCGAATTAAAGTATAAGTATTTTTAAAAACTTTAAATAAGTTATGTTTAGTTCGGAAATCTGTGGTCATATACCTGAGTATTGATACAGTATATCTGAGTCATATTAAACTTTGATGAAGAAATTATTTCTTTATAAAAAGTTTTATTCAAAACTAAATTAACATTAGAGCATTTGAAAGACAAGTATAAATTTTACATTATTTTCTTATAACGAAAAGTGCATTTCTCGTTAGACAATATTAAATCTATAGACCATGTACAAATAGCATTGAAATTATTTTGCCACATACCGGTATCAAACTTTTATCGCCCTTCTTAGCCCAACGTCATTAACAGGCCCTTAGCAACCCCCTTACTAAAAAACTAATTTAATAAGAAATGATGCAACATTATTATCTGTAAACTTTCAAGATACAGCATGAAAAATGCATTTGTTATATATGTGCCTTACAGCTTATTATCAATTGTTTGCTATACGCAACGGGAATAAAATTGTTTTCAGGTGTTTATATGGTAACGAAATACTTCTTCAGCAGCCAAATATTATACATATCTGTGATTGGCATATAATTCGACATTGAATATTTCTCATAATTTATTTCTATTTTTAAATTAATTCTTCCATGATTCTTATTATATTACATGGACTGAAAAGTCCCGGGCCTAACACATAGATGGCGCTAGTTTTATTGCAGTCACCTTGTTTTCAGTTAATAATAACCTTCAAAAGACAGCTGTTAAAATTTCATGATATTCTATTCATAAGTTTATGAGTTATTGTGCTAAGAGTGACGCTACTTTTGTTATTCTCAAAACAATGGATCAAAAACAATTTCGTGTTTTAATTTTACACTGCTTCTTGATGGGAAAAAATACCGTTCAAGCGAAGCAATGGCTTGAAAAGTGTTATGGGTACTCCGTTCTATCAGAAACTACAATAAAACGTTGGTTTGCTGACTTCAAACGTGGTCGTAGAGACACCGATGATGCAGAACGTAGTGGACTGGAATGATTACGTTGCTCTTCATGGGGATTACGTTGATGAATAAAGCTAATTTTGAACCAAAAAAACTGTGTTTTCTTTGTTAGGCCCGGGTCTTTTCAGTCCATGAGTTACTTTCTCATATCTTATTGATTGTTTAAGTATTTTTATTTCATATTCTTGTGAAATAAAACATTCAAACACTGCGTGCCATCGATGATTAGACACTAGCCCATGCTGTGGTGACGAGTACTTGCGTATACCATTTGAGCAACTGTGATACATTTAGCTTTTAATAGATGGTGATATTTTAATTTGATACAAACGACTTTATTCAATTTCAATTATTCACCTTATAAACATTATTCAAATAGTTTATTTTTAAAGACCTAATTAAAAAAAGTCTTTTTAAGTATTTTTTATTTAATTCTTACATCGCCAATGCCGCTATTTAGAAAATTATTTTGATAACCAGTTTCAATACAAACCTTTTTAAATATGAAACCATTTCTTAATCAAATAAAAAATGGCCAGAAGAGGCTCCACTAGTCTACACGCAGTTTCTCTATAATTTTAATCTTTTATAATATATTTCCACTATTCGTAACGCTTCAATTTATTAAGTTGTCCCTTCCAAATACTACACATGTTAAAAATATAAAAATATTATTTATAATTCAAAAATATTACTTTAATAGACAATATGACTTGATATTACGTTTTAAATTTCAATAAATTGTTTCAATATATCGCGTATCAATAAATTTTTGCTTCTATGTAAATCCAATTACCTCGATACGTGCATATTTGAAAATGCATATTTCTTTTGCATACGTTTTTCATATCTGTTATTTCCATAGAACTGTATGTTCAAATAAAAAATATAAATATTCGAGAAAAACTTTGAAACAATCGGAAAATCTCCAAATTATGCATTTCATTTTTTTCAATTTTTTATTTGTTTTAATTGAATAATAAAAAAAAAAATGTTTTAATTGAATAATAAAAAAATTTAAATGTAGAAGCGTTTAAAAATGGTCAAAAGTGAAAAAAAAATTAAAGTAGTATGACCCATTGGAACCGGAAGAGAATATAACAAGGAAAAATAATTTACGGAGGATCTGAGCTCGGGAAGTGAAAGGAGATGAGTTTTGAAGGGTAAAACACGGTTTATCTCGATTTCCGGAAAAACTACTAGTCCTATAGAAAAAAAATTGTGAATATCTTGTGTGAATTGAAATGAAATTTTATAAAATTGATTGCACGAAACCTCTTTTATAGATCCAAAATTTAGTATATTTTGCTGAATTTATAGGAAATAATCATTAAAATAGTACCAAATAAAAGTAGAAATGGAGGTCCAAAAACAAATTCGACCATAAATTAGGCCAGCAACATCAGGATAGTTTATATTTATTTTATTCATAACACAATTCCATTGACAGAAAGCAGTGTTTTCTTTTGGCACACTCAACTATCTCTAGATCCTGTTCTATGAAAATATTAACGACTTGTATTTTATCTTACATCTTGTGCAACATTAATATAATGTTTTAATATATCAAACTTTGAGTGTAGTTAAGTTATTTATTGGAAGACATTGCGTGAGTATTTGTTCCATCGTATTGGTAAAATTGGTATATTAAATTTGTGAAGGTTGTTATTTAAAAATTTATAAGTGTTATAATTAAACTCAATTAGAACTACCTACTACTAAAAAAGTTATTAATAATAAATAAATAATACATGAAAAAACAAATACCTTTGGATGTAACAATCAATTGTTTCAATGTCACTTGTCCTTAAAGTTCAATCGAAAAATCGAACCAACTGAAAGAAAATGAACTAAAAGTAAAAAATATTTTTAAGTGAAATAAATTCTTTTACAAGAAATGTCCTTGTGACCAATCATTCGTAGTCTAATCATGTAGTTAGAAGAATAGATTTGTTTCCGCTAATCGAATCGTTATTTAACTCTTATCTTAAATCCAGTCCATATCTTGAAGAATATACAACCGATGTTGTTAAAACTTATTCTAAGTTAAATTTCAATTTTTTGCCTAATTTAGTAAGTTTGGTGATAGATTGCAAACAACGAGTACCATCTCCTTGGAGAATCATTACGACTAGCTAATGCATACTGATATAAATACTTTTGGATCTAGGAAAATTTGGCATCTAGGAAATTGGGGTAAAAAACCGGAATTTATTCAAAAATTCTCTCAGAAAAAAATTCTCAAGAGTTCTCTCTGATAATATTCATATTAATAATCCGAATTAGTATTCGTAGATTCAGAGATATGTGTCGATATGACCATTTACAGTAACATTAAAAAAAGTGTATACATATTATTTTCGCTCTAAATACCTTAAGCACCCAAATCTGAAGGTTCGAATACATACAGCGATACACTGAATATGGTATATACTTAAAATTGTTTTGTAATTTAACTGGATCTTTTAATCACATAATGCTCCACTTGCTCAAGCTTTTGTAACCAAACATGTGAAAATGCCTGATTTTCAGCAAATTTCATAGCTTAGTTTTAATTAAAAGTCATTCTCTTGTAATCAAAAAACGAAGAAAATATTTTTAGATTTCTAAGCGGCAGTTTTTCTAAAAGCTATCGTATAATCAAAGAGATTTTGAGCTAGCAAATTATTCGACTAATTAACTGGAGAAATAATCCATGACAACTATTAATTTTAAAAAAAAAATGTTTTTTAAATGTAAACAAGCAAAGAAATTGGTTGCTTTTCCGTGATTACAATTGAGAAGTCCCTTATTATTCGAAAAAAATGTATAAGTATTTAAATTAAACGTAAATACTACTTATTCCATTTTAGTTTTGAGATAATTTTTGCATAAAACCTAATAAAATTGGAACAATAATAAAACTTGTATACTTTTTGTTTCAAATGAAAGCTCGCACAAATATTGAGAAAACTTCTTAAAAGACGTTGTCACTTAGATGAAGGTTGCGTATTTTTTATCTACGGACTATTCGTAGTAAACAAATTTTCATACACTTAAATAAAATTGTTTACTTAATTCAAAGTATTATCTTTTAACTGTAATAATGAGAAAGACATCTAATTTTACTTCCTTTTATTAAAGACCTTTTTGGTTATTATGTACAAATAACAACCATCTCCAGTTTGTAATTTACATTAAAGATGTTTCTGTTTGTAATGTTAATGAGAGTTCTGTAAAACAGTAAGCATAAAATTTATACAATTATTTCTTAACAATTGAAAACAGATGTGACCATAGAATTACGTAATATTTACATTGTATGCATTGACCAACCAAATTAATAAATAGAAACATTAAATCTTCATTTTTGAAGTAGGTTATCAAGAAAAGTTTAACACAATAGGATACTTTTCGGTAATGAAAAATACAGCATTAAAATTTATGTAGAAATAATCTTAAATATTCTAAGTTTGAGTATATCACGAGTATATCACATGACCTAAAACACTAGACTGCCATGATGTGATGTTATTTTGGTAAGAATTATTGGTTGTCATCTGTCAGTTTAATCTAAGCAGTTATTTAAATTTGTGAGAAAATATTTGAAAGTGTTCAGTTATGTTTAGTTCCTAATGTGTATCAATGTATTCTCAAAATTATATTCCGGTATTACGTAACTTAAATGACAGACAGATTTTATATAGCTCTTAAAATTATTTAAATAAATAATTTAAAATTATTGAAATATTATCTAATCGAGGATAAAAATGATACACGGAGACAACAAAAACTCAAAAATTTGTTTGTGAAAAGTTTGTTACGAAAAAGTTGGGTTGTAAAACGATTGACACCGTTAAGTGGATGTTATTTTTCTGGTCAAACTATCCTTTAAGCACGATTTGATAGTAATCGGGGACAAAAATTATTTTCGATTCTCTCGATTTTTCCCTTAAAAAAATTATGAATTTTTTGTCAACGATTTCAGTAAAATTTTGGATTTAAAAGTAGTTTTGTCTGTAGATTTCAAAAATAGTATCTTCTCAACGATTGAATGCGTTGTTTATCAGATATTCGCCTGAAATACTGTTCGGTTATCAATATTTTGGAAAAATTTAAACCATTATTTTGAAACCCAGCTGTTTTATTTTAAAATAAGAGCTATATCTTCTTTTGCTAATCATTAATTACAATCAGATAAAATATAAAAAATCACGATAAACTCAACACTGAGTCGCAACCTTTTTGTGGTTCGGCACACTTTTAACAATTTCAAAAATGTGGTTTTACTTTGTACATTTGTGCGACAGCACATAAAAGTTCCTCAGCAAAGTGGTTCAAAATCACTGTTCCAGAATACAATGAATTTTAACGACGCTCTTAGTTGAAATCAACAAGTTCCAATGTCCATAACTTCCAAAACGTTCCAAAATGCTTAGCGTTAACAAATGTTTATCCTGAATAGCTCATTGAAGTTAGTTTTTTTCCACGATTTAATTCAAGCTTTCTGTGTGTAATTGAAACATATAAAATTGCGGCTTCTCCATCGCCTGTTCTAAATTCATATATATGCACAGAACAGCATATTGCATTATATTTTATGTTTCAAAAGATACAAGACGATGTCGTAATTGGATAACCTGAAAATGTCATTCATTTGCCTATGATAACAATAATTGTAAATGTCAACACCTGAATAAATAGATACATTTATTTAGAATAAATAGTTCACCATACATATGCACCAATTTGATCATTCAGTAAACTGCTTGCATTTTAATATACAGTATATATTCTTAAGCAGTCTATCATATGATATAATATACGAGTTTTATGATAGAGATACCGTATCAAAACGTAACCTAACCAAAGGTGTTTCGAAAACGATAATATTTGAGACGTCGGAAATCAAAATTTCTGATAAAATTGGACAAACTGAAGAGAAATGGTTAATTAGGAAATAGAATTTAGGTGATAAAAATGATCCACACAGAATTAATGTTGATTATCTTTACAAAAATATATGTTGAATTTTTAACAGAAAATCAGTAGCGTTAACTTAATTATTATTTGAGTTTCAATAAAGAGATTGCGTATTTAGTTTTAAATAAAGAAATATAGAATGCTTATTTATTTTAATTCATTTATTTAAATTTCAATCAAGTACAAACAGTCTTAAACGTCAAAAATGCTTTCTTCCTGTTACAGCTAATTTAACGTGAATTAAATATAGAAAATTGAATTTCCAAAATTGAGAAAACTTTTTTTGAAACCCACTAATTTTGGGGTATATATTTCATTTTTTTATTGTTTTTATTTCGCTAATGTTAACGCATATTTGAAATTCCATAACCTGACCAAAGCTACTTTTAAATTAATTATAGATATGTTTAATTTAAACATAAATTTGAAAACAACGTCTGAAAATTAGTCGGATTGAATACTTTGTTTGCCAAATCCGCATAAAAATTGACCATAATAATGCAAAATCAAATTTTTTGTTTGTTTTTGTGACGTCACAAAGTAAAAAGAAAATTGAATTTTATTGATATCTTGGCCAAATATTAACCGATTTGATTGAACTTTTTTTTTTTGAAACCCACTAATTTTGTACTACACTTTTCATTTTTATTCTTATTATTTCGTTAATGTTAGCGGTTATATGAAATTTTATAATTTGACCCATACTATCTCCTTATTTATTATAGATATATTTAATTTAACCATAAATTTGAAAACTTCGACCGAAAATTAGTCGGATTGCATACTTTGCCAAATTAGCATAACAATTGACCATTACGAAAAATAATTTTTTTTTTTAAATCTTAGCCAAATGATCCTTCAAAATTCATTCGGAGAAGTTGTTCTGGGCATATAGCAATTTAAGTAAGCGTATTCATACAACAACATATTATTTTTCAAAAAAAAAAATGATTCATAATGCATCTTAAAATAGCAGGGAGGGACTTGTGTATGCAAAACTCAAGAACCGCATCCTTCAACAGAATTTTGTTAAGCATAGTAATATTAAGATCCAGGATTTTGTCGGATCAAAGTTTTGAATGTCTCCCTCTAATTTAATCATAAGGTTTTAAGTTATTTGCATTAAAAAAAGTTTCTCATAATAAAATTGCATAATAAAATTGGTCTAGCAACATTTAAATAAAAAAAGTTGAGCTATTCTTAATAAAATTTTATTGAATGAATGCGGTGCACAATTTTTGAACACCATATCTTGCTCTAAAATGAAGATGAATAATAATATGTTTAAGTTATAGTACTTTTTATAAAGAGTACAATTTAGTAAGGTTAATATACGTTTTCAACTCTGCTATCAATATCTAGGGATTTGTTTGAATGCCAATTTTATGTAATTAATCAGTAACCAGGTAATGTATAATATTTTGAAAGATTATCTTCATATTGAAATACATTATTAAGGACTATCCATTAAGGATGTTTGGTAGGTTTATACAAATGGTACGAGACGAATGAAAATTTAGTAGACGTTCATCATTCAATTCTAAATCACCTGAAGTTACAAATCGATTCACCAAACTGTTAAACAATTAAAAACCTTTTACGTATAATCTTATAGAGATTCGTTAGACGAATAAATTCAATTTATTTTTATTAACTGAAAATAAACTACCCGGAATTTCAAACTGTAATAATGAATAACTTATTTTAGGAATATACCAGGGTAGATAATTTTTGAAGACAAAAAAAAATTATTGTAGAATTGGAAACGGAAGATAATATGATAAAAATAAAAGGATAAATAAATTACGGGCAATCTGAGTTCGGGAACTAAGGTAGGGGGTGAGTGTATAAGGCTAAAATTCGGTTTATCTGAATTTCCGGCAAAACTACAAGTCTTATGGATAAAAATTAAATGGCAAAGTTGTAGGTAATAAAACGATCTACAGCTTTTGTATTTACACTTTTTTCACATAAGCTCAAAATTTATGTGAAAAAATTGAAATAACGAAGTTTTTGTTTTTTTTATTTCTTTTCTCCGAAATTTTATGTTCCAAATACACAGTAATTTTATTGATTTAAAATATTTATTATATCATCTTATTTTGAATAAATATCGAAAAAGCACCCAAATTTTCAATTGAAAAATTTTGAGATTATTTGAAAAAAGTGTTAATACAAAAGTTGTAGATCTTTTTATTACCTACCACTTTGCTATTTTACTTTTTTCCATAGGACCTGTGTTTTACCCTTAAAAACTCACCCCCTCCTATTTCTCCAATTTAGATCGTCCGTAATTTATTTTTCCTTTCATTTTATCATATTATCTTGCATTTATCATTTTTCAAGGCTTCTACTCTGGTCTAAAATCTAATGAAGTAACAACTAAATTTATTAAAATTCACTAAACGGTTTTGGAAAAAAAATATTAAAAACTGGCTGATAATGTCGTTTTTAATTCAAATATTAATTAGCACATTAGAAAATCCGTCAACACTGTTATCAGCTGAGACTAATAGTCACTGTCAGTTATTCGTTTTAATTCATTTTGAAATCATTTTAATTCGTTTAAGCTTTATGGACTATTATTTTATTTTGCCATCAAAGCAGATATTCTTTAGATAATTTATGAATTTAAATGATTAATATAAAAATCTTAGCCAATATTTTTTAATGTCATAGTTTTAATTTCACAGCTTATAGATAAAGAACATATGTTATCAAAAACACTATGTATTCAAGAGAGAGAAATATATCATATTTGACGACTGTAGCAACTTTAGAATTTTATAACTATTTTACAGTATTGACTAGAAATCATAAATACATCTAATTACATCTTGATACTAATTATTCGTAATGTATTCTAAAATAATTTAACCTTAAGATACAGCTTAAAAAATCTGAAAATTTTTCTGTTTGAAGTTAAATTCAAGTCTGCATACAAAAAGTAAAAAATTTTAAATATTGATAATTTTACTTAATTGAATACCGTAAAGTTTATTATAATTTGTTATTTACGAGTTTAATGAAAATGATTTGGAACATTTTTTTTTCTCAATTTAAGTTATATTATCGTCAATTGAAATAATTCATTCATTCCAAGCACTTTTTCCGTCTCCCAAACATCCTTAAATGAATATCTTACCTTTCAATAATCCATTATATTATTAGCGTTATCGTTTGATTAAATTAATCAAAATTATATTCAAAGTTTATGAGCATAATTGATTGTTTCTAAGAACTATAAGTTCTACTTCTATGGTATCACAGTTACCTCATACTTTGATATAAAATCTTATATAATTATTTACAATGATATGCAACTATTGTTGTAAATTTAATACTTAACATTAGATAACACTGTATTATTGTTTTATATATATATATATATATATATATATATATATATATCCATACATATATGTATATATATGAATATATATATATATATATATATATGAATATATATATATATGTATATTTATATATATATATATATATATATATATATATATATATATATATATATATATATATATTCTTATATATTATCAATCATTTAAATATGTTGAATGACTAGAAATACCTACACCATTTGTATTACTTCAATGAACAATGTATGTCTTTGTCTCCGACCGATCTGGATGTTTCTTTTTTATTAAAAATTAAAAATAAACATGTGCTTTAATAATATTTTGCTTTAAAATGTTTTTCTAAGATTAACAAAATTACATCCGATAAAAAACTTAAAACACTAAATGTATTTCTTAGAATTCTTAGAACAACAAAATTATATGCGATAAAGAATTGTAGAATAAACAATATAATAATATGTCTTTGAATACAGGCAACTCCAACAAAAAGAAACGTACCGACTTGAATGTTTCTTGTTTATTTAATAAATAAAAAAAACTATGATGTTTTATAATTTTTTTGATTTTAAAAGTTTTTCTTATAAATAAAAAATTATATCCGATAAAGAACCATCAAAATCGTGTATTTACAAAATTTTAAATAAACATGCAGATTCAGACCAGTGCTTATTCTTCTGAACTTTACGTATATAAGAGCTTATTTACAGCTATAGAGAGCTGGTCACATCAAATGCAATGTGAATATGTAGAAATTTAGTGTAAATCTATTGAAAACAAGTGAAGTTAACGTCTAAACGAGTTAATAGAATAGATACTCGACATATAAATATGTTCAAGTGTGGATGAAGTCTTAATCATTAGCATTCTAAAAAATACTCTAAATATCCAGTATATACAGTTATAAATACATATATAATAATAAAACGCGTTGTTTTTATATTATGTGTTTATAAACGAATAAATTTTAGCTGTAACTGTTAATAATCCAAAGAAATTATTTAAAAAAATATATTTTTTGTTCATGTATCTTTTATGGTTCAATGGATCCATTGGACTCAACTTTCCTATCTTAATGATGGCCAGATGGGGGTAAAGACGGACAGATAAACAAAAATAAACTAATAAGGTGATTCTATGAACACTGAAACAAAAATTTTGATTGTGTGGTCAATATTTGCTGGTGTTACAAACGTCTTCAAACTATTGTTAAAAAAAAGTATTCCAAATTAAATTAAATGTTATTTAAAAGTAATTACACTTAATCGTTAGGAAAATTACCGGCAGTAATCTTTGGAAGAATGAAATGTGTCAATTTGATATAATACCATTACTCGTTATTAAAAAACATATAGGCAATTCTTAAAGCTGTTTAGTAAACATATTGCATAGATATAAAGAATTTTTCATATATTTGAACAAATATCTATAAAGTTTATACTAAATATAAAATATTATTTATATTCAATATGTATTTATATTCAAAATTTATTCTGTTTTTTTTTTTTTGTTTCAGATTCTCCATAAAAATGTTCTTTAAGACTACACCATAAATCATCAATTGGTGTCACCAAGACAGAAGGCATTCATTAAGAATGGAATATGAATCGGAATTCAATATACATACTGTATTATGTGATCCAGATTCAGATGTTACATGAAATTATAACAACAGCTATCAATAAAAAAGTGTGTGTTTTTTATAAAACCACTTGAATCATTATCCGGCAATAATATCGGCCGGAATGAGCTCAACAGCGTTAGGAGTACCTCTCACATTATTCTCAACTGTGGGCTTAATATTAAATGGTTACATATTGTTTGTGGTAATTTTAACGAAACAAGTAAGTAGTATTTTCAATTTTCTAAATTTCTTCTCCAATCTGCATTTATTTAAATTTCTAAAACAAAATAATATTAAAACAATATTATGATGTTGAAACCAAGACTCAAAGCTTAGGTAAAAAACTTATTCATGGATGACAACTTTACTTGTCTTCCACTTAATGGTTTTATTTGATCTAGTCTAGGTTGGCCTAGGTTTAAACAAGAACTATAATGTAAAACCCAGGAGGATTCTGTAGAGTGGAACTTCCTAGTACTACAATGTATTTGCGTATTGAGTTTCAGCTACATCTCTTTTTTCATAATAGCAGTTTATATCAAACAAAATCCTCTTCAGATGGTATTTGCCATCTCTGTTAAAATAATTAGCGTCTTCATATTTAGATTATTATACTAAAATAAACGTGGAAATCATAACTTCTAGTTTTAATGTTAAAGCTATAAATTGAAATAAATCTGTAAGGCTCAGAAAAAATTATGATCATAAAAAGTTTAAAAAATTGTTCTCATTGCAGACGAATTAAAAACGAAAATATAATTTTATAAAATATAATGGATTCTAATTTTTATAATATTATTTAAATGTATTTAATTTGATTTGAGCGTGACAGATGGGGTGTCTTTTTTGCACATTTGTGACCCTTCGATTGTCTTTCATCACGCATTTATTAGATTACTGAAAAGTACACTTTACAGCACGTAATCAACCTACCATATCTTAATCGAACACGTTCGATTAAATCCAACTATCGATTTGTTCGTTTTAATATTCTGATCGGCTACCATATTTTCGCGATACCATATAGAGAGCTAGATTTGGTGAAGGCATTCAACAAAGGGAAAGGTATCTCCTATACCTTAATCTAACGCGCTCGATCATATCCAAAAATACCCACTTGGCCTGCCCTACCTCGAGTTTAGAAAAAATGTTTGAAAAATTTCCAAAAACATGTATCTCCTTAACAACACAAAATCCAACGTCCTAAGTTCTTCGTCTCTATTTTAAATGATAGTGGTGGTACAAAATTAATTACAGTTGAACTTCGATAACTCAAACCTCGGTAACCTCTATAATTCCAAAAAATAATATGTTCCCTTCCCATCAGAGCCTAAAACCTACATAACTTAAAATACTCAACCTCTATAACTGAAATAAGTAATCTTTGTATTGGCCCTCAGTAATTAGGCACAAGGGTACACATGTTAAGGGATACATAAGTTTATACCTACCTCTATACTAAGCTATCCCTTACATAGACCCTTGATAATTTAAAACCTCTATAACTTAAAATATTTTGTGTTTCCCTTGAACTTTAACTTATCGAGGTTCTACTGTATATCTATTTAGCATTATATAAATGAAATTTTATTCAAAAAAGTTGACCAAATAAATTTTCAACAAAAACAATGTATCTGATAACTTGAAATGAATTGTTATTCGACCCTATAAATTTGTAGAATTTGAAATAAAGTTGTGTGAATGAAAATTGAAATAAAACTGTAGAATTTTGTTGAAAATATTAATTAGGAAATTTATAAAGTTTTTCAAAACATATACATTTATTTATTTAATTTATTTTACAATATTTTCGTTTGTATTTAAATTTCAACATTATACGTAAATTTAATTTAATCATTATTAAAGTTATTCTTAGTATTGATTGATAGATAATACGGAGTTAATATACAAAGTAAATCGGTTATAGAAATATAATATAATTGATGTTGAATTTTATAGGGAATTCAATAACTATATAATAAAATAAATTAGGATACATTCAGTCGAAAAAGAGATGGACTAAACTTTTATGGTATGCTATTCCCGAAAATGATTATTAATTAATTTCAACGAAACTTCCTAGATTTACAACAGTGGGCTAAAGCAAGGGATTGAATAAAGTCGCGGATAAGGTTAATACATCAATATAATGAGAGTTTGTAACAATTTATTCAAACAATGAATTTTAAGTATTAATTTCAAGTCATTTCTATGGAAATACAGAAGATTAGCATATTTAGTATTAGATGAATATTTAATTAAAAACTATAAACCACCTATGTATAAATATGTTCTTAAGATTCCGTTACTGGTAAATGAAAACAAATTGAGCTTTCGAAAAGAAATAATATTTTATTTTTACGATGAAAATAAAGTAATGTATTTTCTTTTATGATGCGAAATAAACAATTTTTATTTGAACAAATTATTATACTCTGTAAATGTATATAATATGTAAGAAGAAAATTAGTTTTAAAGTTTGTAACGCTAGGAAATATTGACCGTATAAACAAAATTTTGGAATAGGTGTTCATAGTATTACCTTATTAGACCTTTTCGTTTGTCTGCCCGTCCGAAAATCATCAAGATGAATCATAAAATAAAAGAGATAGCGATTTAAAATTTTGGTGGCATATTCAGGACTTATAACGTGAGTTTAATTGGTTCATTGGGAAGAAAGATGAAAAATGTTAATTTAAAACAAACAGATTTTGTTTGTTATATTTTCCGTAAAATGTTTGGATTCTCCACAATTTTTGATCAAATTTAGCTAATAAACACATATTTAATTACACTATTATTATATATTTATAACTGTATAGACTGAATATTTAGAAAATTAATTTAATGATTTATTAATGATTATAAATTGTTTAAAAGTTTAAACTGAACCCATATGTTGAGTATCCCAACAATTTACTCTGTTTGTGTTTGTGTAGATAACAATGTTCAATTGTTAATAGTATTTTTTTGTTTACAAAGTAGTGTCATCACATGTTTTTCTCCAACTTTCCAATTTCTTTTCTAGTTAAGACTTTATAGAACATCCGAATCAATGTTATTAATTACATTCAAGACAAATGTTATTCGATAAATTCGATGAATCAGTTCTTATTGTTTCTCACACGTACGTTCACAACTTCAATAAATGAATTACGTGTTTGTAAAATAGGATAAAGTTTTATTTAAAATTCACTCACTATTCTTTGTAAATTTAATTCAATCATTCTTAAAGTTATTTTTAAGTTTGATTATAGTCTCAATTGTCTCAATATCATTATTTAATGTCAGAAAAATTAAAGAGAAAATCGTTTGAATAAGAAAATCTAATTTCGTATTGAACAAAAATATATTTAATATTTTTATTGATCAGCCTATGATTCGATTCAGAAACTCGAATCAAGGTTAAATGTTGTCAAATTATCCAAAATTGGATGACTTTTATACTATAAAATTGCAATCCAATCGAAAATACTTAAATTATATATAATTTGACCTGTGACTGTAGGTTACTTTAATTAATCCAAAATTATAACTTGGACATGCATTTTCGGTTCTTTTCAAATCTAATATCAAACATTGGTGCTCTCATTTTAAAATTTCATTTTTACCTTCAAATAACCTTGAAACTTGACCTCAAGGATTAAACCAATAAGGAAAAAGATAGCCCGTATTTTTGTTAACAACTTAAAAGTATTTTTGTCTATTGTAAATTTTCGATGATATTATGGTGTGTTGATTATATTATGGATGTATATGGGATTAAAATGATTATTTTAACATATCTCATTTTTTCAACAAATTGTAATAAATTTTCAAATCTTCAAATTATACGATCCAAAATGCATTTGATTTTGCAAAACATTTTTCGTTGATGATAATTTTTCATTTTTTATTGATCATAAAAAATATTACAGTCATTTAGTTAATTCAAACTCAAATGAGACCACTAATAAGCAAGAGTAGAAATATATGAAAACTACTCTCTCTCTCTTAGATGGTCTCATTTTTATTTGTATCAACTATATAAAATATATACATTCACACTAGGAATGTTTATTTTATCATCAGCCACTTTAATGATAGATAATTTCCTGAATAAAATATTAGCTAAAGTAAAATAAATGATAATTTTCTTACCATTCTTATTACGTACAATAAATTATGTTCTTTTATTGAAAAACTATACAGTTCAATAAAATTGAATCTACTTGAATCAAGATTTGGTTCCTATTGATATTGATTTACCTTGAATTGGACAATGATAGTAGAATTTATTCAAATTATTATATTCAAGGACGAATCAAGGGGACTATAACCTTCCCACTTAACCAAATGTATTTTTACTTTTATACTCGACATATATATATAATAAGTCAGGTATATTTTTTTTCTAATGCTAGAAAATACTGACCATACGAACATAATTTTGGTATAGGTGTTGATAGAATCACTTAATTAGTCCATTTCCATCCGTTTGTCCCATATATTAGTTTGTCCGACGTCAAGATAACTCAAAAATGAAATGAGATGGCGAGTTTTTGTTGAGCAAAATCGGTCTATTGGGCCTAATAGATGCTCGACCGAATTAGTATTATTAATTAGCAAAAGTATTTTTTGAATCTTAATGATTAAAAATAGGTTAAACATTGACACTCTGCCATATTTCGAGTACATAAAATAATTATCTCTAATTATTCCTATATTTCTTGTTTAACTTTTTATAATATGTTTTATGTACAGTTTTCGAGACACCTCAGTTTCTAAAACAAATGACGTCTAAATTATGGTCCTAATTTCATTTTCCTTTTGCTACACCACGAAATATTTAAATATATGTTGACAGTTTGAGGGCCCGTTATATTTCAACGTATCAATTATGCTTGTACAGTCCGACAATAGGGAAGATGCACAAATTATCTTTATCACTTCAATTGAAGCGTCTTTATTTCATGAACATGAATTTGAAGTTATTTTTTAAAAATCATAAAAAATGGCCAAAATATGTACGTTCAAAGTTCTTAATTAAACAAAGAAGTAGATTTGAATAAATGACGTCATACATGTTCATATCCACAGTGATTATACTTATGGGTCATTCTACGGTAAAAGGCCCTATCGATATTCATGGCACTTATATAAACTTTCCTTTAAAATTTAAGACGAATAATGTTTGTATGCAAAATGAGTTGATTGTGAATAAAAATTTTACATAAATTATAATCATATTTAAAAATTTGGTTGTGCGATTTTTACATAGAAAATCTCCACTTATCATAGAATCACCCGTAAAACTTTTTTTGTAAGAAAGAGATGGAAAACAATCTTTATGTGCTTATAACCTCTACGTTCTTGAATCAATTTTAATTTTATTTTCGAATTTTGTTTGGTATTGAAACTAGTTTCTCTTTTTTTTTGAGTAAAATAGCAAATAATTTTTATTGCATCTTCCCTATTTTGTTTCTAATTTTGCATCACTAATCTAACTTTTTTATCAGTACTGCCTCCTATCCTATATAATTATGTACAGAATATGCACGAGTAGTTACAAATTAGAGATAAATAATAAATATTTATACACAAACAGGGGACCACCTATGCTAAAAATGAAATTGTAGTGGATTATTTTCAAGTAATTCAATTGTACCTAGCTTTTTATATTTATTTTTATTTTGTTCGATGAAAAACAGGAAATTTTCTCATTTTCCTGATGTGTTGAAATATTTAATTGTTTTAGAAATATCTAAAATGCATCTAAAACTACACATTTGCCAAAGAATTGCATCAATGAAAGATGAGTTTTGAAAAATTTGATATCAATTATATTCTGTCCATAACAGAGCATGGTTTAAGATGAATTTTTCTTTATATAAGTAAAAAATTTAATAATTATAGTACTGAATATCATTAACAAATATAATAATAAATTTTAAAATATCCATTTAAAAAATTAAATGTCAAAATTCTTTACTCTAAGAAAATTCGGAAAAGATGACCGTTTACTTTTTCGAAGCTCGTAAAATTTTCGACGGTTCTTACAAGCTTAACATTGACAGACATACGTTTTGGTATTATTGTAAAAAGATTATTCAACCAACAACCTCTTGTGAAAAATAGCAATTTCGAATATGTCAAGCAAAAGATATTCCGTTTTCACACATCTTGATCAAAATAATTTTTGTATATTTCATTGGATTTATATTAGAATCCGAAAAATAAAACGAACACTTTTCACAATTTTCATAGAAAAATAAGTTTCTCTAATTATATTATTAAGTCTGTGTCCACATCACGAAATGTTAAATGATGAAAAAAATCACAATTATTTAATAAGTCTATGTATAGAGTTCCGTACCCAAAGGGTAAAACAGGACACTATTACTAAGACTTCGCTACCTGTCTATCTGTCACCAGACAGATATACAGACAGCGTCTATCACTCTGTCTCCAGGCTGTATCACATGAACAGTAAAAGTTAGTTGAAATTTTCACAGACGATATTTTTCTGTGGCCACGGTCACAACAAATATTCAAAAAACAGAATAAAATTTTTAAGTGGGACTTCCATTCCACAACAGAAATGATTTTTTTGCCACGCAGTTGACCGGTTTTTTTTTTATTCCGTCAGAGTAATGAAATTGAATAAATATAAAAAATAAAATACAAAAAGTTCTCAACATTTATTTATGTCATGTCAAAAATTAAAATACACTTAAAATATCACAAAACGAAAAAGCTTAATTCGCTAATACTTAACAAAATTTGTATTTTCTTAACAAAATTTATAATATCTTAAATTTATTTTCAATTATTTCTGAAATTTTTATACATTTTTAAATATCTTACATTTAAAGTTTCGCGTACTTAATTGCTTTTAACCATATGAACTGGAGATCATGAATTTCAAGTTTGATTATTATTTAAGGCAAAAACTGTTGTAAAAAACATGAAAATAATTTTTATTTATTATCAACAGTTCAAACAAAATTGGAAACCAAAATTGGAAAAATCTTAGCAATGTTTTCTTTACAAAATAATTGTTTTCGCAAAACATCAATTCTGGTTATTAAATTGTGACTTTGTGAAAATTAACGAAAATCCAGTGAAATCGCTAAGAGTACAATAAGCAATATATTGCAAAAATTTTAAGTATAAGGCCAAAGATTTTTGAAGATGTTTTAATTAATTTTTCTAATAGCTAATAATTATTTTCAATCATGAAAATAAATGAAATTTTTATTTATCCAAATTCTTTCATTAATTGTTTTCCCATAAATTTGGAGTTGTAACTGATTAATTATAATTTTTTTGGGACTGTTTGAAGTAGTTGTATCGATTCCAATCATTATGAAAATATTTAAAATCAATGAATTAAATTTTTTTTTTTACTTAATACAACTCAATTGCATTTGTGGGCACTTTTAGAAATTGTCTATAAATCGTAAACAATTTTTTGTATAAAAGAAATTTTATATTAAATTTGCAGTAAAAATATTCGTTAGTTTTTCTAACGTGAGTCCATTAATTCAACTTCCGATTGTGATACGATATTCGTGCGAGAATGATGATTATTTGACATTAATTGACGATTATGACGTTTAATTAAAATCGATGTAATATCCTCTTTAAATATTGAAACTAATACAACAATATTAATTACAATTAAAAATATTAATATGTGATGTATCGTTTTATGATCATAAATTAAACTTTTAATAATTTGTTCTTGTTCACTATCTTGCGGCACTAAACTAACATTATTCTCCGACAAAGATTCAGCCAAATTCATTAATGATTCCGAAACGTCGGTCGTATTTTTAACATCCGTATCATTACATAAAATTCCTTTAATATTTATCTCATTGATATGGTCTGGTAAAATATTCTCTCGAACATTAATGCCTCGTAATGCAAATTGTTTCATTACAACTAATAAATGACTACAATTCCATTGCATATTTGCTAAACTAATTGATCTTAATTTTAGCAAATGACTCATAATTTCTCGAACATTAATTGTACTCGAAATATTATTACCATCTAAGATTAATGTACGTAAATTATCGATAGTAAATAATTTTTGTTCGTATGTATTTAATAATAAATTATATGATATATTCAATTCACGTAAATTATTTAAACCGTAAAAAGAACCTAATTGAAAATCTTTAATTTGATTGCCACCTAACGATAATGTTTGCAACGATTTTAAATTCTTAAAAACACCAATTGTTATTTGTTGAATAAAATTTGAATCTAATTTTAAATGTGTTAAATTCGTTAAATGTATAAACAAATTTGGTGTTAATGTTGTTAAATTATTATGTGATAAATTTAATTCATCTAAATTCTCTAAATATTTAAATGATTTAATTTCCTTTATTTGATTGTATGATAAATCTAAATATGTTATATTTTTTAAATTATAAAAAATCTCTTCATTTGTTAAATTTGTTAATTGATTTTGTGATAGAATTAATTGATCTAAATTTGTTTGATTAAATGCAAATGAATCGATTTCATGTATTTTATTATTTGATAAATCTAATTTACGCAATTGATATAATTTATGAAATGTTTCTGATTCAATATGTTCAATTAAATTTGATTTTAAATAAATATATTGTAAACAAACAGATATTTCACTGAATGCTTCCTTTTCAATTGTTACAATACCATTGTTACTTAAATCGATTAAATTTAACCATGTTCCATAAATGTATTTCGATTGTGATCGAACATATTTATCGAATTTATTACGTTTTAATAATTTCGATGTCAGCTGTGGTGTATTATCTGTTAATATTTTGATGAATTCTTGTTTTGACGTTTGAAATGTATCATATGTGACTGAATAAAATTCAACTGGGAATTCTGTTTTGTACGGTGATAACATTGAGCAAACACCGTTGTTAGTTTGAGCCTCAAGTTTTTGGGTGATCATGAAAATTATTATAGTTGTTAGGTACCATTTCATTGTTCGGCCTAAAAAATACAAAATTAATATAATTTATTAAAGTAAATGATAAATTTTCCATAGTTGATGAAACTTCAAAATCCTAATACTTTTATAACCAATTTTTTTTTATGAATATAAAAATTGAATTTAAAAAAATGTATTGAAAAACATGAACCGATTTCAAAAATATAAGATAAAAGATAAAAATAAATTTAAATTAATAATTTCTGTAAATAATTCCCTGGTACCCAATTATCTTTCGAAGTTACCGCCAAATAAATAAATTTCGTAGTTTAAAATATAATTGAAGGCGACTTTGAAATGAAATTAGTAACAACGCAATTGTTTTTCTCTTTTTTTCTAATTTTTTTGAAGTTGGTTGTTTTTTTTTTCGAAAAATGTTTTTAGTCTCCCCTTCATCTTAGAGATAAAATTTTTTGCATCAAATATTAACTTGTTGTGAATCCATATCTAACGCAAAAGAATAATGGAATTTTGTTTATAAACAAAAGATCTATGTTTAAGAAAAAAAATACAAATTCAAGAAAAATTTGTATTTGATATTCAATCACTATACACTTTTCATAAGATTATCTTTGGGAAAATTTGTTGTGTATTCCATAATCCTTTGAAACTATATTTTATACAAATATTTCATATTAATTGAAACTAATCTTTACGATGACAGTGAAAATATTAATTTAATTTATATAAATATTTTGGATAAATTACTTATCGCATTTTTTAATAAACAATCAAAAAAAAAGCGATAGAAAAAAATTGGCGCCTACAATGAATAGTTTTATCGTTTACATTTCCTGGAAATAATTATTTTGCTAGAAGTTTTTTTAATATTTTTTTACACACTATACATTCTTTGTTATCTGCATGCGTAAGAGAGACTCATATTATTCATAGAAATTTTTCCATTCTTTGTATTTTATCGGCGAATCGTTGTAGCGGATTCTGTTAAGAGTCTTCATATATTGTTTCCAATTTAATTTATTGTCAACAAATTGATTGATATCTAAATTCGTTATAACCATGAATCCATAAAAATAATAAAATATTTTAACGTGCACATCGCTAAGATTCAAGAAAACCTTTAACTTGTAAACCTAAAACTTGTTTAACGATTGTATGGCTAATATGAGACATCGTTTGAAATAGATTCAATATATCTGTCTCAGAAAACGATTAAGAGCAATATCTCAAAATCTACACATCCAATTAATAAATGGATCTTATTTTGGTTATTTTTAATTCAAAGTTGTATTTTTTAGATAATTAACAAAGCAGATAAAATCCATCTACAGATTCGCAATGTTAATTTTCAGACAAGTTGAAGAGAGAAAACCAAAAATATGAGCGTATAAAAGAACTAATTCAAAAACAGTTAAATCAGAAATTAAAAAAAAAACGGTATTATAAAAATTTAAGGGGAAAAAAGCGTTGAAATAGCTTAGCGTGGATAAATATTGAATTAAAAAAATTACATCGAAAAAATCCTACCAGAAAAATCTCTATTTTTTTCGTGATGGCATTGTTTTTTTATTCAAAAATGAAATTTTTAATGTATGCGCATGACATTACAAGTTTTAACGAAGAAATATAGCTTCGAAAAACTGCTCTACGATTTCGGGTAGCAGTAGACTAACGATTTTACGAAAAGGCCATTTTTTTAAATAGAAATTTTTAACGAATATTTCATAAAATTTCCAGAAGCCTAGAAGCCAAATTGTGTCCAAAAAAACCTTTTTCAAGGTTGCTTTAATAAAAAATTAACTAAAAAACGTGGTTTTCTCCATGTCGGAGGCACTAAATGATATTGCAAGACATTTATTGAAAGATAATTATACAACTACAACTTTCAAATTTAACTTTTTCAGATTCGAGCTCAACTTTTCGATTTATTAGCAGAAAAATGTTTTCTTGATTTCCACGAATTTTTAATGTTCGATTCTTTAATGAAATTCCGAAAAAAAAACAAAAAAAATCCTATGCTTTTTTGAATTAGTTCTTCTATACGCACATATTTTATTTTTTTTGCCCTCAATTGTCTGGAGCATTTCCGTATTTAATTGGACTATATGAAAAAATCAAAAATATTTTCGTTTTTCATAAAATCATTTTCAAAAAAGTCTTATTGTATGTGCCGTTTCATACTAGAAACTCTAAGATCTCTTGTAATACAAAGTGTAAAATCATTTGCTCTAACTCAATACACAACGATGTCAAAAATAGTAATTAAAACCTTTCTTATCTCTATAAAAAAAGAAAAAACGCCTTTAATATCGGTATTTATAGATTTAAAAATGTTATTATGAATTGAGATTATCAGTAATTGAAATATATGTCAATATAACATTCAATATTTCATAAAAACCAGGATAAACCCTGATATTTAGTATTAAATCCTTTGGAGATTTTCATATCAAATTTGTCATATTACTTGCGGATTTTCTGTTAACAGAAAGTAAGCTATTGGACTATACACTGATGAATCACGCATTTTTACAATCGCAACTAATGTTAATAAAGTTCTCAAACAAACCAAATTTTGTATCTCCCACACGTGGACTAACTCAGAAGGTATTATCGAATTTCTAAATGAATATTAGTAAAATTAAATTTGTTTTCTAAATACCTATGCATTTTAGAAAATTTTTTTATATGATTTCATTTTTCAATTCACTGAAAATTAGCCTTCGCTAATTTTAATTGCGTTAAATTAAATGTTTCATAATTTATTTGCAGTTATTTTTAACTAGAAATTCAGATAACTTACGCAGTTCCTGAGAGTCGAAGTTATATTTTTATCAAAAACACACCTTAAGATAAACTAATTTGGTCTACATAACAACAAATTTAAGCATTTCTAGAAACAAAAATTATTTATATAAAAAACACCCGATTGATCTTAAGAATTTGTTTTAAAAAAAAATTAAAGAAAATAAGTCTTTTTGAAAATAAGAGTTTCAGTTATATTCCGTTTTTTAATACCAACTCAAAACTACAATTGGAATGAAATAATTTAAAACAAAAAATAGGTTTCACTAAAAAATTCAAATTTTGTATATTAGGATATTTAACGTGTCACTGAAACTTCGTCGAATTTTTCTTTTTTTCTAGTTTATATAAAATATATTCTGCTTGAGTATACAAGAATTTTACATTTAGACACCATAATTTAAAACCAAATTTTAAAATTCATTAAACTTTAAATAAACACTCTTTTCACATTGTATTTCAACAAAAAATTGTATTTCGAAACATAATAATTTCGATTGGTTGAAAAATAATATCGATTAATATTGATGATTGCAATTATTTCACACAAAATATTAGATAAATGAATTCAAATGAAAATCTGAATATAACTAAAATTTTTAGTGCAACTATTTTTTATTAAAAAATAAATTATCAATAAATAATTATCAACATACCGATTAATCGATTTTTATAATTAATAATGTAGATTTGTTGATTTCAATTCTAATTTAATAATAAACAATCAAGAGTATTCAAAACTAAGTAATGTTTGTAATAATCATACTGAAATGATTAATAATTGTACTGTAGTCAGTTTACATTAAGAACATAGGGTTTTAACAGGCCCGCATTCATAAGGGGTGGTGGGTATCTATAACTAATATTATAAAGAAGAAACATTTGTATTTTTGTAATGAATAAACTTAAAAACTGCTGGATCTATTTGAAAAATTGTCTCAAATCTCACAACAAATACCAGGTTGCCCAAAACAAATACCGGTTGCCCACGCGTGACGGAGTCTGTAAATTTTAATTATATTTAAGTTACATTCCAATTGCATCGATTAAACTATAGATCACTGTTAGTGTCGACCAGAACGTACAATCGAGAATTGATTTAGCAGTAGAGCGTTATTTTGGTTCTATGGTATTGAGCTTCCTTGATAATGGCCCCGATTTCAAGTTGTATAAAATAATCTTTTAATTCACACCATGTTGAAGATCTTACTATGTTAAAATTTAACTTTGATTTGGGAAAAAAATCAGATGGCCACGTTCTGATCCTACTTCGTCTAGGGATATATATGCTGTAGTCTCGTAACGATTAAACGCTAATATGCAGCGAATTATATAGGCAACAAGAAAAAATCGCCTGTTGCGACTGTGTTTTTTTTGAAGGTAGAGTCGAGTGAAAAACTATGAGGAAATACGGCTTGTCAAAATGTGGTGAGTATGCACATTTAAATAAGCTGCCTTGGAGATGTGACTACTACAAGTTTTAATGGAGTTTGAAGATATTTGTACTTCAAGAAATTGTTCATCCTAATTCTAATTAAATTAGCGATCACATTTCAAAGATTACAATTAAATCAAATATTTCATCAACAGCAATCATAGCTTTGATGGTTTTCGCTTCTTTGGAAATAATGGGCTAGTTGCAAGCAGGTTTGTTGGTCTGTTAGTTGCGAACAGTCAAAAATTTGTTTTGAATTTTGATACGAACTTATTTCGAGAGATAGAAGAACGAAAATCAATAAAAAAATATAAAACAAATGGAATTGAGTTTTAAAAATAGCTAAACATTCCTCAGCATTTTCGCTTAGTTAGATTTCTTTCAGGAATTAATGCACAAATAGAAAACAAATAAATTTCTCGCATCAATTCTTTTGAAAAAGACACTTGGAAGATATATTTGCAAAATCGGGTAATGGTTTAAATATAGGTCACGAATTTAAACAATTGGGTACCAAAGAATGGCACTTTTGACAAACTTTATCATGTATTTGCTTATGGCATGCTTGGTCCATTGTGGAGTATCACAATAAATGACTATAAAATCTATTGATGGATCGGGACTTATTTTCATGAAAATCTTTTAATTTTCGATGATTTGAATAAATTCATCTCTATCGCCCCCCCCCCCACACTCTGTATCCGCGTTTGTATACTGCACTGTTTCCGAGGCTGAATAACGCTCTTTCTAAAAAAAAAAATAAAAACACAAAGTTCATTAGCAAGAGTCGACGGACTATGTAAGTTGTTATCAAAATTGTCATTTGTTTCCTTTAATTATCTGTATAAAAATGAAAAAAAAAAACTATAATCTATATAAGAGTCTTTATATTTATTTATTTATTCATTGAGATAAAAATATTTATTTTGGATCAGTTTTTTAAAAAAGGGTTCTGCTTACAATAATAAATACAATTTTTTAAATTAAATAATTTTATTGTATAATCGATGACAAAAACTAAACACGAGAAATAGAAGAATAAATATTATTTGTTATGAGTGATTAATGTTTTGTATTTATCAAATAAATAATCACTATTATTAATTACATAAACAATATAAATATTAACCAATCCAATCTGCAGCGTTTGAAGTAGTCATGTGAAAAAAAAATGTGATTATTCAATAGTTAGATATTTTTAATCAAATTTTTAATAATATAAACAAAATTGAATCATAACAAAGTTTTGATTCATAGAGCAAAAAAAAGTTTAAATTAAAACTCTACTACGTAAATGTGCTAATACAAGTACGAAACAAGCAAAATATTCTTGTCCGAAATAAGAAAAAATGACGGTCAGTGGATAGCCATGGTGTCGTATACCACCTTATCGAAATAGTTGTTTGTACTAAACAATACATATTAAGATTTGTAAACCAGCATACGGCCACGGCTATCCTCTGATCATCACTTCATCTAATTTTTTCCTTGTTACATCCGCCATGTTCATTATAGATTACCCGGGATGTAATAACGAATAGATTAACACATCATTTATCAAAATCGGTTCAGTAGATTAACCGTCTTGTAAAAAATGGAGAACTCGTTACTCATAATTTATAAATATTTGAAGATTGGTAAGTTAAAAAAAATTGTTATTTTATAATGAAAACACGTTCCATTTTTTTTAACACGTCTCTAACTGATTGTACGAGTAAACAAAGTCTAAAAATAGAAAACTAAAAATTTATTTTTGCAAAATTACACTTTTTGATAAAATATTGAAAATTTCTACCGGAAATTGCTTCAAGTATTTCTTTTTTACCTACCATAAAAAATATTATAATCTCATAAACTGTGTGGTGGCGTCTTATACGACAAAATCACTCTCCAACAACTTGATAAAACAGCCAGGTCGCCCAACAAAAACAGCAAGATACGATCTCTCGATCTAAACAGAATCTTAAAACCTTAGCAGAAGTTGAAGTACAAAAAAAGGTTTTTTTCTTATAAAGCGAAAGGTACAAGTATTTAAATAAATAAAAAAATTATAATGAGTGCGCGTAAACTTATGTACGCAAGTTAGAAATTAAACTTTTTTAGCATCACTAAAAAACAATTTTTAATTGCATGCAAATAATTAATTACAATAAAATAATAAAAGGACTGGAGAAGGATAGTCAACAGAGTCAATAAAGTTCAGTTTAAATTTGAAAAATTATATAAATAAATATATATTTTCTTACATTAAGAGTAACATAAATCATAACAGCAGCTCCAACCTGTGAATTATTTGTGACGGTGATGCGCGCGAATCTTAAAATTTCACTCTCATCATTTTTTCATAACGCGCCTAAAGAAGTATAAGTTCATAAATTCTTTAAAAAAACATTGTAGTTTACATCGCTACCATAATATTTGTATACAATATATATTGTATTGCCATCTGACTTATATAATGTATACATTTCAGTTCAATTTAACATCGGAAAATTAGTCAAATTAACTCGTAAGTGAAACTAAATAAAAACATTAATTAAACACATTTTTATTTTGCATCAAATGCACTATAAAATGCAAAATAAACCCACCGATAACATAATTTAAACGTTGTACATTCAAAGATGAGCAACAACAGTCACAGTCAGTACTTGTATGGGTGACCAGCTGGGAATTCTGTGTTTTGTTGTAAGTGAATACTGTAGTCACTGTTATTAAAAAGTGATTAAAATAAACTTAAAAAAAAAACATGCAAAATAACAATGTGCATAAACTTCCACAGTTTAACGCTTTCAAATTTAAATTAAGCAAAATAATGTGTACTTACATCAATTAACGCTCTCAAACTTAAATAAAATAAACATCTTACAGAATAAATTAAATATTTATTTTCTCTTCACGATTTTACGAGCATTTTTTATTCTAAATTTTGTGTATTTATGTCTGATTTTTTTTTTTTTTTAATTAAACAAAAATAAATTTTTAATTTTGAAAATAAATATGCAGAAAAGATAATTTCACAATTAGATTATTAGCATATGAAAGTATAATAATTATAAGATAAAGAAAAATCAAATAAAATATATAGGCTTCCGTTTATTTATGCAAAATAAAAATGTGTTAATGACTTCCACAAATTAACGCTCTCAACCTTAAAATAAATAAAAATCTTACAAAATAAATGAAATATTTATTTTTTCTTCACGATTTTTCGAAAATTTTTTATTCTAAACTTCCTGGATGTCTTGATGTTCTTTTTAGTAATTTTTTTTATTTTGAAAAATATGCAGAAAAGATAATTTTATAATTAGATAACATGAAATTATAATAATTATATGATAATGAAAAATCAAATAAAATATATGTAGGCTTTCGTAGACAAAAGGACAGAAAACAGACCAGATAATTCTAACTACCATCATAATAATATTATCATCACAAATATCTTTCTGTATTTCTTTGTGAACTCAAACGTTTTTCATTTCAAATGTCACAAAGGAAACAAAACATACATTTCAAACTAGAATATATATTTTCTTAGAAGAAAACTGATTGTTAGTATAATTATAGGTGATTTTCTCTTTTAAAAGATGCTTTTCTCATAAATACAAAGTGTCCTATTTATATTCAGGTAGTTTATTTCAATGTAACCGAGAAAGTACCGTTTTCTTGGGCACTTTGCAAAACGCCGCCCCATTAACGAAATTTTACATAAAATGAGTCAAGTTACTATAGAATACCATTTTTTAAATAGGACTTTCACCAATCGACGGAAACCTTTTAGAATATTCTAGAATGCCCCAAATCCCAATTCGATCGATTTAGCCGTTCAAAAGTTATGTGGGGCTTACATGCATACACCATATGGATTTTGTTCGAAATGGCTTAAAACGTTAATATGACAACCTCTTTCATCCAAATTATATGGAAATCATTAAGGAAAGTTAAAAGAATTTGCAATATTTATAATTTTGAAAATACTTAATTCATTACATCTTGATAATGAAAAACATTTGATTAATTGTATTGTGAAGTTTTTAATTTCTTTTCTCCCTCTCTGAATTTTTCCGCGCCTAAAAATTTGCCTCCCTGGGCACTAGCCCCGACTGCCCCTATCATAAATCCAGCGGTGGATGTATCAACGTTTTATAATACAAAGAAAGTAAATTACTTTGTATCAAACATTTTTTCAGGTAATGTTAAATTTTCCTGTAAATTCGAAAAAGCTTCGTTTTTTATTAATGCCTCCTGCAAAAAATAATAATATTTGTTTACGAAATTTGTTAGAAACGTACCTTTTTAGGTCCCAAACGCGCTGTAATTTTTTTAATCAAAATATTTATTTTGACATATTATTGTCCTTTGTCCGACATCAAACATCAAAAATTTCTATTTTTCCCAATTTTCAGTTTGTCGGACAATGGATATCTGGTTTTTCTATTACGTGGCGATCAAAATAGTTTTTACATTTGTTTTTGAATGATCTGCTACTACAAGAAGAAAAAACGCGGATTTATATCAATTTGAGGCTTGTGGGGACAATCGTAAATTTTTTGTAGACGAAGAAGTCGTTATACTCATTTTATCTAAGCCACATACAAATTTTAAGACGTGTATTTATCAATGACTTGATTTAATTACGGGTAACAAGACTATAGTACACAGAATATTATATTATTTACAAAAATTTTTCCAAATCTATGGCTGCATTTTTTAGAATTTTTATCACAGACCACCTTGTAATTGCAGCTACTATGAAATAATATAAAAAAAAAAGCTTATCTGAAAATTAGGTATATTTTTTTTTCTTTTTTTTTTTCTTTTTTTTTTTTGTTAAACTCTGAAGTATCAAAGTTCGAATTTCAATAGCTTTATTCCGTATCGATCTTGCATGCATGTAGGGCTGTTCTTTTTATTTTTTTCAATGTAAATAAAGTTCAAATATCTTCTACAAAAGTTTCTTTTTTTTAATGTATATATTAGCTGCTATGTTTACAGTGCGAAAAATATTCTACATATACTTAGACGTAAAATACAAGTGAAAATAAATCGTAACTTTAAGCATTTTACTTTGCTGAGAAAATTGAACTACTTCGAAGCATTTTTCTATGACGTTGACTATTTCAGTTATTTTCTTGCGTATTGAATGAGTCATGGAAGATTAGTATAATTGGTGAAAAGTTTGAGTGGGAATTTGGTTGATATTTTAGTTCAGTATTATTAATTGGCTTCTCTTCATACAAACTTTCTTCCTAAACACATGTTTCTTCCATTCTTTTCGCTTCGTTTTCGTTATTCGTATAATAATTAATCAATAAGGTAACACCAATGAAATAATTAAAGTGGTCAGTTTTTGGTATGAGAATGTCCTATAGATGTTCCTATATTATAGGAACTAGGCGGATTGTTTTTCGCTAAATTTTCGAAAATACATTTTAATATTCGATATACTTAATGTCAGAGTATATTAATTTTAAAGTTTGTAACGCTACCTAATATTGATCGCACAAACAAAATTTTGGTATAGGTGTTCATAGAAACGCCTTATTAATTCATTTTCCGTTGTTCGTCCGTCCGATAACTAAAAAACTAAAAGAGATAATGAGCTGAAATTTTGATGATGTATTTTAAATATAAAAAGTGATTCGAACAAGTGTTCGAGACTGAGCAAAATCGTTCCATTGCGTCCAACTTTTTAAATATAAAAGTTCAAATATATAAAATGTTTATTTAGTTAAACAAACAACTTTAGTTTGAAACATTTTTTTGTAAAATTTTAAAATTCGCCACAATTTAAGCTGAAATTTAGGTAATTCAGACATACAATACAACATTTATTATTATTATACAAGTTTATACAACTGTATGGACTGTATCTTTATAGTATTTTATGAAAGCTAATTAAAAGTAGTATACTTCACTTGTTTAATATTTTATTTTAATGAAACAAATTTTCTTTGTTACAGAGTGCAACAGCAAATAATTTACTTTTAATGCATTTAGGAATTGTCGATTCATTATTGGGTGTGCTATTTCTAATATTTGCTGCACCAACAATTGCAACACGTTCTACATGGTTGGCATCTGGCACACCGTGTACATTACATGGTTTTCTATTCACACTACTACATCCAGTTGCATTATGGACTGTTTGTGGATTAAATTGTGATCGATATTATGCAATAGCGGCACCATTACATTATGGAGCACTTGTAAATTCACGAAAGGTAACAAAAACTTGTGAATGGCCTTTTTGGTTTTAATCATTTAATACATTTCTATTATCTTGGAAATATTTTTTTTATTTCTAAAATTGGCTTATATATTTTGTTTTGCTTTACATGTCTGTGGTTTTTCAAAATATATACTGCTTCTTAACCTTAACATTTTCTTTTCTTTGTAATTATTGTTTTAAATTTCACACAGAAATACTAAGAGCAGATAAATCAAACAAACGGACTCAATTAAGTGCATTATTACAATAAATAATTTGTGCACCCAGATACTTCTTGAGTCACTGGCATGGTCAACATTCAGAATATTTAGACCAAACTGTGCATAAAAATTATTGCAGAAACTACCAAGAAAATAAGGCTGAGAAATCATGAAGTTTTTTAGTCGTTATTCAAATCCTACAAAAGAAGATTGACTAATAAGAATCACTGAAGACCACTTTTTGGTGATTCTGCTGTTAGATATTCCCAAATTACTCGTGAAATCACATGAATTTTTGAATATTACTATCAGCATTATTTTCTAAGTGCTTCATTTTAGCCATTAGGGTTAGAGTATTTTAAGAGGGGAACTGCAAACGCGTGCCTTGTACCTAGACCTTTTGGTCCTCTATACCCTCACTTAGAAAACGATCGATCACCTGAAGGCAAACAAAAACAATATGATAATTACATTTTTATTACACTGTTGGTGGAGCCGGGTTACTTCGTTCTTATCGAAGCGACGATTGTATGATCAACCAACCGACACTTTTTTATTATCGTTGATCAAACTGCCGCTGCCTGGATTCGAACCCACAACCTCCAGTCTAAGTAGTCAAATGGGTGAAGGTATTTATGCCTTTGGTCACTTCACCACTGAGTCGGTTGTTTTAGAAATTTTAACCATTAAAAGGCTTCTGTGAAAAATCCTGAAATACAATTTTTAAGAAGTGTTTAATGCTGCGTTGTAGAAAAATTAATTTCAAAAAAACTAATTTAAATAATTTTTCTTTCCAGGTTGCAATTGGATTAGGTTTTGCATGGTTCATATCAATTTTGTTGTGTATTCCACCGTTATTTACTGTGGCACCATATCGTTATAGTTCACATTTAGGAGCTTGTGCTCCTGATTTTACCATCGGTGATGGGGTATTTTGGTATTCCACTTTGTATACGTCATTAACGTTGCTACTTCCAGCCGCATTAATATTGGGATGTAATATTAAAGTAAGTTGCAGTTGAATTTGGTATAATAAATCTACGTCAAGCTAGCAAGCACCTAATTTTGAACAATTTTTAATTTTGAATACGAATTTTTAATTGAGTTATTAAATGCTCACCATAAAAGCACCAAATTTTGGTACTTGTATTATATTATAAAAGTTGTTTTTTCACTCGGCCAGCTTGATATTACGGCTAAAACGAACCTAATTCTAAGCATACTTAAATTAATTTTTGAATCCTTTGCTCTGCTAGCTTGGCGGAGATGTATATTAAAGCCCGTTTACAATTTTCAATCTTTTTTGAAAACAAAATTTCTTGCCTGCGTTTTTTACAAAAAGTAATCCAAAACAAAAATTAATTTATAACTAAAGGATTATTTTAAATCAAATTTTATTTTAGGTCCTGATGATCGCTCGCTATCATCGACATCGTATTGCTTCCGCAATCTACGAAGTAACATTATCAGCACAAGTCACAATCACACATCAAAGAAATCCATTTTTTGTACCAACTGTTACGGCACCAAGTCATGGTGGTCCAAAATTTCGTGGACGCAGTGCTGTTTCAACTGTACTACAATTATTAGGCTCATTTTTATTATTATATTTCCCCTATTATAGTATAATTGTATGGAATTCAACAATGACAAGTATATTGAAACAGATTCCAAAAGTACATCCACATATTGTGGCAATTGCATCATTCCTAATTACATGTTCACCACCCATAAATGGGTTATTATATGGCGTTAAAAGTAAAACATTACGAAAAACATTCCAAAATTATTGGCGTAAACAAATGTCTAAAAGTGAGATGAATCAAGAGATTCAAGCACGCACACCTTCAACATGTGGATCGCGTCGTCCATCGTTAACACCGTTAGGAGTATTAACAAAACCATGCTTACAACGGCGTTTATCTGAAGCATTACTTGATGTTAATCGACAAACTAGTCCACAAGCATCGAAAATAAAACGTATTGCCTCAGAATTAACATGGCGACCACTGACTGGCATTTCATTATTCTCGAATGACAATATCCATCACGATTCAACGATTATCCCGCACACATCTAGTTGTAACACATTACAAGTACCGCACACAGATACGGATGACTCATCGTTGCCGAACGAGGATGAAATCTATTTTAGTTTTAAATCGTACAAAAATAAAAATCCAAGAGTCCATGGTAAGAATATTACAACGGCATCCGTATCACAAAATACATTTTTGCATCGGGTCTTAGGCGCAAACGAAGCTCTTACTGCAGCTAAACGTGGTGATGCCACAATTATTCAAGCAATTGTTAAAACACCAGCACGTAAACCGAAAATATTAATAACACGAGCCTTCTCCGAAGAAAGTGAAAAGAATCCTTCCACGCATGGATCACCGTCACGTGCTGCTGTAGCATTAATGAATCGTAAACATTCCATTTCAACAACCACCTTGTTAGAGCGTAAATGGCGAACGTTAAAAGGACGTTCCACTGACGAGGATAGTGATTCATCGGATGTTGTAGTACATCGGCCAAAACGATTTCCATTAACATCCACTGATCGAAGTAGTGATTCATCTACGGCATCGGATGCTTCATCTTCTGGTCGCATGTATATGTCACTAGACGATCGAATCAGTTTTGGACATCAAGAAGGTACTGATAGTGATGGTATTGTGGCAGAAGAGTCGTTATTATTGTCATGGCCAACTACGAAAAAATTACGAAATAGTCCACCACGTACATTGTTAGTGAAGCAAAAAACTATATTAGATAATAATCCAAGCACGGAAATTGTTTTACAAGAAATTGTGCAGCAATGATTTGCAAAATGTATTCAATTTATAAGTAGGGAAAATTTATGGGCAATTTTACATTGATTTTATTAGTCAATGTCAAAATCAGTGCAATGTGGAGTGTATAAATAATTAAAAGCACGTCAAATTAATTGTTTAGCATAACTTTTATGGTAATAGTTTGATAATAATTGGATAATATGTACATTTATGTTTTGTTAGGCCAGAAAAATGTAATTATTGCGCAAATAATTTCATATTTTATATCATTATATCATTCCGATTGAATTTGAATCAAATTCAATGGGAATTAAATGAAAATTACTAATTTATTTTATATGAAAAAAATATCCATTTAAAAACAATTCATTCCAATTAAATCGAATTGAAATTTTTGAATGGGTTTTAATCCGATTATAACCTATTTAAAAATTTAAAATAGCTTAAATCGGATTGAATTGGTTTTAAATGGAAAAATATCCAATTGAAACCATTTATATCCGATTAAAACCAAATCACAGTTTTTAATAGGTTTTAATCGAATTGAATTGGTTTTAAATGGAATTCAAATTTCAGATTGATTCCAATTAATTTCGCATTAAATCCGATTCAATTTCTATTGGATTTAATCGGACCTTTTTCTTAGGGTACTTTTCATTGCTGCTTTTTCCCATTTTGTAAATTCACACGGCATCTGCATTAATTTGAAAGAATTTTCATAAAATGAGTTTGAATCTTCATTGAAAAATATATAGAATTTTCGGTCTACAAACTTATCAAAAAAATTTATTCTGATTAAAACCAAAAGGGAAACCAATTATTTCCTTCTTACCCATGCAACCCATGAAGACCTCGAGTTAATTTGACTAAAACAATACTCATTATACTACAGAGAAAAATAGCAAACCTATAAGTTTATTTATTATTTGACGCCCAGTGTCAATAACATGATCTCATAGTGAATAAACGGAAAGAGTAACGACGGATAATTGAGTATTGAAGCTACAGAGCGCTCTTTGGAACTAAATGAAGCAATTCTTATACATATTATCCATCCGTTATTATTTCTATTATTAAAATTCACATAACGACGAATATTTCTAAGAAGCTATACTTAATAAATTTTTTGAAAACCTCCAAAAATTAAACTGCTGAAAACTTATATATAAGTGGTTTTTAGTATACATCAAAATTGCTTTTCAAAGTTTCAAATACAATTTTTAATAAATTCTCAATTTAAATAATAATTCACATCTAAAAATAAAGAAAAATTTTTTTTCAGAAATAATTACTTGAATCAGAAACAGTACTACTTTCCAAGTGAATCTTAAAGCTATGTGTATTTGGAGGTTAAAGCTCTCTATTTTTTGGAAGCTAGCTAGCTCTCTATTTCTTGGACGTTAAAATAACAATTTAGTCCAGATGATTAATAAAAAGCAGTTTGGAAAAATAATTTTAATTAGGTAGGATCTTTGTAGGATCTCTAGAAAACTGCCTTTGTCAATATGTGAATTTACCTAAAAATAAAACAAAATATTAAGTATTGAATAGAAAAATTATGTAAATATAAAAAATAAAATTAAAATTAATGTTAAAAACATCGCTTATGTATAACACAGAATGCTAATTTTAATTTGAATAGCTTAATATTTTTAGAACTTTTCTACATATTTCATGTCTCGGAATTAAGTGTCCATAACCGTTTTTTTAATGGAATTTTTAAAGCATTAATAGTATTTTTCTTTTTTATTCAAACTAAAAATTAAAAAGAGTGAGATGTTTAAAAAATATTTAGCTGGGTAAATTAAAAAGAGTATCCTGTACTTAAAATATATATATTTATAAAATAAAAAAAAGGCAGGACCTAATCTAGTCAAAATAAGTGTTATATGTACCAAAGAAGTATTACCTCTTTATAAGACAAAATATAAGAAATTTAAAAAAAATTATTTATTAGTATAAATAAAATAAAATATATTTAAAAAAAGATTATAATAGATGTTGTTATATTTTTAAAAATATAAAAGAAAAAAATATTTATTTAATCAAATAAAAAATGTAATAAAAGAAGAATTATTTTATGAAAAATAAAATCGTGCCATTTTTAATTTTTATAAAACATTGCAATTATTTTGAAACTAAATAATAAATCCATTATTCACAAAAAAAAAATTGTATACTTAAATTATTATTTAACTGGTATTAAACTATTTTAAAATGGGGAATTTCCGTATTTTACATATTTATAAACAGAATTTAATTTAAATTTTACTATAATAAAATGATTTTTAAATAATGATTTCGTCATCAACTTGTAGTGTTCAGTTGCTTTATTTCCGTTTTACTTTTCAAAAGTTGTGTATGGCATTTCGTATAAAATGTACAATAAAAAATTTTCGTAATTGATAATGTTAAGACTAAATACACTTTCATACAAAACTCAATCGATAACACTTTTTTTCATTGGCAATTTCATACGAAAAGTTTATACTGTCTATTTAATACGAAATGTCACATAAAAAACTACAAGTTAAGAGGCAAAGAATCATTTATTTCCCACTTAAAAATTTTTAAATTACCAATATCGTCATATTTAGAACCCCAAAAATACATTTGATAAACTTTAATTATCTTCCGATAACTATTTTTCTCAAAATTCGCCATAAAATTGATTTGCAGAATTTTAGAAAGCAAAGCTAAAAATAAAATTTAATTTGCTTAGGATATTAATTCAATCGAAGTTTTGAGCAGTTTAAAGTTATACGAATGACTTTTACATAATTATTTGTGTATTTAAAGCACCAAAATATTTTGAAAAATCAATTTTTGGGTCAGTTTTAAAAAAATTTAATATTAAAAAATTCTGTTGTCATTTGAGTACTTGGAATGGAATTAATCTCAAAATTTAAAAATAATTTTTAAAAAATTAAAAATTCTAATAAATTTAACAGAGTTAGTTTTCTATAAAAATACATTTTAAAATATAACTTGAAATTTTCGAAAATTTACACGAGTGTAATTAATACATGTTTAATAAATCAAATAATTTTGGAATTTAAAAAAAAAGACCAAGTTTATCAAAATTTATAATTTTAATTTAATATTACAAATTACTAAATACAAGATATCAAAAATTGATACGAGATAAATTTATTAAATTTTATCACTAGCTGTCTAAGTTTTGGATTTATTAAGCGAAAATTTGTTTTTGAAAATTTTCATCACAAGGTTCCTTTATATTTCTTAGCCAATTTTTTAAAATTAAAATATTTCTAATTTTCAAAACTATAAACTAATTTTATAAATTTTTCGAATGCAACAATTAGCTTAAAAATTTTACTCCGCAAACAAAGAAAAAATTTCATTGAGTTTTCTTTTCAAAATAAGCTCTACATATTTTTGCACTATTCCAGAAAATTTTGTGCAAAATTTTTTTTAAAATTATTTAATTTTATTTTTGATCTAAAAAATTATTTATGGAAATAGAAAAATCTTCTCAAATAAAAATTTACAAAAATAATACAAGAATAATACTTAATATAAACGAAAATTTTATTAAAAAAAACAAATTTCTGATGGTCTATATTTTATAAAAATGTATTAAGAAAGTAGAATCGCCTAACAGATCTTTTAAAAATAGTATTGCAAAGCAAAAAACCCTGACCAAAAATTTAGTAAAAATTATTAAAATATTGTAAAAAAAACATGTTATCTATTTTTTTACAAAAACAAAGTTTTTCCAAGAAACTTACAAACAGAGTGCTTTTCCCAAACTTCAATTATGGAATCAACAAACACTCATTAAATTCGATCTTGAGATAAATTTTTTAAAAGAATAACTCACAATTAACACAAAATGATTAATCTAATATTATTGATTTACTTGAAAAACTGCAGGGTACTGTATTGTTACCCAAACAGGGTACAAAAAACTAATGGATAATTTAAAAGAAAAAAAAGCAAAAAAAAAAAAAAGTAAAATGCAAAAAAACAATCATTTTTTAACTGAAAATTAATATATTGTAATAATACTCTAAGAAACATCAGTCCAAAGAAATTACACAACGACAAAGCGTTTTGGAAATTGGTTGACCCTAAAGGCCATCCCTGCAACTTCCCGCTAATTTCATAACTAAGCACTTAAAATTTAACATATTATGTTTTTGAGTTAAAAATTTGGTTTTTGAGCTTTGATGGTAAAAAAACACTTGTTACCGAATATTTCGTTAACGATATCTCTCGAACCAATTAACCGATTTTTACGTTCTTGGCGGCGATCGACGCGGTTTTTAGACCTTTCATAATTATTGTATTTCATCAAAAACGATCCGAAAATAAATGTCGAAGTAATGTAAAAAAACGATATCTCTCGAACGAATCAACCGATTTTAACCGGATTGTTGGTGATCGACGTGGTTTATCAAGGTTAAGATCTGATTAGTTTTTGGAGTTGATCGATACAGTCGTTTAAAAGTTTAAAAAAATTTCACTTTTGAAAAAAAAATTTTTCGTAGTTTTTTTGAGATTTCTTGGAATCTACAGATCTGAATCGGTTCAAATTTTCAGGAAATCTAAGTTTCGTAATTCTTTTTGAAACGCTACTGGCTTGGTTCAAATGAGTCGTTTAAAAGTTATAAGCGGGTCACATTCTTACATACAAACAAACACACATAAACACACACATACATACAGACAGGGTGACAACCTCACAGAAACCGTCAAAATAGTTTTCTAGGACCTTAAAACGTCAAGATCTGATCAAAACACGATTTTTGCCAAACTGGGTAAAACCAACAACTTCCCGATTTCCGAAATTTTTTAATTTTCATAGCGGGAAGTTAAAAGCATTACAAGAAAGCGTGCCTAAACTTTACTCTTGAGGTACTGAATAATGTTAAGTTTGTCCATAACCGTTTGATTTCCCAGTGAAAATTGTTTGAAGTTCCAATAAAAAAATTGTATAAGTTGCAGAGTTGTACAAGTTTATATCAGTTTATTCTATTATTCTGTGTGTATCAGTAAAACTGTCAAATCTAAGCAGCAAATGGATAAAAATCAGATTTTCATTAAAAGAAATTTTACTGAAAACATGGCCTTTAATTACAAGTTTCCCATTTGATATGGGAACCACTCCACCAAATATTAACTTCTGGACAATTTGAATGGAAGGGTCACAAACTTAAAGATACGCCATCTGTGTCACGCTCAAATCGCCAGATTAGAAAAATTTACAGTTTTCAGCGCATAATCAACCTACCATATCTTAATTTTACACACTCGATTAAATCCAACTATCGATTTTTTCGTTTTTATATTCTGATCGGCTATCCTATACACGTGCGGCACAATACAGAGAGCTTACTTTGGTGGAGGTACTCAACAAGGAGTAAGGAATTTCCCATATTTTAATCTGAAGCGCTCAAGTAAATCCAAAAATCCCAGCTTGGCCTCCCCTACCAATTTGAATAGAAAACTTTTTATTTCTACTTAGTTATCATGTTAAGTAAGATTGTTTAATTCAAAGACAATCATAGCTGTCTTTCCTCGTCAATTAGTAGGTTTATTTGTAGAAAATTTCCATCAATTTTATTGTGCAAGAAACTATTTATCTGGAACTTACTGATGGCTCAGTACTAAACTTCTGATAGTAATAAATATACAAATTAATAATTTGATCTTAATACAACGTGTTACTGGAGTAGATATATGCCAGAAATCATCATTGGTCCATGGCACATCGCGATTTTTTGAGATGATAAAAATTAAGCTAAAAATTTTTATGCGACTCAATTATGAATAGTGTAACAAGTTTTTTTGAAATTCTCAAAAGTATATAGTTTTTTTCTTCTAAGCTTTCGATTTTGCTCACAAGCTTTAAATTGCGGATATTTTTATGTTATTGTATTGGGATAATCTTTCAAAAATTATCCGATTCATTCTGATTAAAACCTATTCAAATTTTAAATCAGAATAAATTGGTTTGAATTGGAAATTATATGTGATTCATTCCGATTAAATCCTATTAAAATTTTGCATAGAAATGTATCGGAAATTAAAAACATATTCAAAATTAAGATTCAATCCTATCTATTCATATTTTTCTTGTTCGATTTAATTTGATTTTTTTTATTGAGGATTGGTACTCACTATAAGAGGAGTTTGGATAAGCATGCATTTCTATTTGCCATTATCTGGCTACGGAAACTTGGTACATTCTTTTTTTTGTGTAATTTCTCTGGACAAAATTAAAAAATAAACATATCTTTATGTTTTGAACTAAAAATACCAAATATATAAATAAATGTTTTGTAAATATTATTTAGTACAAATGATGAAATAAATATTCGTTAAAAAAAAACCAAAAATTGTTGATTATTTAACATATAATTAAAAGTCAGAGCTCTATAAAAGAAAAATGTTTGCCCAAAAACTGTATATTTTTTCTTTTCTTTTACTATTGTATGATAAAATAATGAAAAAACGGCTTCTACTTTAAAAAAAGCGACAAATATTTGTGGCAAAAACTTTAGATTCAGTCATGTCTTAAGAAGATGAAAAAAAAATCATTTTTAATTAAACTGCTGAACACACTTTAATTAATACAAAACAATCTACTTTTTTTTTTTTTTTTAAATGGATAATAATAAAAGAATTCCTTATCAGACATTTAATTTAACCACCAATCAAGTCTTCTGGATATACGATATCTTGACTCTCATTATAGTACGTTCGCCCATATGTAATTTTGCCATTTTATAGTACATTTGCCGCCATTCGTTCAAAAAAATTTTTTATAGCTGAATTAAGGTTTGTATATACTTTTTTTCCAGCTCATACCTTTATGACTCATCTCAACCATTTCCGTTTCCAAGATATGATATTATAGAATTTAAGTATGGTTAAAAAGAGGATTGCAGAAACAAAGCAAAGAGCTCCCTTGAAGTATGAATTTTGGGAGCATACAAGCATACGGTACGCCGTTGCTCACTGTATTTCTATATAACAGGCGCAATAGTAGTAATTTGATAACCAGAAGTGTATAATTTTTTTCAGATATTGTTTGAGTTATTTTCGTTTCTATTTCAGCAAGAGGAAGAAATTGATGATTTGTGTTTGAAAGGAAGATTTTAGGTTTGTTAAATAGGACATCATAACTAGTTTTAATATGCCATTATTTCTACGCATAGTATTAATTGTTCATGAAAACAATTTTCTAATTTTTTTGTTTTGTTAAACTTCGAAATATATCGATCGCTTCGATAATAGGCTAAAACAATATATTACACTTTACTGAAACTAAATTATGTTTACTATTTGCAAATTACACAAAATACAATGGAATAATTGTTGAAATTTGATCTGGCACCAAAACGCCCTATGTTTGTCGGTGATGTGATGCTCTGGTGATGTCACTAGCTAGTAAACTGCAATATATATTACATACATATAACATGTAAAACAAGCATGCCATGACAGGTTATGTACTGTTTTGTTATATTTATATGACCTGGCTTACTAGCGTGCTACGTCACACGTACCACGTGGCAAACGTCATAACATCGTTTTCGCATTGTTTTGAAAATTTTAACTTTACCATTGATTTTAATTGACAATAGTGTAGATTTGCCGGCAATATCCATGTAGTATGCTTATTATGTAATAAAGAATTATTTAAAATGATTTCCAAACATTAGACAAATAGCTTCAATGTACATAATGATAATAAAAATAAAATTAAATAATAATTTGTAAAAATAAAAAAATAAAATTTTACGATGTTCCACCGATTTTATTTTATTTGTATGCAAATAAAATTTATTAATTCGATCATAGCGAAATATGTATCGTCCATTATGGTCTTTAATTATCAACACTACAAAGTTAAATTTCTTCGTGATTCTCTATATTCTTCGATTGGAATTTATTACAAAAATAAAAATAAAACTGACGTGAAATTCGCCATATTAGGAGAATTCATTAAAATAATCAATAAATATCAATTATTTATAAACAATAATAGTCGTATTACATAAATATTAGTTTACAAACAATTTTTTTTTTTTTTTTTTTTTAAATAAATTCTAATCTTAGTATATAAGGAATCAGTAAAAAATTCAAGTTCACAGTGTTGATAAATAATTATTGTATGAATAAATTGTGATTAATTTTTACAAACTCAAAAATGTTCTACAATGTAATGCACCAATCCATATACAAATAATAATAAATAACACAAAGAATTTTCCAAAGGCTTATTATTCAGTTTTATTTTAAACTAGTAGGTATTGTATTGATATTTGCATTATAAACTTATAAAAACAGTAATCAAAGATAATTATGAATGATTTTAATAAATGTTTATCGCGTTCGCTTGTACAATTTTCATCAAAAACATCACTAAAATTATTCTACAGTTCTACAAAAAATATGAATAGTAAATTTCAGTTACCGAAAAAATACCAAACTGAAGATAAAAATATCTGGTGAGTCAAATTTAAATTTTATTTAGTTTATATTTTCATTAACAAATAATCAACAAAAATTAAAATAAATAAATTATGATGAAATTTTCAAACTATATTATAACCGGAATTCTTGGTTGTTGCTTCAGAATCGACTTAAGAATTTCTCAGATAAGTTGGTCTTATTTGAATGAATTGTATTTAAGACATCATCTATTCACAATCATGTGCTTAAGAAAAACTTTTCTAAGTAATTGGAGAATTTCTAATTGAAGCAACTGCTTGAAAATCTCTTATATTATCTTCATGTAATTCCGTATATTTTATAAGCCAATCAGAAATGATTTTGAGAATGAGGTTTGTTTTGTTAAAATTAAGTTTAGAGGCGTAGTTGATAATAAAATTTAGCATATTTTTCGCGTACTTATTTTCTAATTACATTAAAAATGGTATAAATTAATGGTAATTACTTTTAACTTAAAAATCATAAATTAAAAATATTTTCTTGACAGTAATTAATAAAGAATAATAGAAATACTTATTTAAATTGATTTTATCATATTTTAAATAGAAAAGCAAAAATTCTGTTATGTTCTGTCACTCGATTGAATCGGACTCTGAAAGATTTTAGGATAGAGCTTGGTGGGATGCCTCTGCACCAAAATACCCCAAGTTAAATATCTTTGGTTACATTAAATACTAAACTGTGTATTCTTTGATTATATATTTTTTAATTTTTTAAACAGGACGGAGTATTTCAGTCTAAATGATAAATATAAGCCAATAAATTTAGGCGTTGGTTTTCCTGATTTTGCTCCAAGTGATATAATTACGAATACGTTGAAGGAGATAGCACATGAGCAAGAATTTCATCAGTATTCTCGTCAATATGTATGTGTTTGACAATAGTAATAATGGTCCAGTAACATTAGTTATTGTCAATAGACTATAATAATAGACCAGTAACTTAAGTTATTGTCAATAAATCAGTAAAAATAGTCCAGTTACTTTAGTCATTGTCAATGGACCAGTAATAATGCTCCAGTAACTTTAGTTATTGTGAATAGACCAGTAATAATAGACCTGTCACTTTAGTTATTGCTACATGTCAACTGACATTTGATATATTTCTTTCAAAATTCCGTCATCGGAAAACCATTGTCCAATTTCTGTAAAGATAAAATTCGCCAATTTCAATGTTATAATAATTGAAAACATTACACATAGGTCGGGAATCGAACCCGGGAACATCCATTTGCTAATCGTTAGTTTCGCCAACAATACCACAGATTCTTAGTAGTCAACTACATATATTTTGTGTAATGTCTTCAGTCAAGTTATTTTGTATGTTTGTAAACATATTGGTATATTAAAAATTGTCCTGATCATATTATCAATTACAACATAAGCCACGAAAATTTGTGAGACACTTCGAAATGTCAAGAGAGAAATTTATTGCAATTTGGGTTGGACCACGAGGTGAACTTGCCTAATCTACACACATTTGAACCTGTAACACATTTTGTTTTCTGACCTGTAACTTGGTTAAAAACGATCATTAGTTGAGCAAAGTATTTTGTTTGAAAAGTATAACAAAAATTATTCAATAAATTTTTTGGTCTGGCGTCTAAGAATCATATTTACCATAATTTATTTTAATTATCCAGACATTAATATTACATTTCGTTATCATTTTTAGTAAAAATAATACAGTTTTGGCAATGACCTTTATAAGGTTGAATATATAAACAAAATCTATAAATAACCAAAATATATAACATACCATTAATATTGTTTACAAGTGAGAACTAAATATGATAATAGGGAAGATGCAATAAAAACAATTTGTTAATTTACCTCATAGTCTAGCAGGAATCGGCGCATGAGTACCAAAAACTATTCCACCTCAATTTTTTTATGCGATCCTCTTCAAATTGCCCTCCTAATGATATAAATTCATGCTGCCATGGCGCAACCCGGTGCCATATTGTTTAAACCGAAATTGTTTAAACAATTGCAAGGAATTGTTATTTTTCAACCGGACAAATTTCTTTTATATTCTTTATTGAAATACCAATAAAAAAGGTCCTAGGACTTTTAACGATAAAATTAATATTTTTAAAGATATGAATTTTTAAAGGTTCGAAAAATCTCAAATTTGGGTACTTATGAAAACCTATGAAAAATATATTTAAAAAAAACATAATGTCTAAGTAATATTTTTTTTTTAATTCTCTATACAATTGTTAATAATATTGTTAAAAGAGATTTTAAAAAATTTCATTGTTTATATCTATTTTTTAATTGTTAATTCCGCGCGCTCACTTAAAATAGAAATTATTAAATTAGAAATAATACTATTAAATTAGAAATATTTATTAAGGACTAAAAAGTGGTCTCTAATAAATGATTTGATAAATATTAATAAATATTTTTAACTATAAACCAATGAGTCAGAGAGAGACAGCGATACTTAAAAAACCATGAGTCAGAGAGAGGCATAAAGGTAAATGAGCGCGCGGAATTAACAATTAAAAAAAAAGATATAAACAATGAAATTTTTTAAAATCTCTTTTAACAATATTATTAACAATTGTATAGAGAATTTAAAAAAAAATATTACTTAGACATTATGTTTTTTTTCATACATTTTTCATGGGTCGAAAGTACCCAAATTTGAGATTTTTCGAACCTTTAAAAATTCATATCTTTAAAAATATTAACTTTATCGTTAAAAGTCATAGGACCTTTTTTATTGGTATTTCAATAAAGAATATAAAAAAAATTTGTCCGGTTGAAAAATAACAATTCCTTGCAATTGTTTAAACAATTTCGATTTAAACAATATGGCACCGGGTTGCGCCATGGCAACATGAATTTATATCATTAGGAGGGCAATTTGAAGAGGATCGCATAAAAAAATTGAGGTAGAATAGTTTTTGGTACTCATGCGCCGATTCCTGCTAGACTATCATCAAAATGTGAAATTAAATTAAAATTGACTCAAAAAGAAATTATAAGCTCTTAAAGATTGTTTTCCATGTCTTATAAAAAAAGTTTTATGGGGGAATCTACAATAAGCGATCATTTTCTATGGATTTTCTATGGAGCCGCACGCCAAAATTTTTGAATTTTAAATTAATTTGTATTACAAAATTTTGAAGTAGTGCATGCAAATGCCATGGAAATCGATAGAACCACTTACCGTAGAATGATCCTTTTGTATAATCACTATGAAAATGAACATGTATGACGTCATTTTTGCAAATCTCCTTCTCTGTTTAATTAATAATTTTGAACGTCCCTATTTTTGGTATTTCTTGAGATTTTTTAAAAATTACATCAGACGCTTCAACTGAAGTGATAAAAAAAAAATTTGTGCATGTTCCCTATTGTTTGTATATATGATGACTTGAAAATTGAAATCGGACCAATATAAAGAGCTCTGTATCGGATGTCCGGCTATATATGAAATACTACCCATCCAATCGTTTAATGAAATCTACAGGTCAAACTACATTTTTGTTTGAAATAAAATTTTATCAAAATCGGCGACAAAAAGTGCTTGATTTTCTAGATTTTTTCAAAGGGGTTCTCTTCCAAGAAAAATGCGCAGAATCGAGAAATTTTTTTTCACTATGATTTTGATAGAATTACACTAAACAGAAGTAACCTAAAATATCGGTATCAATACTAAAAAAAACCTAACAGAGCATGTCGAATTTACTGAACATAATAAAAATGTTTTTCTTGTCTCACAATTTGTTTAATTTTATTGGCGACTTCGATAATTAACTAATTTTTTTTTTTTTAATTCATCATTTGAATCGTCTTTACTTTACGAATATGGTTTAGAAATTATTTTTTTTTTTTAATTTTTAAAAATAAGCAAGATATCGATATTCAAAAAGTCTAATAAAACAAAGAGTGGAATACCTAGGTATGACGTAAAAAAACAAAGTAAAAAGCTTGATTTATATCTAAAATTACTGGTCTATTTCACTTTATTAATTCTTATTTACAAATTTTTATTGAAAAATTTCTTTTGTCAGGGTCATTTGAAATTAGTAAAAATATTAGCAAAAATCTATTCACAATTAATTGGACATGAAATTGATTTCAATAATGAAATAATTGTCACATTTGGTGCGTATGAAGCATTATACGAAGCAATTTTAGGACATGTTCATGATCATGATGAAGTTATAATTATTGAACCATTTTTTGAATGTTATGCACCCATGGTACGTTTTGCTGGTGGCATACCAAAATTTATACCACTTAAACCAGTAAGTTTTATTTGCAGTATTATTCATCACAAAAATCATCATTTATTTGTTACAAGTTTGATGAATTGCCACAAAAAATGAGACCTCTATAATAAAAATAATCTTTAATGGTTTTATTTTTCTATTTTCGAGCAGAAATAACAAAAAAATTATTATCCAAATTTTATGAAATATGATATACAAAATCTTGACATGAAAACACGCCTTCCACGTTGATGAGTTTTTATGGAAAAACATATTTAAATAGTAGATAAAATATTGATGACACGCCGTATATTTTCATGTCAAGATTGTGAAAATTTATCAACATTTGGACAATTAGTTTTTGAGTAATTTATACGCGATAAATTAATTAACCCCACAAACAGTCAGAGCACTATGATAATTTGATCTACAAATCATTTCATCAAAAGACTAATAAAAATTCTATAAATTTCGATTTTTTTCCCCAATTTCCTTGATCAAATTATTTTGTATTTTATAAATACATATTTCGACTACAAAGTAGTCATCATCAGTATGAATTAGCTAGTTGTAATGATTCTCTGAGGAGATGTTACTCGTTGTTAATTTGGTGACGGTTTCCACTTTGGTTAATTCATACTGATGATGACTACTTTGTAGTCGAAATACGTATTTTTAAAATACAAAATAATATGATCTAGGAAATTGGAGCAAAAAATCGAAATTTATTCGAAAAAATCCTAGAGTTTTCATTAATAATTATAAAAATTCTATAGTCTAAGACTTCAGGTATCGTTTATGGATCCGATTGGATATTGGATAATAGTGAATTAGAAAATTTATTTAATGAAAAAACCAAAATGATAATTCTAAATACACCTCATAATCCCGTAGGAAAAATTTTCACCAAAAATGAACTTCAAGTAATTGCTGATTTATGTAAAAAATGGAATGTTTTATGTTTATGCGATGAAGTTTATGAGTGGTTAATTTACGAACCACATAAACATATACGAATGGGTAAAATAAAATTTTATTTATATATTAAGTGGGCTGAAAAGTTCTTAGGCTGACAAATAAATGACGCTACTAGTACCAAATGTGCCATATTTTTTGTTAGCTCTTACATTCAAAAGACGAGTGTATTATTTTGACAGTTGTTGCACTATTAGTATCTGGGTTATAGCATTGGAACTAGCTAAGGATATCCAAGGCACGTGTTGGTAATATCGTGCATAAATATTTGGATATGCGAAAGCTCTGTTCAAAGTGGGTGCCGCGCGAACTCACTATCGACCAAAAACAACAACTAATCGATGATTCTAAGGAGTAAAGACGAATTTTTGTGTCATCATTTCATACTGGAGTCCAATCGACAGTCAGCAAAGTGGACTGCACGTGAGAAACCGACTCCAAGGCGTGGAAAGTCGGCTGGCAAGGTTCTGGCATAAGTAATCTGGGATACTCATGGTATAATATTCAATAACTATCTTAAAAAGGGAAAAACCATAAACAGCGATTTTTACGTAGCGTTATTGGAGCGTTTAAAAGACGAAATCCGAAACTGTAGCCTATTTTCAGGCTAAAGACAAATCGTATTATAAAATGATATCGAAAAATTGTATGACCACTGTAATCGTTGTATCGCCCTCGATGGAAAATAAATTGAATAATTAAATAAAATTTTATTTAAAAAAAAAATTAAAATTTCTATCCTAACCTATGAACTTTTCAGCCCACATACAACCTGTGTTTATAACTATATAATAAAACTCAAAATATTTTTAATTTTTTGCTTAAAACACGTTAGCTATTTTTATAATTGCATACAATGAAATAAGATGCGGAAGTTACCAAAATAATAATATAAGTAATATAGGACATAAAAGGAAAACGGAAAGAAATTTTGCGACTTGTTATTGCTTTCTGGTCTACCAAGCCGAGTCTTGTAATGGTTTTTGAGAGCAAAAACCTAAAAATATTGGATTTCACTTCTACGAAATATGTTTTAGGCCATTCTGAACAACTTTGGGCTCGTTCGTTTGTGTTGGGTTTTGACCCGCTCCTACGTTCAACCTGTGAATAAACAATCCATATGATTTGTGGGGACTACGGGTTGGGTGGGAGTTTGGGAGTTTTTCTTCTATGAACATAAATCTTCATCGATTGATTCTAAAGGAAGTTCAATGATAAATACAAAAATAAAAAAATTAAACCAAAATACAAAAAAAACAAGACCGAATAGTTCTGATTCCGAAAAAAATTGTGTTGTTGATACCTCATTAAATTAATCAACGAAAAGTTTATTCGTGGAAAAAAGTTTTGAAAAATCTGTTGAAAATCAATTATTTTTTTTACAAAAATATTAAAAATTATTAATAAAAATACTTGTAAGTCAATTTGCACTTGTGTTTTATTTCGAGGCTATTGTGTGTTAATACAAACTGATATGGAATATCCATTTGGGACCGCATAGGTATTACCCAATAAAGAACAGATCGGGACTGCCCTTAGTGGCACACACAGGTTTAGCCCAACAGGGAACAGATAGGGATTTCCCGATTAGTGCCCAAGCACGTCTCTGCGTTACATCCCAACGTAGAATCCCTATTGGGAAACCCTATTGGGCCCCAAATGGGTGCAGTCAAAAATTTCTAGTCGGGTACCCATTTATTTATTTATGTGTTTAAAAACTGATGAAGTGATAAAAAAAAGTTCCAATACCTCGAAAAACAGACGAAAACTCGAAAATTGGCAATCTTCATTTTCGTCTTTGTTTGGCACGAATATCTTAATCGAACCAACTATTGAAATAATTGACAAAATTTTTTAGCATCCCTACCTGGAATGTGGGAACATACTTTAACAATTAGCTCAGCGGGGAAAACATTTGATGTTACTGGTTGGCGTATCGGATGGGTTTATGGACCCAAACATTTAATGTCGAATTTGAGGGCTATACACGATACATATATATTTGGAATTAACACTCTATGTCAGGTAGAAACAGCTTCACAAAATTTTCAAATAAAATAATGAACAATCTAAAATTTTAGGAAGCCATAGCACGAGTTTTAGAAACGGAGTGGAATCGTTTTGGTTTAAAAAATAGTTATTTTGTTCAAAGATCTAATCTATTTAAAAATAAACGAGATTATTTTGTAAAAGTCTTAGCAGACATTGGAATGGTGCCAACTATTCCCGATGCAGGCTATTTCATTATGGCTGAATGGAGTCCTTTAGGTATGTCATTACACAAATAAATTACAGGTACATGAATTTGAAAGTTTTTTTTTTAAGAGTCCAAAATTGACTTAACTAGAGAAACAGATGTGGAAAAAGATTATCAATTTACAAAATGGATGACAAAAAATCTTAAATTATTGGGTATACCACCTTCAGCATTTTATGACATATCGCATAAATCTATGGCTAGTAATTATGTACGATTTTGCTTTATTAAAGTAAGTTTTTATAACATAGAATTACTGAAATCTTCAGTCCTAAGTAAATTATTTTATTTTCTGTTTTTAGAAATCAGAAACGCTTTTTCAAGCTAACCAGATTTTAAGGACATGGAGTTCAAATTTAAATTCAACAAAAATTTCCGAAAAAATATCATAATTTCATTGAAACGTAATTCACAATGAACAATATGTAACATACTGTTTGACCATAAATTCGATTTTTTTCAGTATTATCCAATTTCATTTGACTGAAGTAATCCTAATCACACTAAATTATTAGCACAGTGAATATATAAAAAATAACAATGTATTTTGTGATAAAATTAAAATATATTTATTATTTTTGGAAAATTATATGAGGAAAACGTTTATAAGAAAGATAGTTGATTTGCTAAAAAATAGTTTTTAATTATTCGTAAGAATAATGTCTCCACACTATATAAATTTAAATTTTTCGTCGAATTTTATGGCACAAATACCACCAGATATGTCAAAAAAATTAATTAATGTTATGATTTTAAATTTCATCATTTAGTCGAGATAAAATTTATCTTTGATCCAAAATTTAGATTGTTTTTTTGTTGTGTATATTAAGGTGTAATGGACATCGTAGTTTAAAAATGAATTGATATAGATCTGTTTATTTCGTATAGGCAATCTGTTATGACATAAATGCATAAAATTTGAGGAGTTCATATTAATGTGGACTTTATATTAATGTCGACTAATTTATAAATCACTCTTTTAAACTGGGCCAATTGTACGTTTTATAAAAGGCACATAAAAAAAAGAATTATTAAGAATTATAAAGCAATTTGCCAATGTTTTTTTAATTTGTTTTGTTTATTGTTAAATTTTTGAAATAAACTATTTTTTACCATTTTGAAGAAATAATGGTTTCGAATCATTTTTGGAAGCCCGGCAAAACAGTTTACATTCGTGTAAATAAATTACTTATCTGATATTCATTTTACCACATCATTGATCTTAAATAAAATATTTCATACTGATCTCAAATAACTGTAATTATAGAAAAAAAATGACTTAAAATGAAAAATAAACATTTAATTAAACATTATTCTTTATTATTTAAAACTATTTAAACATTTTGAATAACCTTATAAATTTTCATTGGGAAAATGAACATTTTAAACCAAACTCATATCACGTTTTTGAATAATCAAAGCTCTGTCATTTAAATAAGTTTGATAAAGATTTTGTATTCCATGACTCATAGTGTTTAAAACAATGATTTTTGAAGAGAATTATCTGGTACTTGTCATTTCACTTAATGCTATTTTTTATTGAAAATTTATACACTAAAATCTCCTCGTAACCATCTTTTAGCATCTCTTGTATCATTACCAAATGTTTTTCCATGCCTAAAAAAATATGAAAAATATGCAGTCAAAGACTACAATATGTACTGTTGTTATTTGCTTATGTGCAAGTGGCCCATTAGCTCAGTTGGTTAGAGCGTCGTGCTAATAACGCGAAGGTCGTGAGTTCGATCCTCCCATGGGCCATACAGTTTTTTTTATATTTCTTAAGTTTATTTTACAACATAATTATATGAAATTTTGTGTGTCCTTAAAACATTAAAGATTTATTAATGGAGCTTGTAGAGGTCTCTATCAAAACACATAAAATGTAATGTCACTTAAGGTTAGTTGCACATCTCAAAAAAATGTAGATTTTTTTTAATTAACTAAGCCGTTTCAAAGTTCGCAAGGCGAGATTCGTCTTTTGCGATACAAATTTTCAAATAGTACTTTGTTAAAAATAAAATCAATCCATTAAAATAAATAACGCAAAATTGACTACTAAATCCCATACACAGAATCAATATAACCATGACCTGTATCCATAATAGTTTCTTTTAAATATTACCTAAACATTGCTCCAGGTATATGTCCACCATAATTAGGTATTTGACCTAAATGTTTATAATAAATTTCTGTTGGTTGAATTTGTGAAGGTGGATCAGGTCGTACAATTGACACTGGTGCCCATTCAGTACTCTGGCGTTTACGATAATTTGATACAAAATCACATAATGCTGAGTTTGTCATTTCGGCATTTGTTTGACCAAATGTGGAATGTCCAAATGGGACATGACCCGAATAACCTAAACATTAAATAATATTTAAATCATTATCAACTCATTTTTACCCATGAGAGCAAATTTCTTACTGGATCTTGTAGCGTAAGCATATGAATTATATAATTTTTCTCTGCTTGATGTCATTTTTGGAAAAATTGTTTGTAGAAAAATAATATTATTTACTTGTGTAATAAATTTCAAATTAATAGGATTTCGAAAATTTTTTGGTACTGTCAAAATATGTAAAAAAATATTTAGATGACTTGATAAATATTGTTTAAATTTCATCCAGAAATACATCGAAAAAATGTTCGTTCATGTTTTCAGGCAAAGTAACAAATGATAAGTTTTAGGATTTATACGAAAATGAATATTCGGTTAGCTTCGTGGAAAGCAGTTCTTTTAGAAGCAAGATATTGGAATTAAGAAATTTGATTGGATTGCCAGAATGTTAATTCAAAATAGTTTCTAACTGATCTAACTTACCAGATTTAATATATTTTTCTGGATTAGAAGATTCCATAAAAAATGGATTCGATCCATGCGTTGGTGGTGGGAATGGAGGTTCAGGAACTGGAATAGTACGTAATATTCCAGCCATTTCTGGTCGAACTTCAACGAGTGGCAATTTAAATTGACTTTTAACCAACTAATGTAACCAAATTGATAAATATCATATTAAATATTTGTTATAAATTAAAATAGTTTACCGCTTTATCTTCCCTAGGTGCGGGCTCCCATCTCCCATCCTGTAATGCACCTAATTTGATTAACTGATTACTGGCTTCACGTTCTTCTTGTTGTTTTCGTTCAAATGATGCTAAACCCTCGGTCGCTTGTACTGTAAAACGCTGCCCAAATCGGCCATGCTCGCGTGGTACAAAACCTTCGAATTCAATGTATGTTTTGAATTAATTGTATTTTGAGAAAATTTTATCAAAAATTGTACAATCCATGGCAAGATTTTTTTCCGATTATATTTATTTCGGTAGCTTTTTGATAAACTTACTTTCTATATAAATATGTTCAAATCGAAATATCAAGATAAAAATTCGAATAAGTGTACAAAATTTGATAATCGCTTCTATTTTTTTTGACACTTAAATCAAGTAGAGCAATTGTTTTGTGTCCGATTTTGTGTTAATTCTATCGCTTTTATAAGAGGACAAAATTTATTGGTGCCAATATTCATGATTCCCGTACTAGCTTTATAGTAATTATTTTTATATATTATTTTAATTTACGTAAAAATTTATACTGCCATGTGTAATATCAACGGCTCAATGGTCTAGGGGTATGATTCTCGCTTTGGGTGCGAGAGGTCCCGGGTTCAAATCCCGGTTGAGCCCATACTTTTATTATTATTGAAAGAATCGAGTTTTAAAGATTGCTGGTTTTATAGAAAAAGTATATTTGATTCAATTGTTTGAATATATACTGCTATGTTTAATAAACAACGACTGCCATAGTTTTCTTAACAAATAATCAAGTAAATTGAATTGGAAATTAGCTACAAATTTATGTTAGTATTTATTTAATAGTTTGGCTAAAATTTTTAGATTTTTTGGCTCATTTTTTTAGTGGAATTTCTAGTCAATTTTAAAAGAAGTTGAATTCGGGCTAAAATCAGTTTTTAAAATCAGATAAATTTTTTGAGTTTGTAAAATTCCTTAGGCAACTTTTATGGTTCAATATCCTTTCAATTCATCCAACATCAGTTACAGATGCTGTCATAATAATATCTTTTTATTTATTTCAGTATAATAAATTTATGCTTATAAAGACAAGGATTTGTACGTGTTTTCCCGCAGAATTCAGTACTTTATATGTTAAGTAAAAAGTAATGAGTCTCGTCCAAAATGGGATGTCAATTGTTGAGTCTACAAAAATTATATGAATTATGAAGGAAATTTTATTTACAAAAAAAAATTAAAATATACATAACAAATCATTTAAGTGTTATTTTCGTTCCTTCATTGTCAGTTTTCTGTCCAGTATGGTTTGAGAATTCAATTTCACTATCACTTTGTGGATAGCGAATTAGTATCAAAGGCCAACAAGCATGGTAATTTTGATTAAACTGAATATCTAAATTAGTCGCTGTAACATAACTAATTCCATCTGGCGGAAAATGTCTCAAGGCATTCTTTGAAGCACAATAACGATGTTTTCCAATCCTATGTAATAAGAGCTGGATTAGTGGCGTCATTAGTAAGTGGTGCCAGGACAATCATTTCTTCCTAACACACTGAGATTTTATGTAATAAAATTATTGAACAATGGTTATTTTTAAAAGGATTCCTATGTTTCCAAGTAAATAACTTTATTAGTCCCAAGACAATTTAAATTTGATCTGTATTCATGCAATAAGGGATAAAAACCAAACCGAAAATAATGCATCCTCTCAGCTAGTTTGGGACAAATAATTTCCAGAAAATTAAAACAATATGAACACCTTTCATAAACGGCTGGAATATGCCCACAATAACTTGAACAAATCCCATCGTTCTTACGATAGATATTTATTTCTGGAGTTAAGGGTGGTTTTTGTTTTAAGTAGAGAGTTGGGGGTGGCATGCATAATTTTCTTGGACCACCACATTGCATACTTTCTTTCCCGATTTCGGGCTTTTCTATTTGACAATTAACTAATTTAAAAAAAAAAAAAACAAAAAACTTAAATTTAAACATTATTTAAGGGGGAATGAAAGATAACCCTCCATTATGTTAAATCTTTTAAAATTTTACGCACAACCAACTCAAAAAATACTTATGCAAATGGTTTGAGATTTGGTAAGCACAATATTGACATGAAAACGGAAGAGTTTTTCTTGGCATAAACATTTCTAAACATAAAATCGAATTTTGATTTTTACTTCAGAAATTTTTTCGAAAAAAACTCTTTTACAAACCTTCCGTTTTCATGTCAATATTAAGCAAACCAAATTTGGATAAGTATTTTTTGAGTTATTTGTGCGCGAAAATTGAAAGAAAAACAGTGTATATTTCATGTAATTTAAATCAACAGCTTGTTAGAAGCGCACTCCTGACTCAAAGAAATGCTTTATGTAAGGAGTCTAGCCTCCTTTTTTTTTTTTTTTAATTTCTGGCTTAAGCTACTTTCAGCTACATAGCCATTAACCAAAGGGGATTATTATTTTTATACAACAACAGTACACAGTACTGCTAGGTGGCCACCCATCCAAATACAGATTGTGACTGCTGTTACTTAACTTTATTGATTGGTCTAAGCCTGTCATTAGGTTACGTCGTCAGTCCGGTTTCTTAAATTTTGGTTATTATTTATTTTCGTGTATAAAATTATATAGAAATTAACCAGTATTGTCATCTATTAGATATGAATCGAATCATAAACAGAAAACTCAGATACAATGATTTTGTTGTGTTAAAAGATAAAAACGAAATCAAGACAAATGATAAATAATATTTCGATAATTTTATGAATAAGTTGAAAAATTTAATATAAATACATAAAATATAAAATACAAAATGTATAAAAAATAGACAATACGCATGTATTTGTGTGTTAGTAAAATATCGAAACTATGCTCCTTACAGTTATCTACTAGTGGTACAGTAAGTCTTTGATAGGTGGCATTAATTTAATGCTTTTAATATATTTACTTTGTATATTTAAAATATTATTAGCAAAATCCGAAAATTAAAAGTTTCGTACTCTTAATTGGTATTATAAATTTGGAACTTTGGTATATAAAATATCCGATATCTGATTACGCATACAATAATTTAATTTTTCTGATTCCAATGCTGCGATACTTTTGCACAAATGTCGGCCTTTTTTAACGTTTCTCGTTAGAAAAGTCTAACGTTTTTTGGAAATGTAGTCCTTTTTCGCCTTGTCACAGCCATTAATACTTCGAAAAGAGATTTTTAAACAATGTAAATATAAAGTTCAATCAACTGAGACAAAGTATAGAATATAAATAAAAGACACAGAATATCTTCGTGATGGAAGTAGGATATATTCACTTAAATAGCTATAGGGGAGAACGGGGTTATTGCGATCACTTAAGGAAAAATGTGAATAAAGTGAAAATTGTAAACGACATATTTATATATTTTATATCAATTTAACACATTCTCTAACAAGTACACTTTATTTCTGATAATTTTTTAGTGGCTTTGGTATAATTATAAAGATTAAATTAATTTTAATTAAAAAAAATTCAGTTTTGATCATCATTAACCACATATGTGACCAATCGCGGCTGCGTTGAAGGAAATGGAAATCTAAAATCCGATGGAAATTTCATATACGTAACCTTCGACTGACTCCTATCCACTACACATTATAATTTCAAAATTATTAGCCCCAATTTCAAAAAAAATTTTTAATTTCAGTAAAAATTAAATTTTATATTACAAATATTATACTTCCAATATTAGTCGGTATAATTATAAAACAAAATGGCCCAAAATAAGTGATTTGAAATAATTAAGTGATTTTAATTTGGCTAGGTTACACTCTAAATATTATAAAAAAAAGAACCTCCTTTAAAAAATGAACTGAAAAGTAAGAAATAATTTTAAATTTATCCTTGTGGATAATTAACTGCTTCAGTCGAAGCCAACAAATCAATTTTTTTGGATAAGGATAAAATGGGCTCCGGCATAAAAAGATAATTGGTCATAATGAAAAATTCCAAATTGTTTGTTTTTATTTATGTTTTATTTTTGTATTTGTATTGTATACACCCACAAAAAATTTTTCATTAGGATGAAATTTAATCACTAAATAAAGTTTTTACCCTTCTTTGCCCTTAGGAATATCAGATCTGGACTAAATTAAAATAGAACCACAGGGGTAGCACCAGCTTTCAAATAAAAAAAAAAAAAAACAAAAAAAGAATCATTAAAATCGGTTCACCTAATCGAAAGTTCTTATGTATCAAACATTTAAAAAAACAAACAGTCGAATTGAGAAACTCTTCGTTTCTTGCGCCCAGTGATGGATTTACGCCTAGGCCCGCGAGGCCTGGACCTAGGCCGGCATGATTCGGCAAAATTATTGAAATACCAAAATTTCAGAGACGAAAAAAAGTAAAGACAGTCTCCTTTGAAAATGAGTTCAGATTACTTTCTATAAAGAATTTTCTATACAATATATAATAATTCAATTTCATTTTCAGTCTAAGAATAAGATGTTAATTGTTTAAAAGATCAATAATAGTCTTTATCGAGTGATGTTCTTTATTTTTTGTTTCATTACTGAAATTAATAATAAAGCTATTAAAAATTACTAATTTCAATTTCTTCGATAATTTATCTGAAAGAGATACAAATGAATTGAAAAATCTTGCCAATAAACTAGTATCGTGATGGCTTAGAAGAAACATTATTAAACGAATGTATTCATTTACATTATCAACTCGAAGATTCTTCAGCAAATACGGAAAATGTACGCTCTGCACAAAATACATGCAATTTATTACATTGACGTAGCTTTACGTAGTTTTTTGAGTATACCGGCTAAAAATTGTTCAGGAGAAAGATCTTTTTCTTTTTTGAAAAGAGTGAAAACCTATTTACGAGCAAGTATGGGTCAAGATAGACTTAATGCTCTTACATTACTGTCTATTGAATCTCAACTAGTCCAAGAAATTGATTAAGATGATATAATGGATATTTTTGCGCGGACCAAAGCCAGGAAAAAGAAATATTTAAATTGATGAATATTGAAAAAAAAAAAAAAAAAACATATTTATTTATTTGTCTAACGTTTAATACTTATGTATCTGTAATATTTATTAGTTAGAATTAAAAATTATATTCTAATGAAATAAAGTTATATGAAATTTAAAATGAATATATTGCAATATATATTATAATAAATAAAATTTATTCTAACATTATAAGGACGGCGCGATAAACAGGGCCTAGGGCGGCATCAAGCCTAAATCCGTCACTGTTGACGCCGGTTAAAAAATAAAATATTTATTGTGAATTTGAAAAAAAATTTGTTCTATATTCAAGACTTAACAACTATTTCGCAGGTGAAATAGAAAGTGAGCACCAGACCTGAAAATATTATCGTTTACAAAATGACGTTTATTTTTACGGTGTGTTCTCTACTATAAAATTAATTACAATTAAATACAATCATAAAAGTAAAATTGAATATTAAGAATCGTAAATGGTAGTAGTATTAAATGCATTAAAACCTGCAATTACAAAAAATAATTATATCTGCATAATTTAATTTCAAAAACAAAAAACAAAAAAAAAGTGAAACAAAACTTAATGAATTGTGTAAAATTAATAATCTACGCGCGCATTTGAATAAAATTAATTGGAAGAAATTAGAATTTTAATGTAAATTTGTAATTTAAAAAAAAAAAATAAACATCCGAAGTTTTATTACACACAACATAAAATTTGTTTAGTATGATAATAACATGTACCGTATAGGATTCAGTATCACAATATCACATAAAGTTTTTTAAAGAGGATGACAGGAAAACAAGAGATTGCACATTATGAACGAAAAATAATTTCCGAAACTTAATAAATCATGGAACAATGTCTACCCTGATAAAAAATCGTATTCAAACGTATAGAAATTGAATAGGACTTTTTTATCAACGTAAACTAATACATTTTGTTTCTTGAGTAACATTTTTAAATTTATACTTCTTTATGTGCGTTATGAAAAAAAATTATGATAAATTTTAAGATGCGCACGCATCACCGTCACACAAAATTCACAGGTTGAAGCTGTTGTTATGATTTATGTTACACTTAATGTAATTAAATATATATTTATTTATTGAATTTTTCAAATTTAAACTGAGCTTTATTGATTCCGTTGACTATGCTTCTCCAGTCCTTTTATTATTTTATTGTAATTAATTATTTGCATGCAATTAAAAATTGTTTTTTAATGATTCCAAAGAAGTATAACTTCTGACACGCGTATATAAGTACTCACTCACTCATTTTTTTTAAATAAAAAGTTCATTAAATAATCGACATTGACTCATTTTTTAAAATAAATTATCATTAAAATTGTTTCATTCTATAAAACTCATCATTTAAAATTAGTTCAGTTAATTGCTCTAATTTTCTCTATATATTGCATTTTTGAGTAAATAGATTCTCCTTTATTTCTTTATCTTCTGTAGAATATTTCATGAAACATGTGCAACCTTTGCTATTTTATTTTTCAATATTCTATCATTTTTTTTTCAATTTCTTAACGATTTTACTCGATTTGTTGTTCAATTAACCCTAATAAAGTCAATTTTTCATACAATAGATTAAGTGGTTATCAATTATATTTCTTCTCTATGATTGTTCCGATGTAACTTATGATAGGCGTTGTTCGATTTTGATGAAATTTGGTTTGATGAAACGTTGCCTTAAGGAAGAAATTCATTGTATAGTTTTTTCACTTACATAGTAAAACGGAATTTTTGGACTTTTCTAATATTGTACGATCATCACGCCGTTTAAGAAAAGTCAAAAAATTCTATTTTCTATGCAAGCTAAGTAATTTTTTAGCATCCCCGTCTGTTTGGAAAAAATTTGGGATTTCATGTCTGTTTGACTTCGTATTGTTCAGATACTAATAATCGAATTTCAATGATTATTAGATTGTATAACTTTCAATTAAGAAACCACGTACATTTTATCAAAATAGGCCAAATGATTTTCAAGATATGGAACGTTTTTGGGATAAATGTGTGCGTAACTTAGATATTTTATGTAAAGGTTGGTTCAAAACTGTTTTAAATTAACGTAGTCCGATTTCGACGATTGGTTTTTTCAGAAAAAGACAACACTTAGATTCATCGTACATTAATTTTTACAAAAAAACTGAATCCGAATTTGTAGAGCAACCAACTACTTAATCATCCAAAGTACAAATTTTTAATAAACACTAAAAAGTAAAAAATAAAACAGTAATTAAAAAAATTAAATTCAATTTGAACAAAAAAAAAATGAACTAAAAAGTAAAAAATAATTTTAAGTTAAATATTTCTAAAAATAATTTCATGGTGACCAAATTGATTCGTTGACGTCGACTTCGAATAAGTATTTGGTGACAAGGAAATTATTTTCAGAATGATTTACTTTAACATTATTTTCACTTTTTAGTCGTTTTTATTGATGTCGGTTTTATTTTTTTGAAAATTTATTTTTTTTTTTTTAAACTTGAAATTGAACATGTGACGTGAAATATTGAACATATAAATATGCATATTATACTACCTAAGTAAAGAAATACGTGAGTAAATATATTTCATAAGGACGCCTTATAATAAAGTCAATAATTACATTAAAAGTGTAGTTGAAAAAAAAAAAAACGAAACACTAACAAACTTGAGTAGGATTTTTTAATAGAACACTGTGTGTCGTAGCTATCTATATTAATTAAGACATTGGATAATAAAACTTTTATTAGCTTCCACTTCATATACTGTAAATAGTTTTAAATAATTTTTATAGTTAATTTTATACACCATAGGTACTTCAAAAAGAAAACAATTATAATCAACGACCACGATTTTGTTTTCAAACACTTTCTTTTCTCTTATCATTGGTTGATAAAAAATTTTTTGTGAAAATAAAAGTGTTGTTATGTGAAAGATAGTAGCTAAATTATTATTTGTTTGCCAAAAAATTTGTGTTTTGTGATTACTGGTGAATTCAATATTGTGGAAAAAAAGTTTATACGGGAAAAACGATTCCTATTTTTCAATTTTCTAATTTATTAAAATTATTTTATTAATATTTGATAAAATGATCAAGGTCCTTGATATTCCAAATAATTGTTTGAGCACTTAGTGTGCTCAAATTATGGCTGATCGTTTTTTCAGTGTTGTCTTTTTTTTTTTTTAAATATTTGTGCAATTAAAAAATGTGATTAAAGTTCAAAAAAATTATGTGCGGTTGTATTATGAAATTGGGAAATTATTATGGAAGAACGAAGAAAATCAGATTTATTTGATAAATTTACTGATGTTGCAAAGATCGTTTTCAAACGTAAAGTAAGTATTTTCATATTATATAATTTGTAGGGAATATTTTCATATTCGAATATTCGGTTAACATAATTGAATGATCCATCATTTATGTTTCTCAACGCCATAAGAAAACGGATAGATTTTGAATGATATATGATTGATGGAATTGTGTAAAAACCTACGTCGGATGGAAATAATCCGAGATAAGAAAAGAAAACTAACATGAGTACTCGACATTATGTAAAAATTGCGATCAAGACAAAAGCTTTTGTTCAAATTTTATCAAAGTACATTTTTCATCATTGAATAGATTGCCTTAAAATTGGAATTGGGTAAACTGCCCAGCAGTGAACCAATATTTATTCAATTGTAAAACTTTCATTTAAATACGCATTGGAAACCTTGCAGTTTTGACTTGTGTGTTTTAATTTGTGTGTATTCAATAAGTTCACTAGTTATCTATTTTTTTAAGTTATTCGAATTTTTTAAAAGCGGTCGGATTGGTACCACGGTAAATAAAACTAAATGATACATCTTCTAAGCTGTTTTGACAGCAAATCTAAAATGCTTGTTGGAGTATAGTTTATTCTATAATTATTGAAGTGTTTTCGTAAAATACCTCAACTGGCAGATTTGATTATCCACCAGTCCAAAAGTTTGAGATTGTTTAATTTACTATCGCCGCCTTAAAAGCTATTTTTTACACTATTTTCTTGATATATCATAAAATAAAAGTGTTAAATTCTTGAATTCTCAAATTGAAGAGTGTTTCTGAATCACATTAAACGCCTAACGCGCGAGCTTAAGTTCAACTTACCACTGGTGGACAATATTCGCATTAGGTACATGTTTTGTTACTGCTATGGAAAGTTTAATGGTAAATACTTAAAGTTCACTGTGAGACGTGGTTCACTGTTAGAATAGGGTAATTATTTTACCCAGGATTATTATTGAAAGGATATTTTTTGAGATATTAGATAGTCTTTTGAGGAATTTCAAAAATGCTTCATCGTCTACATTGTGAAAATTATTTGTGGTGTTTTTATGTGAATCACATTGTATATAACTTAAAAAGTTTTAAGTTATTCCAAGGCCCTAACTTGATCTACTTTGCTTTATCAGTTATATTACCTAATGATAAGAAATAAATTAATAACGCTTATTAATTTCATTAAATTTGCTTCGTTTTTGACTAAAGTGGGAATGTTTTAATGGATTGTACAATTTTAATGGTCTTACCGTCCAACAATTATCGTCAATTGACAACATTTAAAATTTCCAAAAGCCAAATTAATGACCATTACATTTTGGAAAAATTTTCAAATTCGCTTTAATGTCTAACATCAATTTATTGTATTATTATTATTATTATTATTATTATTATCAACACTAAAAATTAATCTTACATTGTCTGCAAAGTTCAGAGTTAATTTGACGTAAGTGTTAATATAAAAACTTAACTTTGAGGTGAATTTAGAAAATTTAACAATTTGAATACTGTTTGGTTGGCCAGTTTGCCATTTACTTGGATTATTGTTCCTTACCTTCATATCCAGGCACTAGAGGATGTTTGTAAATGGCGTCATTATATCGAAATCTGGCATCCACAACATCAATATCTCGGGGTGGTGGTCGGAAAACCTTAAGAAATGTAGCAAAATAAGTAAAAATAAAAATTTTAAACCCGTATTGAAGCGATTCTTTATGGAAACTCACAAAATAAGGTAATTTTGATAAATTTATTTTTGTTAACCTATACATTAATACGTAAAGCAAAAACTGTTTACTCTTTTTAGTACAGAGTAGTATGAAATTTGTCACTTTTATAGTTTATAAAGAAAAGACTGAAGAATGATATTTTTTTTAAATTATGCATAAAAAATACATTAAATCAATAAAAAAAAACATTACACACACTATGGCACACATATATATAAGAGGGAAGGCTTGTATTACACACACTTCTATACACACGCATATATATAATCTTTTGTTTAATATACTGATTTGCTTAAAGGTAGTGAGATTCAAATGAGGGATTATGGTCAAAATTCGACTACTGTAACGATACTTTAGCTAATATAATAACTAATTGAAAAATATGACGGTATGTTAAAATAAATCTTATGTTTGTAGCACTAAAAAATATTCAAGTCACTCACAAATATTTCTATATATCTGCCACTTTATTATTCCGATCAAAATGAGATAGCTAACTAAAATTTGTAGAGCAAGTTATAGACTTAAATTTTTTGAATTATAAACATTCTAAATAACAGTCTAGATAACAGTAATAAAAAATGCATACAGAAGAAGCTTTTGTTTCTTAAAAGCACAACAACTTTTGTTTGAAATATTTTTACATAATTTGAAAGGTGATATACAATACAAAATAACATTTACCCAATTCTAACTGTTAATTGCTCTTTTTTTTTTTTTTTTTTTATTTATTTTATTTTATTTTAGGTCGTTTTACACAACTAGGTATTGCTATCTTTTATATTATTTCTGAATAGATTAAACATCGTAATGAATAATTTAATGTGGGTATCCTTATATATTATATTGATATGAACCCATTCAGTCATATGTTTCCTCTTGACCAAATTACTCCCGCATGTTAAGTAACATTCTGCAGGTATATTGTTATTGTGTTGACAACAGCTGAGCTCGTTCAGTATAGAACCACATGTCATTTATTAATTACTATGTAATTATTAGCTCTATACTTATAAAGGTGCTTATTTTGTATAGGGTAAATTGTCCAACAATAAACCAATTTTTTACTTGCATCGATATTACTTCCGAATTTTGATACTCTAAAAAAACATACTTATTGGAAACCTTGTAGCTTTGACTTAGAATTTGTGTATTCAATTGGACACTAATTATCTTTTTTTGAATGACATTTATATTTTTTTAAAGCCGTCACTGTGTGGACATGGTGCAGCACTGTCCAGTACACAGTGAACCATGGTTTAATAAAACTTAAAAAAAAAAAAATTTGGTATTCTCTTTCGACAACAAGCCAAAAGTACCTGGTGGAGTATCTTTCATCTTATAATTCATAAAGTGTTATCGGGAAACACCTGAACAGGAAGAGGTGTCACAAACAATACTACTTGCACAATCAAGAACGCATACAACATTACATTTTCACAAATTGTCACTTTTTATAAACATCGAATTCCCATGGTGATAGTAATTTTTATGGTTTCTGAACAGATTTGATTACATGGTTTTTATTTTTATAATAAAGCCTCTATTAAAATCTGCTATTTAAACTAAGATGCAGATTTTCGATGGTTTAAGCCTCAAATCTGTTTAGAATTTCCCAAAAACTCCAAACCATTCAACACCAGTGCTTATATTTTGGGTCTAAAATTTTGGGATCTCAAAAGCTAATTTTTTTTTTTTAATTATATAAAATATAAATTTTCTCCATCGTTTTGCAGATTATCTTATTTTCTCCTAATAAGCTGGAGTGGTTTTGCTTTGTTCTCAGGAATATGTAACGGTTCTTTGAGTACTTCTTGCTCATGGTTCACTGTTGAACATAAAGCATTATTTTATGGTTAAAAATTGAAGCTGTTTTTTTATTTAAGTTGGTTAAATGCCTATGTGAAATGTTTAAAAGTTTAAAAAATTATGGAATTCCGATTATATAGCATGCGTAAGGAACCGAAATTTTTTTTTAAGTACACTCTATTTGGCTGTCCATTCAACTTAACACTGGTGGACAATATACGTCTTAGGTAATAAATGCTCTTCAACTGTTGTAAATGCGTTGTTACAACTCTGGATAGTTTTTTATGGTAAATACTTAAGGTTCACTGTAAGGCATAGTTCACTATTGGACAGTTTACCCTACACAATTTAATACAAATATTCCTGATAAAACAATTTATCTATTTTCTTTTCTTTTGGTAATTTTTTAAAGATAAATGAAATGAAAAAAAATTGTTGGGCTAAATACAACTTAATTAAATTATAATTTTAAATTAAATATTTTTATCAATAGTTTGCTTCATTGCTTCTGTAGTTGAGATAATCATACCCTTAAATTAAAACCAATTTATCAGCTGTGACTTTAATTACTACTTTCCCTCCAGGAAGTTGATAACTGATTAATTAAAACCTAGTTTTATTTTTGAAAATTCCAGTGTAAAATCTCTTTCCTTGGGATTGTAATACACACAATAGGGAAATCACAATGAAGTGTAATTATATCGCCAATTCATTTCAAATTTATCAAATATGAGGAAATTTTACAAAGATATGAATAGTTTAGCATTATTTAAATGAAAAAAAAAAATATTGATAATAAAAGTTGTAAAAAAAAAAATTAACATTAATTATAATATTTGATTACAAAAAAGTTAATTACTAGGTTAGATAAAAACAAAATAACCTCATTTTGTGGTAAAAAAAAAATCGTTAAAACTTTTTTGATTTTAATGCTTTACTTCCATAAATTCAATAACCCACTTTATGGCGAATCTACAATGAATTTATAAAGCTTTTAAACTTTTTTTAATGACTATAACAATTGCAAAGATGACGGATCTCCTGTTGAACTCATTGTACCGATTCACCATGTTCACGAACTTGAAATTACACTTTAGCTTAACAGCACTTTTGCTCAATATTCGGCCTCGACTTATGTCCTTCATAAACAAGCAGATAAAACGAAAATATGTTTTGTAAAAATGTTATATAACAGATTATATTGGATTAGGAGAGTGATTACCATTATTATAAAACTGATGATGATTGCATTATACCCGAAATATGTTCAAACGAGCCTATTTTTGTAAATTATAAGACGAAATGAATTGAATTGTTTCAATATTTTAAAACAGTACAAACTTTAGACCTAATTTAATAAAATTTCTTCTTTTTCTTAAGGATTTAAAGATCGATAATCAATTTTTTCTATTTAACTAATTGAAGATCCAATTTTATCAGGATATTGTCAAAAAAAACTCGATTTCAATTCGATATCTATTTATACGTTAATGAACTACTTTAATATTTTACTTTAATATTTTAGATTTTATGCCATCAAAAATTTGGTTTTAATTTGCAGTTTTGAAGCGTTTAAGACTGAATTTAATATAACTTTATATATTTCAAATAATTGCTGGAAATAATACCTATCGTCTCCAATTTTTTACTAAAATAAGGTTTAAATTTTTGGAAAATTAAAAAAAAAAAACATTTTTAAGCTGTTTAATATATTTTAATTCATGTATAAATAGAATAATTATTTTTGTTTTTCATTAAATTTTTAAATGGCATCGAAAAATTGTTTTAATTAGTTTTTCCTATCTGTTAATTATACAAAACAGGTATACTCTTTTATTAAATAAATATAGATAAATATTTATTTAAAATAATTAACAAAACTGTAAATTAAATTTCATATCACGTGGTAATTTGCATGTTTGAACTTAATTGGTTTATTTTTTATCACTTAACTTATTATATTTAAAAAATAAAAAAAAAAATAACGAAAAATGACTGAAATTATACCTAATTTTATTGAAACAAACCTGATAATCGTCTACGGTTCGATCTGATAGTACCAGTTTTTCCGAATGACTAACACTAGGGTCCAATAGAAGTTTATGTGTTGTATGTCCATAGGTATCACCGATACGATATTTGTATTGAGGGCAAAAACCTGTATAACTGCAAAAAAAATTACGTATTAATTATCATAAGGAACAGGATACTAGCCAAGCAAGCAGAGCAAAGTATTCAAAATTAAATCACGTTCTCAAATTCTTAATTAGGATAATTGAGTCATTATGATGCACTGCTGCCGTGAAATCACGCTGCCGAAGCGATGTAAAACATAACATTTATAATATAATTTAAGTACCATAATTAGGTGCTTTTTAAGTGTTTTTATGGAGAGCCTTCAATACATCATTTTAACATCTTCTACCAGTGATTCATGTTGGACGGATTTTTTGTTGGACGGAACTTTGATTAAATTGATTTATTGAAGGCCCGCCATAATAGCACCACCTAAAAAGTTCCTAATTCTAATACTTAATAAGTAATATTTTAAGTTATGTTTTCACATTACTCTGACAGCGTGATACCATCGCAGTAGTGCATCTTAATGAACCAATTTTCTTAATTAAAATTTCATTTAATTTAATCATCTAACAAACACCTAAAAAGTACTAGATTTGGAGCATATTTAAATGCAATTATGAATACGCTAGACTAGTATAAACCAGGGTAGATAATTTATGAAAACAAAAAAAATTACTGTAGAATGAAACCAATTGGTAACGGAAGATAATATGATAAAAATGAAAGGAAAAATAAATTACGGGCGATCTGAGTTCGGGAAGTATGGAAGGGGTGAGTTTTTTAAGGGTAAAATTAGGTTTATCTGAATTTCCGGCAAAACTACAAGTCTTATGGAAAAAAGTTAAATGGCAAAGTTGTAGGTAATAAAAAGATCTAAAGCTTTTATATTTACACTTTTAACCTCAAAATTTATGCGAAAAATTCAAATAACCAATTTTTTGGTTTTTTATTTTTTTTCTCCGAAATTTGGTGAAAACTTACCTTTTTATGTTCCAAATACATTGTAATTTTTTTGATTTAAAATATTTATTTTTTCATCTTATTTTGAATAAATATCGAAAAAGCACCCTAATTTATGTGAAAAAAGTGTAAATACAAAAGTTGTAGATCTTTTTATTACCTACAACTTTGCTATTTAACTTTTTTCCACAGGACTTTTATTTTTGCCGGAAATCGAAATAAACCGTGTTTTATCCTTAAAAACTCACCCCTTCCATAATTCCCGAACTCAGATCGCCCGTAATTTATGTTTCCTTTAACTTGTATCATATTATCTTGCGTTTCCAATGGGTTTTATCCTACTATAATTTTCTTCTTCTTTTTATCATTTTTTAAGGCTTCTACTCTAGTCTATACAGGGGACAGTTGAAATAAATTTTTTAAAAAATTTCGATAATTTAAACTGTAATTGTACTCATACTGACATTGAGGTTATTGGTTTTCGCGGCTTATTGGCTTTAAGTAGCCATATTTCAACGGTAAATTATGAAACGAAATTTTCAAGCCTAGGAAACTGTAGGGGGTTCTCAAGTTTTCTACCAATCTATACGAGGAATACTATATCATCTATTTGAAGAAGCTAAGTAGACTGTATCGTGAGTTGTAAGCTAAATAACAACCTTTTAATTAACTTGGCTATCGTTGACGAGTCTTTTGATGCGTTTAAAAGTATAATTAATACGTCCACAATTGTCAAAAGACAATCATGAATGCATATAATAGACTAGTATAACAAAATTGAATCCAAATAATTAATTATTCAAATGCTATGAAATTTTATTATGCACACTTTTATTATAACAACAGAGGTCTTGCACAAAGATTTTTACACAAAAGAGCAATTCTAAAATAAAAGTGGAAAATTCGATTTATATTTAGAAAAGATTTTTTTTTTTTTGAGAAAAATTCGTTTGTAAACTTTCCGTTTTCATTTTAAGACTTCGCATACCAGTTTTTTTGTATACAAAAATTGACATACTAAGTATATTGCTCTAGATATTGTCTTATTTAATGGATATTTTGGTTTTTATTCCACATGATAGGAAAAATTTCAAAAATTGAATACATTAACTGATTGTAATAAATTTCTTATGGCCGAAAAATTCTTTTAAAAGGATTTCTACATTCAATGATTTGATATAACAAATTAACTGTATATATATAATACAAAATTTATCTTATGTTTAGTAATAAACATGAAATTACATAAAAATCAGTCAACTGATATTTTAATAAATACTTCTTATCTGTAACTATGTAATTCTATAAATATTGATGTAACACGGTGGCATATATAAGGATTATATTAAAATTATTTATTTTAAAAATTCACATGGAAGTATTCTGTGTTCAATTCTACATAAAATGGAATATACTAAAATGAGATTTCTTTTGAAACCTGAATGAATTTGGATTGGTTAATTGGATTGGGTATTGCTATCAAAAACTAATGAACAGAAAACATCCTAGTGAACAGAAAACTAGTGAACAGAAAACAACTAGGATGTTGATTCATTTTTTGAACATGGATGTTGAACATTACAAATTGCCTCGGACTCTATCAAAGGTAGTGCGAACCATAGGAATCACTTTTAATAGAAAAAAAAAAATTTTCTGGTCTCAAAATACGTTTCAGGTCATTCTTAATAACCTTGGTCCCGAATCTGTTGGTCTATGTGTCCAAAAAGTCATGTAAAAGCCTTCACTACTGCAATTCTTAACCGATTTTGATAAAATTTCGCACGTTACAATTCTTGGCCATGCGTAAAAGCGGAACCTTGGGACCTGAATATCTCGGGTTTTGCTAAACGGATATTCATAATTCTTGAAATGTACTTAATGCAGTGCCTGTAACCTAATTTTCTGTTATAAGTTACCGCGGAAAGACAAAGAAGTACTGTGCCACAGCCATTAGCAGAGTATTATAGTTATGGATATTCTAAGAAACTAAGTCAAGCTCCAATTTGCAAGAAATAGTTGGAAAACAATCTTTTTAATTCACTTATGGTAATAGAAGTAATATCGACGTTTCGAGGATATTTTGACTACAGCTAAACGATGTAGTCAAATGATGGTAAAGGTACCTTTCTAGGTATCTTAATAAAAGTAGTAACTTTGTACGCAAAAATAAAAAAAAGTGTTTTGGGAAATATGTGCAATTTTTGGCAAATTTTGGGCATTTTAATTCGATTTTTTGAATTTTGCAAGAAATTGGTGCATTTTTCAAATTTTGCCCTTTTGTAGAAAACCTACAAACTTTTTGTAGAAAAATTTACCAGTTTGTATCTGTACAGAATTTTTCTATTTTCTGCCGTTTCGTCATTAAAACTCGACTGTTATGCTTTTTTTTCCACACTCTAGTGGCGAATTCTAAGAGTATTTTCTATTTAACAGCAGTATATTCTAATAAGAATATTTCTATTCTACAACTTTGATTCTTATCATTTTTCATTCAAAGACCATGTTTCAGCCGTAAAATGCGAAAACTGACCAAAATTATAAACTTTTTTATAGGGTTTTTCATCTTTGTAGCGTGAAAAATGTTCATTGTAGGTAAAAGTGGTAAATGTAAAAGTTGTAGTGCTTAAAATTTGATTTATAACGTGTTAAAGTCAGTAAGTCAATGTCCCTATTCTCTTTATATCACCGATGTGTCATACCATAAATAATGCAAGGTTTTAAAATTGAAGGTACAAAATGATGATGTGGGTACCTATATCTTTTGATGTGTAATTAAAACCGAAGATAAAAAAATTTCACTATAGTATTTTACAAAATTGGAAAAATACAAACAAATTGTGCAACTTATATATCGATTATGCTGTTTGAATTTGTACATTATCTATAATATTTCATAACAATAATTTAATGAATTATCGCTGTATTTATTAAATGTAAACCTTGAAAGCAAAAATTATATTTGGTTGACCGATTATGTAACAAATATCAATTTTTATTATTGCAGCCTTCAAAAATTCATAGTGAAATAAAACAATGGTTAGATATTTTACGACCAACCCATATGAAATTGTATCTCTGTTAACATTTTAATTTTAAGAAGTAGCAGAGATAGCAAAGACGTCAGGGACTAAAGGTTCGAAACCCGGCAGGACCAACTTGTCAATTATAATCAACGATGTGGTTGGTTCATTAATTACACTGTCGGTGCATTGATCAGAATGAACTGCCCAGCTTACGTGTAGTATATCTGCAGTTTCCGTTGGCACAGTTCCTTTTAAAACGACGAATGCAAAAGCTTACTACCAAATTCTACTCTTCGCTCGGATGTAGTTCAATCAATAAAATGAATGACGCGATTGGTCTCTGTTATAAAAACGGAAGTAAATCTCTATTATTATTATTATTATTATTATCTATAGCATTAAAGTTTTAGAAAGTTTTAGTGGGTGAGTAAAGAAAAACTTGAGCTCTCTGTAAATATTCTAAAAGCGGCCAAGATAAAATAATTTGGTCCGATTCATGGACCAAGTTTTTTGCAAGTTACAAGACTATTTCTTTGTAAATTAGCGTTTTAGTTTCAATTATTCTGAAAATAATTACCTGACTAGTGTCAGGTGCTATCATTTCGTTAACATAAAACATGAGGAAGGCTCATTTGACGAAAATTATGGAGAAATAGTGTGAAATATAACCAGCAATTTTGTATTAATATGTAAAATTATAAAAAATTAGTATAAAAAATAAATTTTACCCTGGAATAAAATGTGGTTGAGCCAAATTTATCGTTTCAACCGCCATTTTTAATTTGAAAATAAAATAACACTGTGCTTACGTTTTTTAAGAAACACTTAATTTTGATTGATCGAAAATGATTTACGTATCATAAAATTTACGCAAATTTTAAATAATATCCAAAATTAAAAATGACATGACCTTAACATAAATATCAAAATGATTTTCATGGTTTTTTATATATCTAGTGGGTAATGCCTAATTCATGTTTCTTGGATATAAAAGTCTATTATTATATATTGAATATAATATATAAGAAGGTATTCCAATCCTGCAATGCATCATGGGAAATGTGTCAAGTGGTCGCGTGCGAAAATATTTATTTATTTATTTATGTGTATAGGCCAAATAAATTTTTTAAATTAATTTGATGATACAAGTAGTATAGGAATTAGATGCCGGCCAGTATGCTTAACACACGCGTGGTGGTGCGACCGCTTGACACATTTCCCATGATGCATTGCAGGATTGGAATATCTTCTTATATATTATCGTATGGCATACTATAGCCAATAATTTATTTATAATATAGAATTGATACGTATGTTATTTATTTTTATTATATATATATTTTGGAGGGATAATAAATGACTAAGCTAATTTACTATTACGGAATATCATTACTTCTGTATTTAAAAAACAACGCTCTGCACAAGGTCTAACCAGATTACCCCTTTTCCGAATGCTGAATTTTACCGATTTTAATCAATGGCCGAATGTTTCTTACAAAATGCGAAAAGCTTCATCTCAACTGGGTATATATAAACTATTTTTCTTGAGTGTTAAATTGTTTTCCATTTTTTATTTTCTGCAGTTAAAGAAATTTAAAATTCATAATATTGTTTTGAATAATCAAAATGATTTAGTTTTTGATTCAGGAAATTATTTTTTAAAAATTTATGTCTAAGGTATCTCGTTCTTTAATTACAATTTTATTTAAATTTGACATTTACGGTTATCTTTTGATAAAAAAATTCGACAATTCATTGAACAAAAAAATTTTAATTTTATTTCTCCTCATTATTTATTGTGATTATGTTTGTTAGAAAAGTTTAATAAATGAACTTTTCAAAGAGTTTTTTTATGATCTATTATATATAAATAAGAATCTACTGCGCTTCAAAAAAAAAAAAAACCAAACCAAACGATTAAACTTAGTCCAATCAATCACCAATGGATTTTCACAAAGAAAGTTCTGAAAAGTGGACAAAAGTGATGAAGCCAAATTCTTATTATTTTCATGCATGTTGTCTGACGGTTGTCATTATGGTTATAAATAAATTATACAACTACTGACCTCTATAGGCTCCTGTAAGCACCTCTTTGACGTATTTTATGAATTGATATTATCGAAATCGTTTGGTCAATATTAGTCACTTGGTTTCATCCATTTTTTGTTTGAGTTACAGAGAATTAAAAATTTGGCATACACTAGAAACCGTTTGTCAGATTTCCTAAATTTTTTTTTCGTGGCATTCATTTCGTCATCGTTTGTTCGAACAAGCACTCCGAATCATATCAATATTGTGCATTCCAAATTTCATAACTTTAATTATAGATTAGTATTTTTTGAGTTATTTGTCCGAGAAAATTGGAAGAAATACATTGGCATTACATGTAATTTAAGTAAACGTATTGTTAGAAGCAAACTCCTTTATGTAATTCAACAGCTGTGGATTATTTCTCTTAATACCTATCACATTTTTAATAATCTGCATTAGAATATGTAAAGCTGATAATTGTTTGTAATGCATTGTTTTGACGCCAAATTTAAAAATACAAGATGATTTCACATTTAGCGCTCTGCCACGCTACTGTTTATTTTACCTACGTTCGTTGAATTCAGCGTCTGTCCAACGTCCGTTCTAGCTTTCACTCAAAACATACCTGATTAATTAGTGCACATTCAGTGCTCAATAAATGCCATAAAATAAAATTTAATACTCAAGTCGTTGCCCAAGAAGAAAACTGATAGCTTTTAAGTAAGGTAGCAGCTAACGTCTGCATAATATGGCTTCAGGGCTATACAGTATATAATTTGAAGTCTAAACTACTAGCATGAAGATTAATAGCATCCAATAGTTGATTCCCAGATACAGCTGGCTTTCACCATAACTTAATCCTATTTGTTTAAGTTTAAATACAATAATAAAAAATATATTATTAATACTTTGTGTACTATATGCATAAATTATTAAGAATTGAATTTATAAAATCAAAATATATTTATGAATTAATCTTTTATTCAATGCAATATTAATAATTTTGGGAATAAATAAATAAAACTCAATTATTAACAAACCGTAGACGCGAATAAACATGTCGGAAAAAAATATTGATAATTAGATACAAAAAATATAATAGAATTTCTCTCTCTATGTATTTTTTTTGAAAACATTTTTAAACGCTATTTATTTACAAATGTGTATTTAGAGTAGCAGGAATCGGCGAACGAGTACCGAAAACTATTCCACCTCAATTTTTTTATGCGATCCTCTTCAAATTGCCCTCCTAATGATATAAATGCATGTTGCCATGGCGCAACCCGGTGCCATATTGTTTAAACCGAAATTGTTTAAACAATTGCAAGGCATTGTTATTTTTCAACCGGACAAATTTTTTTTATATTCTTTATTGAAATACCAATAAAAAAGGTCCTATGACTTTTAACGATAAAGTTAATATTTTTAAAGATATGAATTTTTAAAGGTTCGAAAAATCTCAAATTTGGGTACTTTCAACCCATGAAAAATATATAAAAAAAAAAAACATAATGTCTAAGTAATATTTTTTTTTTAATTCTCTATACAATTGTTAATAATATTGTAAAAAGAGATTTTAAAAAATTTCATTGTTTATACCTTTTTTTAATTGTTAATAAGTATGCGTCGCTTATCTTTAAGTAGCTGTCTCTCTCTGACTTATGGTTTTTTAAATATCGCTGTCTCTCTCTGACTCATTGGTTTATGGTTAAAAAAATTTATCCTATATACTATCCTATATTATTCTATACACCATAATTACCCCAGAATACCCGGAAAACTAAATTTTTCGATTTATGGCTGATATTAAAGATCACATAATCATAAGTTGTAACAATTAAATAAAAAAAATTAAATAAAGAATTTTTTCCCAAAATTCACTATAAAATCAGAATGAGGTAAAACCAACCATCACGACTTTTAAACGTTCGAATTGTTTTTGTTCAAATAACGTCGCTAAATTAATTTCTACAGATTGCTTTTCCTACACAAAATGAGAAAAATTTATTAAAATTATCTGAAAACTTAAAAAATCTCTTGTTATTACGTAAATTTCTGCACAATTACATCATAGATTTTAACACAAAGTTAATCCTAATTAGTCCAGAATTTTCTTAGCCGAAGTCATTCTGAATAATCGATTAATTGAAAGGATCTATTTTGTATGTATCGATTTGGGTACAGGCTACTTCATTTTAAAACTCTCGAATTTTAATCACCCTAAATTATTTTCTATAAAAAAAAATTGAGTATTTTGGGATTATTTTAAGAAATAGGATTCTATAAATTTATTTGATCAAATTTTATTAAATTAAATTTCGATGTATACTTATTGTCAAATTTACTCTTATTGGAAGAAAGTGGCGACCTTTTTAATAAGGCGCTTAAACCCTTTTAATAAAGGAAAAATATATATAATCATTAACGATAATCCGTAAATCTTGAATCAATGAATTAAACATCCACAATTCCAGTTCTTTGCTTGAGTTTACCGTAAAAAAAATCTTAAAAGAATTATTTGTTTATTCGAAATTTTTGTATCCGTTTCCACACCACCTTTTGAGGTAAGATACATCAGTGCGTTTTTTTTTTTTTGAATCGTGGTTTCCCCAGTAGGCCTAATCCACGATTTTTTCCTATTTGTTTCTCACTATAAAAACATCTCAAGGAATTTAAATAAGAAAAAAAGGAGCTAAAAAATTCATTAAATTAAAAAAACTCTCAACCTAAAAAAACATTCATATTTGAAAAATGTTATGGAAATTTCGAGACATCTTCTACATTTAAAGTAGAATTATGACTATATTTAGCAACTGACAGCCCATATAACATATATCGGGAATTAAACTCTGTTAAATATCTGTTGGGATTTTAATCTATTGCACCTTCGATAGGTTTATAAGTGTAGTAGGAACTGAACTGGGAATTGATCCTATTAATTGATTATAATTTCTAATAATAAAAATTTACCATCAATTTCATTTTTCAGTATGTGAAAAATCCTTTGGAAAATATTCGAAGTTGGAAATGAAAATGTACTAACATGGATAATGATTTATGAAACTATATAATTGAAAACGGATTAAAATCAAAAAGTTTATAATATTCTTAAAATAAAAAATCGTATTTCAATAAATGAAGTTTTAAATTTATTTATATAAATTCGGATTCTTTTATTTCGAAATATTATTTATTTTAGATAAATTTAGCTTGGTGAAACCACCATTTTGATTTTCAATAATCCATTTATACACATCGAAGCATTATACTTAACAGCAAATTTATACTTAAAATTTATGATGATTTATAAATTATGTACAATTTTATCCAAAACTCAATAACATTAAAAATAATAAATCAAATTTTGAACACATATCGATTAAATATTGTTCCTCGGATTCAAAGTCTATTACTATCATTAGTCACGGTATCCAATTAACATGCACCAATTGTATTCTATATAATGCCTATCTGCACTTGTTCTGAATTTAATTATTCTTAAATTTTAGATTTAATTTTGATTGAATTCAAAATTACAAAAATAGTTGACACATCGAAGTTTCCAATAGAAAATTACAATTATTATACAATATGTAGCTACAGTAAGAATCCAATAAAAATCAGGGCCCTTGATTTTTACTGAGTTATGAAATTACATTTTATATCAAAACATAAATTTATATAAAACTCAACACAATGTCAACTAATTTTTAAATTTTTAAATTCCAACCAGAAAAAAATCTATATTCAGAACAATTGTCCTAAACAAAAGCAGAAAAGCATGTATTGTATACAATTTTACATTTAATCGGGAGCCATTCAACAGAGCTAGAAATAAACATTAAATCAAGGAAGTTTATTAACACAATTCAGTATTCAAAATTTTTTACTATATTTTAAAATCATTAAAATTTTGGTAAAAGTTTTAAGTGTACTTGAATTATACTCGTCACAAACTATCAAATAAAACTGCAAATAATAAATCAAATTTGTTAGAATAGATCGTTATAAAAATGGCAGCTTCACTTTGCATATAATTTATACCAAATAAATATATTTTCTATTACAAATTTACCCAGATTTTTAAAAAAATAAATTTTAATAACTTACAAAAATAAATTTCAATATTTATTTTTAAGAAAAACTTTAACCTTATTGATTTTATTTCGTTATCAATTAAATAGCAATATTTTGAATTAAAACCCACACCAAAATCAATATTCATATAAACAAGGAAAATTTCTAAAAAAAAAAATTATTCTCAAATAAATTAAATATCTGTTGGGATTTTAATCTATTGCACCTTCGATAAGTTTATAAGTGTAGTAGGAACTGAACTGGGAATTGATCCTATTAATTGATTATAATTTCTAATAATAAAAATATACCATCAATTTCATTTTTCAGTATGTGAAAAATCCTTTGGAAAATATTCGAAGTTGGAAATGAAAATGTACTAACATGGATAATGATTTATGAAACTATATAATTGAAAACGGATTAAAATCAAAAAGTTTATAATATTCTTAAAATAAAAAATCGTATTTCAATAAATGAAGTTTTAAATTTATTTATATAAATTCGGATTCTTTTATTTCGAAATATCAAAAATTTCGATTCTTTTATTTCGAAATATTACTTCTTTATAAAATAGCACTCATAGAATTTTAAAAAAAATATAAGGCATCCCTTGGAATTGAGCCCATTAAGTTTCGATTTATTTCTGAGTGTATTGAAACACTCAGTAAATATTAGAGCAGTTAAATACAAAGTATTTTTTCCACAATATTTTGGACGTATTGACTGTTAAACAGACATTGACTTTAAGGCGATTCTAAAAAAAAATTCACTTATCCTTGAGAATTGAGTCCATTTAGTTTCGATGTGTATTTCTTTTGGGAATTGAACCCAAAATCAGTATCACTTCTTTATGGAATAGCATCCATGGAATTCTGAAAATTCTGAAAAAAATTTACCGCATCCCTTGGAATTGAGCCCATTAAGTTTCGATTTATTTCTGAGTGTATTGAAACACTTAGTAAATATTAGAGGAGTTGAATACAAAGTATTTTTTCCACAATATTTTGGACGTATTGACTGTTAAACAGACATTGACTTTAAGGCGATTCTGAAAAAAATGTCACTTATCCTTGAGAATTGAGTCCATTTAGTTTCAAAGTGTATTTCTTTTGGGAATTGAACCCAAAATCAGTATCACTTCTTTATGGAGTAGCACTCTTAGAATTCTGAAAAAAATATAAGGCATCCCTTGGAATTGAGCCCATTAAGTTTCGATTTATTTCTGAGTGTATTGAAACACTCAGTAAATATTAGAGGAGTTGAATACAAAGTATTTTTTCCACAATATTTTGGACGTATTGACTGTTAAACAGACATTGACTTTAAGGCGATTCTGAAAAAAATTTCACTTATCCTTGAGAATTGAGTCTATTAAGTTTCGATGTGTATTTCTTTTGGGAATTGAACCCAAAATCAGTATCAATTCTTTATGGAATAGGACTCATAGAATTCTGAAAAAAATTGAAGGCATCTCTTGGAATTGAGCACATTAAGTTTCGATTTATTTCTGAGTGTATTGAAACATTCAGTAAATATTAGGGGAGTTGAATACAAAATATTTGTTCCACAAAATTTTGGACGTTTTGACTGTTAAACAGACATTGACTTTTAGGGGTTAAACCCATGGTGGCATTCTGAAACGGATTTCACTTATCTTTGGGAATTGTGTACATTTTGTTTCGATGTGTATTTTTTTTGGGAATTGAACCCAAAATCAGTACCACTTCTTTATGGAATAGCACCCATGGAATTCTGAAAATTCTGAAAAAAATTTATGGCATCCCTTGGAATTGAGTCCATTAAGTTTCGATTTATTTCTGAGTGTATTGAAACACTCAGTAAATATTAGAGGAGTTGAATACAAAGTATTTTTTCCATAATATTTTGGACGTATTGAATGTTAAACAGACATTGACTTTAAGGCGATTCTGAAAAAAATTTCACTTATCCTTGAGAATTGAGTCTATTAAGTTTCGATGTGTATTTCTTTTGGGAATTGAACCCAAAATCAGTATCAATTCTTTATGGAATAGGACTCATAGAATTCTGAAAAAAATATAAGGCATCCCTTGGAATTGAGCCCATTAAGTTTCGATTTATTTCTGAGTGCATTGAAACACTCAGTAAATATTAGAGGAGTTGAATACAAAGTATTTTTTCCACAATATTTTGAACGTATTGACTGTTAAACAGACATTGACTTTTAGGCGTTAAACCCATGGTAGCATTCTGAAAAGGATTTCACTTATCTTTGGGAATTGTGTCTATTTAGTTTCGATGTGTATTTTTTTTGGGAATTGAACCCAAAATCAGTACCACTTCTTTATGGAAAAGCATCCATGGAATTCTGAAAATTCTGAAATAAATTTACCGCATCCCTTGGAATTGAGCCCATTAAGTTTCGATTTATTTCTGAGTGTATTGAAACACTCAGTAAATATTAGAGGAGTTGAATACAAAGTATTTTTTCCACAATATTTTGGACGTATTGACTGTTAAACAGACATTGACTTTAAGGCGATTCTGAAAAAAATTTCACTTATCCTTGAGAATTAAGTCCATTTAGTTTCGATGTGTATTACTTTTGGGAATTGAACCCAAAATCAGTATTACTTCTTTATGAAATAGCACTCATAGAATTCTAAAAAAAATATAAGGCATCCCTTGGAATTGAGCCCATTAAGTTTCGATTTATTTCTGAGTGTATTGAAACACTCAGTAAATATTAGAGGAGTTGAATACAAAGTTTTTTATCCACAATATTTTGGACGTATTGACTGTTAAACAGACATTGACTTTAAGGCGATTCCAAAAAAAAATTCACTTATCCTTGAGAATTCAGTCCATTTAGTTTCGATGTGTATTTCTTTTGGGAATTGAACCCAAAATCAGTATCACTTCTTTATGGAATAGCACTCATAGAATTCTGAAAAAATATAAGGCATCCCTTGGAATTGAGCCCATTAAGTTTCGATTTATTTCTGAGTGCATTGAAACACTCAGTTAATATAAGAGGAGTTGAATACAAAGTATTTTTTCCACAATATTTTGAACGTATTGACTGTTAAACAGACATTGACTTTTAGGCGTTAAACCCATGGTGGCATTCTGAAAAGGATTTCACTTATCTTTGGGAATTGTGTCTATTTAGTTTCGATGTGTATTTTTTTTGGGAATTGAACCCAAAATCAGTACCACTTCTTTATGGAATAGCACCCATGGAATTCTGAAAATTCTGAAAAAAATTTACCGCATCCCTTGGAATTGAGCCCATTAAGTTTCGATTTATTTCTGAGTGTATTGAAACACTCAGTAAATATTAGAGGAGTTGAATACAAAGTATTTTTTCCACAATATTTTGGACGTATTGACTGTTAAACAGACATTGACTTTAAGGCGATTCTGAAAAAAATGTCACTTATCCTTGAGAATTGAGTCCATTTAGTTTCGATGTGTATTTCTTTTGGGAATTGAACCCAAAATCAGTATCACTTCTTTATGGAGTAGCACTCTTAGAATTCTGAAAAAAATATAAGGCATCCCTTGGAATTGAGCCCATTAAGTTTCGATTTATTTCTGAGTGTATTGAAACACTCAGTAAATATTAGAGGAGTTGAATACAAAGTATTTTTTCCACAATATTTTGGACGTATTGTCTGTTAAACAGACATTGACTTTAAGGCGATTCTAAAAAAAAATTCACTTATCCTTGAGAATTGAGTCCATTTAGTTTCGATGTGTATTTATTTTGGGAATTGAACTCAAAATCAGTATCATTTCTTTATGGAATAGCACTCATAGAATTCTGAAAAAAATATAAGGCATCCCTTGGAATTGAGCCCATTGAGTTTCGATTTATTTCTGAGTGTATTGAAACACTCAGTAAATAATAGAGGAGTTGAATACAAAGTATTTTTTTTTCCAGAATATTTTGGACGTATTGACTGTTAAACAGACATTGACTTTAAGGCGATTCTGAAAAAAATTTCACTTATCCTTGAGAATTAAGTCCATTTAGTTTTGATGTTCATTTCTTTTGGGAATTGAACCCAAAATCAGTATCACTTCTTTATGGAATAGCACTCATAGAATTCTGAAAAAAAATTGAAGGCATCTCTTGGAATTGAGCACATTAAGTTTCGATTTATTTCTGAGTGTATTGAAACATTCAGTTAATATTAGGGGAGTTGAATACAAAATATTTGTTCCACAAAATTTTGGACGTTTTGACTGTTAAACAGACATTGACTTTTAGGGGTTAAACCCATGGTGGCATTCTTAAAAAAGCATTTCACTTATCTTTGGGAATTGTGTCCATTTATTTTCGATGTGTATTTTTTTGGGAATTGAACCCAAAATCAGTACCACTTCTTTATGGAAAAGCACCCATGGAATTCTGAAAATTCTGAAAAAAATTTATGGCATCCCTTGGAATTGAGCCCATTAAGTTTCGATTTATTTCTGAATGTATTGAAACACTCAGTAAATATTAGAGGAGTTGAATACAAAGTATTTTTTCCACAATATTTTGGACGTATTGACTGTTAAACAGACATTGACTTTAAGGCGATTCTAAAAAAAAATTCACTTATCCTTGAGAATTGAGTCCATTAAGTTTCGATGTGTATTTCTTTTGGGAATTGAACCCAAAATCAGTATCACTTCTTTATGGAATAGCACTCATAGAATTCTAAAAAAAATATAGGGTATCCCTTGGAATTGAGCCCATTAAGTTTCGATTTATTTCTGAGTGTATTGAAACACTCAGTAAATATTAGAGGAGTTGAATACAAAGTATTTTTTCCACAGTATTTTGGACGTATTGACTGTTAAACAGACATTGACTTTTAGGCGTTAAACCCATGGTGGCATTCTGAAAAGGATTTCACTTATCTTTGGGAATTGTGTCCATTTAGTTTCGATGTGTATTTTTTTTGGGAATTGAACCCAAAATCAGTACCACTTCTTTATGGAATAGCACCCATGGAATTCTGAAAATTCTGAAAAAAATTTAAGGCATCCCTTGGAATTGAGCCCATTAAGTTTCGATTTATTTCTGAGTGTATTGAAACACTCAGTAAATATTAGAGGAGTTGAATACAAAGTATTTTTTCCACAATATTTTGGACGTATTGACTGTTAAACAGACATTGACTTTAAGGCGATTCTGAAAAAAATGTCACTTATCCTTGAGAATTGAGTCCATTTAGTTTCGATGTGTATTTCTTTTGGGAATTGAACCCAAAATCAGTATTACTTCTTTATGGAATAGCACTCATAGAATTCTAAAAAAAATATAAGGCATCCCTTGGAATTGAGCCCATTAAGTTTCGATTTATTTCTGAGTGTATTGAAACACTCAGTAAATATTAGAGGAGTTGAATACAAAGTATTTTTTCCACAATATTTTGGACGTATTGACTGTTAAACAGACATTGACTTTAAGGCGATTCTGAAAAAAATGTCACTTATCCTTGAGAATTGAGTCCATTTAGTTTCGATGTGTATTTCTTTTGGGAATTGAACCCAAAATCAGTATTACTTCTTTATGGAATAGCACTCATAGAATTCTAAAAAAAATATAAGGCATCCCTTGGAATTGAGCCCATTAAGTTTCGATTTATTTCTGAGTGTATTGAAACACTCAGTAAATATTAGAGGAGTTGAATACAAAGTATTTTTTCCACAATATTTTGGACGTATTGACTGTTAAACAGACATTGACTTTAAGGCGATTCCAAAAAAAAATTCACTTATCCTTGAGAATTGAGTCCATTTAGTTTCGATGTGTATTTCTTTTGGGAATTGAACCCAAAATCAGTATCACTTCTTTATGGAATAGCACTCATAGAATTCTGAAAAAAATAAAAGGCATCCCTTGGAATTGAGCCCATTAAGTTTCGATTTATTTCTGAGTGCATTGAAACACTCAGTAAATATTAGAGGAGTTGAATACAAAGTATTTTTTCCACAATATTTTGAACGTATTGACTGTTAAACAGACATTGACTTTTAGGCGTTAAACCCATGGTGGCATTCTGAAAAGGATTTCACTTATCTTTGGGAATTGTGTCTATTTAGTTTCGATGTGTATTTTTTTTGGCAATTGAACCCAAAATCAGTACCACTGCTTAATGGAATAGCATCCATGGAATTCTGAAAATTCTGAAAAAAATTTACCGCATCCCTTGGAATTGAGCCCATTAACTTTCGATTTATTTCTGAGTGTATTGAAACACTCAGTAAATATTAGAGGAGTTGAATACAAAGTATTTTTTCCACAATATTTTGGACGTATTGACTGTTAAACAGACATTAACTTTAAGGCGATTCTGAAAAAAATTTCACTTATCCTTGAGAATTAAGTCCATTTAGTTTCGATGTGTATTTCTTTTGGGAATTGAACCCAAAATCAGTATTACTTCTTTATGGAATAGCACTCATAGAATTCTAAAAAAAATATAAGGCATCCCTTGGAATTGAGCCCATTAAGTTTCGATTTATTTCTGAGTGTATTGAAACACTCAGTAAATATTAGAGGAGTTGAATACAAAGTATTTTTTCCACAATATTTTGGACGTATTGACTGTTAAACAGACATTGACATTAAGGCGATTCCAAAAAAAAATTCACTTATCCTTGAGAATTCAGTCCATTTAGTTTCGATGTGTATTTCTTTTGGGAATTGAACCCAAAATCAGTATCACTTCTTTATGGAATAGCACCCATGGAATTCTGAAAATTCTGAAAAAAATGTAAGGCATCCCTTGGAATTGAGCCCATTAAGTTTCGATTTATTTCTGAGTGTATTGAAACACTCAGTAAATATTAGAGGAGTTGAATACAAAGTATTTTTTCCACAATATTTTGGACGTATTGACTGTTAAACAGACATTGACTTTAAGGCGATTCTGAAAAAAATTTCACTTATCCTTGAGAATTGAGTCCATTTAGTTTCGATGTGTATTTTTTTTGGGAATTGAACCCAAAATCAGTATCACTTCTTTATGGAATAGCACCCATGGAATTCTGAAAATTCTGAAAAAAATATAAGGCATCCCTTGGAATTGAGCCCATTAAGTTTCGATTTATTTCTGAGTGTATTGAAACACTCAGTAAATATTAGAGGAGTTGAATACAAAGTATTTTTTCCACAATATTTTGGACGTATTGACTGTTAAACAGACATTGACTTTAAGGCGATTCTAAAAAAAATTTCACTTATCCTTGAGAATTGAGTCCATTTAGTTTCGATGTGTATTTCTTTTGGGAATTGAACCCAAAATCAGTATCACTTCTTTATGGAATAGCACTCATAGAATTCTGAAAAAAATATAAGGCATCCCTTGGAATTGAGCCCATTAAGTTTCGATTTATTTCTGAGTGTATTGAAACACTCAGTAAATATTAGAGGAGTTGAATACAAAGTATTTTTTCCACAATATTTTGGACGTATTGACTGTTAAACAGACATTGACTTTAAGGCGTTAAACCCATGGTGGCATTCTGAAAAGGATTTAACTTATCCTTGAGAATTGAGTCCATTTAGTTTCGATGTGTATTTTTTTTGGGAATTGAACCCAAAATCAGTACCACTTCTTTATGGAATAGCACCCATGGAATTCTGAAAATTCTGAAAAAAATTTAAGGCATCCCTTGGAATTGAGCCCATTAAGTTTCGATTTATTTCTGAGTGTATTGAAACACTCAGTAAATATTAGAGGAGTTGAATACAAAGTATTTTTTCCACAATATTTTGGACGTATTGACTGTTAAACAGACATTGACTTTAAGGCGATTCTGAAAAAAATGTCACTTATCCTTGAGAATTGAGTCCATTTAGTTTCGATGTGTATTTCTTTTGGGAATTGAACCCAAAATCAGTATTACTTCTTTATGGAATAGCACTCATAGAATTCTGAAAAAAATATAAGGCATCCCTTGGAATTGAGCCCATTAAGTTTCGATTTATTTCTGAGTGTATTGAAACACTCAGTAAATATTAGAGGAGTTGAATACAAAGTATTTTTTCCACAATATTTTGGACGTATTGACTGTTAAACAGACATTGACTTTAAGGCGATTCTAAAAAAAATTTCACTTATCCTTGAGAATTGAGTCCATTTAGTTTCGATGTGTATTTCTTTTCGGAATTGAACCCAAAATCAGTATCACTTCTTTATGGAATAGCACTTATAGAATTCTGAAAAAAAAATAAGGCATCCCTTGGAATTGAGCCCATTAAGTTTCGATTTATTTCTGAGTGTATTGAAACACTCAGTAAATATGAGAGGAGTTGAATACAAAATATTTTTTCCACAATATTTTGGACGTATTGACTGTTAAACAGCCATTGACTTTTAGGCATTAAACCCATGGTGGCATTCTGAAAAGGATTTCACATATCTTTGGGAATTGTGTCCATTTAGTTTCGATGTGTATTTTTTTTGGGAATTGAACCCAAAATCAGTACCACTTCTTTATGGAATAGCACCCATGGAATTCTGAAAATTCTGAAAAAAATTTATGGCATCCCTTGGAATTGAGCCCATTAAGTTTCGATTTATTTCTGAGTGTATTGAAACACTCAGTAAATATTAGAGGAGTTGAATACAAAGTATTTTTTCCACAATATTTTGGACGTATTGACTGTTAAACAGACATTGACTTTAAGGCGATTCTAAAAAAAATTTCACTTATCCTTGAGAATTGAGTCCATTTAGTTTCGATGTGTATTTCTTTTGGGAATTGAACCCAAAATCAGTATCACTTCTTTATGGAATAGCACTCATAGAATTCTGAAAAAAATATAAGGCATCCCTTGGAATTGAGCCCATTAAGTTTCGATTTATTTCTGAGTGTATTGAAACACTCAGTAAATATTAGAGGAGTTGAATACAAAGTATTTTTTCCACAATATTTTGGACGTATTGACTGTTAAACAGACATTGACTTTAAGGCGATTCTGAAAAAAATTTCACTTATCCTTGAGAATTGAGTCCATTTAGTTTCGATGTGTATTTCTTTTGGGAATTGAACCCAAAATCAGTATCACTTCTTTATGGAATAGCACTCATAGAATTCTAAAAAAAAATATAAAGCATCCCTTGGAATTGAGCCCATTAAGTTTCGATTTATTTCTGAGTGTATTGAAACACTCAGTAAATATTAGAG